>JAGDQO010001505.1:0-555000 GCA_018342035.1 Solanum appendiculatum
CGAGGTCGGGCCGAGGGGGGGCGGGGGGGGGGGGGTTCCTCGCCTCGGGCATGACGCCTCGAGTCCTGGTCCGGGGGGATTCCTCGCCTCGGGGCAGGATGCCTCGAGGCCAGGCCGGGGGGGGAGGTTTGTGCGGGTGCCTCGTTTCGGGGCAGGACTCCTCGAGGGCCTTGGGCAGTAAGATGAATTTATATATAGAAAAAAATAGAGGAATACCACTTAAAGTTTTAAATTAAATATTTGAAGGTTATGATGAAAAGCATGAATATTAAATAGAATATGTAGGTGAATATTTAAAACAAATAAAGAAGGAAAATAATAAATAAATGTAGAGAAGAAAACGATAAGTGCAAATAATATTTAAGTGAAATGTCACCGGTGGAATTTCAAAGGGGGCAAAATAGATAAAGAGAACAACTTTAAGAATATTAAATATATGCAATTGTTCTCCATTTAAAAACTCTCCATTTACTCGATGTAGTAACTGATTATCACTAATAATTAAATATTTACTCGATGTAGTAGCTGATTAACTAAATATTTTATAATATTTTAATTTAGTGTAGGGGTAAGTAAAATGGTATTTCAACTTTTGACGAGTAATTTCCAAAAAATGAGAATATTAATCCGTTTTAGCTAACTTTACAAATGTTGCCCCACATAAGTCCATTATGCGTTATTATAGTTTCGATAAAATGAGATAGATTAAAATTATATTTTCTTTCCAATTTGTGCATTAGATTTTGAGGAATATTATATAATCCTCTTGCCCTCTCTGTTAGAGAACATACGAAGAACAAATATCATTCTTGTTTCCCATGTTGCGAATGCACAATAAAATTGAACCTATTAGAAAAAATAGTACCTTTAATTTGTAGACAATTCAATATCGTCAAACTCGTGATGAATATATAATAAAATTTTTAATTTAAGTGATCAAAAACCATGAAATTCAAGTTAAGAAAGATAATTTACAAAAATATCAACAAAAAAAATTACTTAAACATTGTAATAGGGAGGAGATATTGGATTTTTAGATACTTCCTCAATGCTAACTAACCAGTTCCCAGAACACCATAAGTATGTAATGTTCACCTTATTTGTCCAAGAAAAGCGCCATCTAGTGATCATATCATATATTTATACAATCATGATTGATAAAAAGTTCTAAACATAATTAGAGAAATAACTTGCAAAAGTCATAACTCACAATCATTTATACAATCATGTTGAAACATACATCTTAATTATACATTGGACATATTGATTCTTATGATATTAGACGAAAAAACCAACAAATATTGTGAAGGAAAAACAACTATAAGATGAATGTTTGATTTTATTGTACATTTTGATTTACTAATCTGCTGACAAAATAAAAATAGATAGACAAAAAAACAATCAAATTACAGTAATTGGTTAAGAAAAATACATAGAGAACTTACACAAATCTAAGAGATATTAGGCAAAATGCAACAAAGACTCGTGTGCTATCTCAACTCTTCTTTTCAAGGAAATCAACAATTCCTCTCTTTTGTAGGGGAAGATTTATGTAATTTTTCTTCTAAAAATGGGTCTTTAATAAGAGGAAAGTCATTAAGGTGAAGAATTGTAAGCACTTTATGTAAAGAATTTAAAAGGAACTAAAAAAAAAAGAAACTGAATGAGGGGAAATCAAGTATCTCAAACGTATGTCCTAACTTATTTCACCATATATTGAATTTAATGTATTTAATTATTATGTAACTCTTCAAATTCTTCAGATTTTTATTTTTCAAAGGGTGTTATAGTCAATATAAACTTTATAAGGTTATTTTAGTAATCTAACTTTTAACTTTATTTCTTCCTACTTTTAGTATATATGATGATATAGTTCTCGATATTAGGGAAGAAAATAAGCAAATGAGAAAAGGAGATAGATTGAAGTTCTGTGTGAACAAGAAGGTTAAAAAAATGAATTATTTGCAAAGTATTGCAAATCAATCGCCAATGTCTGGGACCAATGCTTTGAAACTTGGAGATAATAGATCCGTCCTCTATCATTCTCCACTTAAATACCAAACTTGTGACTCCCTCTAACTTTGTCGCTTGGACTAAATAAAGTCAATATATTGCCAAAGCATGAAATTCTTCACCTTAACATAGCAGAAGGACATCAATGAAATACTAGCAAACTTTGAAATTTCTTAAAATTTACATAAACCTTGTGGCAGAAGGCAATTTTCCAACACAACAACAACATACCCAGTGAAATCACACTAAGTGCGGTCTGAGGAGGGTAGAGTGTACGCATACCTTATTACTACCTCATGGAGTTGCACTCTTTTCCAATACCAATCAGCAGAAAGATTAAACGCTTATACAGAAGGGATGTCCTTAGAAATGCTATATGCCAATCCTAATACTCACAAATTCATATTTACAGAAATATCGAATGAGGAGTAGACAATTACAACCCAAAGAATATGAAAGTTTAGTAGATTATAAAACATAGGAAATATAGTAAATATCGTAAAGACAGATGTAGTAGGGGTTGCAAACCGGATGGTACACAACTTAGTTTTGGAAGATATGACACTAGAGGATTGTACCAAGTTGAGTGTCCAACAGAGAAAGTAGGAAACAGATGAATTAGCAATCATGCATATCTTGACCAGAAAAAGAAGCTGAAACTAGAAGAATAAAAAGCTGATACTATACAAATCTGGTCCAACTTCCAATATATACTAAAAAGAATTTAACAAATATTAAGGAGATTTCAGTACCATTACTATCTCGATATTTAGATTCTTATAGACAGGTGACTACAGATAGTGAGAGGTTGTGATTTAACTCCGTGGATCGTTGTAGTAGACCATGCAATAACTACTATGGCATCTATACTATAGCCATTCTTCCTACCACTAGTGCTAGGGCTCTAAGAGAGCATTGAAGCAAAATGTCTATTCCCTCTATCTCGAAGAGCATGTGTTTGCTAACTGGGGCGTAGGAGGCACACCTTAGGCCTCATATAGTTGTTAAATACATACTTCTGTTGACTATTATCCAAGCCATATTAGCTCCAAAGTACTCTGACACCTACACATCAAAACAGCAATGTTATAACTCATTAGCCCTCTTTACATAGTTTCATGGAAACTCAGTTTTACTTAATAGACATACCTAGACAGACAGCTACGGGCTTGAGCTCTCGTCATCTGAACTAGAATAGTGCATCTGTCGCTCCTGGATTGCAGGAAATAGTTGTTTACGTATGTCTGGCAAAGACTCGGGACAAGATTCTTGGGAAGGAGATGTTAATGCCCCTTTTCTAGGAGTCTTAACTGGTAATTTCGTTGAGTTTCTCACCACAGTACATGCCTTGTCCAACATAATCAAGAAATCACTAACGACTGAAAAGAGACGCAAACCTTCGTCCTTCCCTGAATTTCCATGGAAGTAATCTCCTGTGCTCTTAACCAAAGACATTATCTTTTTCTCTTCTTCTAGTATGCAAGTAATCTCCTGTTCTGCGTGTTGGATAAAATTTGTGAGTGTATCACGGAGCTTACTTTCATCCTCCAAACTTCTCATATCAGTGTCCAGAAACTCTTTAGTTTTCACTAGTGAGTGACTAAGCTTCATGACAGCTGCACTTAAGTTCTCGCCATCAATAAGTGAAGCTTTTCTTACATTCTCAAGCTCGTTGCTTAAACCAGAAACCACCTGAAGACCAAGGTTACGGTGATAATCTGCCGACTCCTGAGCAGGATCCTCTACAAGATCTTCTGTCTGCACACTGGTAGTTCTTTGGTTCTCTCTTAATTTACTTGCTGCTCTTAATCCTTCAGATCGAATAATTTCCTGAACTACAAAGTTCAAGAGTGTTGTCTTGCCATCAGTTCCTTTCACATCTGAGAGTTTCAATAGTGTGTCAAGCTTGAATGCCTGCGCACCACCACGGAAGGTGCCATCGTTCATGCGGTTGCCAGTTTTTAGAACTGCTTCAAGAAGTTTCAGGAAGAGTCTGCTGTTTCTCAGTTCCTTAGATGCGACCTGCAATCACAATGATGAGTAAAAAACCCTTCTATTTAATCACGAAGTGCAGTGAGTTACTAAAATTTCCCAAGGATGGCTATAATTCCCATGGCATCACTAGCCAATACACATCTTCATACCGGTATTTCAGGGTAGAAAGATTTTAAATAATCTTCTGGCACTATCAAAAATTCAAAATCAGGTGATACTGTTAGTCCAACTGTTTAACGTTCAGCTTTAGTATTTCACGCAAAGTGAAATGACCCCCTTCAATTGAAAAACTCTGTATGTTAATCTAAGAAGAAAAATTGGGTGATTCCTACTAACTGTTATATTTCTGTTGATTATAAATTACACGAAGAAATGGTCCCCCCCTTCACTAAGAAAAGTCTAATGTCTACATACTTTTTGCCACTAATAAGCTAAAAGAACAGTTGGCTTCCTTTATTTGTTTTCTTATTATTCTCACTTTTTAATAAAGGGGATGATATTCCAACATGTAGAGACAATCTCCAGAGATGAAATCTCAGTCACATGATGTACACCACATATATGTTACTCCCTCTGTCCCATTTTATGTGGCACACTTTCCTTTTTTGTTTGTTCCATAAAGAATAATACCTTTATATAATTAGAATTAATGTAATATGTAAACTTCTCATTTACCCCTTAATGAGATGATTTCTAGACACATAAACGTCTGACTTGTTTTAGATCACAAGTTTCAAAGTTTTCCTTTCTTAAACTCTGCGCCGAGACAAACACCGTTATTTGCTTTCTTTTCTTATCTGAGTTCATGTGGATGGTATGTGTATAGTTGGCAAAGCACCAAGCACAGAATCAACAAATAAAAACTGAGGCCAAAGCAGAATAACAAATAACAAAAAAAAACTCACCCTAAACTGCAACCATCAAATTATAAGAAACTTTACACTTTACCTCTAAGGTTGCGAAGGACTCTTTAATGGAAGAAACTTCTTCCTGAAGAGAACACATGAGCAGCAATGCTTCCATCCGTTTGAAGGCAAATGGAATTGCAACCATGGACTTAAGAAAACGTTCAGCAGGACCGAGCTGAGAAATGTCTCCAGCAAATAATCTGAGTTTTAGTTCTTCATCCGTTGTTGGTGCCATCTTCAAGAGAGTTCGTATGAGTTCAGGAGGCAGCTCATTCCCTGATAAGAGACTTAAGTAATTAGATAGACGTCAAATTTTTCACGACTTAATATTAATAGCAGTTAAGATCAATTGTGTGTGGCAAGGTACATGACAATAAGGGAATTGTTGTCATCGTGAAACTTCAATGCTTTCCTTGGGATTGTTTAGAACATCTTTTAGAAATCAGCAAATCAAATAAGTACCATACCAAATGTAAATGATTGAAGTAATACCATAGCTTTCCAATTAATTTCATGCTCTACAACTTTGCTACATTTTATTTTGCAAGCTGAACTAGGAGTCTAGGACATGCTTTTCAATGTATCCAGTTGAAACTAAATAAGCATATGCTATCATTCAAAGAATACATTTTCTTCTTACTGGTCTTCGCATCCCTTAAAGTTTTTGTGATTGGTATCTAGGTGATCATTGGCATGTTGCAACACAGCTAATGAAAATTTTAGATGGGACTTTTTCTTTCCCTTAAACACAAGAGTAAATACAGCATGTGCGGATGTTAAGATGCCAGTTTAATGCATGTTCACTTTTCCAGGAGAATGTCATGATAAATGAACAAGTATCACATTTACTTAAAATATAAAAGGTTGAAACAGAGGGGTGTTGCTAGATTATGAGATCTGAAGATATCTAACAATGTTATATGAAAGCGAATGTTGGGTTGCTAAGGTCCAACATAACCACAATCTGAGCATTGTAGAAATGCAATTGTACAAAATTTGAAAAGATCAAAATAAACACGTCTGACAGAGAGTCCAAGTATCACATGTAGAGGATAAAATTAGAAAACGTCGACTGAGATGGTTTAGCATGTCATACATAGACTCCCAAATGCTAAGTTGCTCGGACTCAAGTGAGGGTGTTCGATACGGGTGTGGATCTAGAGGTCGGATCCTTTATGATCTAATTTTTAAGATTCGGGGATATGGATCCATGCATGGATACGGGTGCGGGAATTCGCCTAAAAATAATTAAAATATCTAAAAATAGAGTTATAAAACCTAAATTATGAGATATTATGTGGAGAACTTGAGGAGAATCCTGGAAGGAGATTAAAGGAAAAGGAGTGACATAGAAATTTCTATATAAAAGGTATTCTATTTTCTTCAATTTCACTTTAGCTTTTGTATGGATTACAAAAATCATTAAAGTTGTCCAGACTTTCCCCATCGATTTTGGTCAAAGTACCCAAAACCGGTTGCCCAAATCGAACACGGATCCCACATCCACACCCATATAGTGTCGACACGGGTGCGGCACCAAAAGTGAAGAGTCCGAGCAACTTAGCCCAAATGTACCGTTCACAGGTGAAAAAATATGATAAATTCAGGCTCCAAAAGCGAACGAGGTAAGCCTAAAACCATATGTAGGAAAGTTACCCCTACATTTTCTCGAAATCAATGTGGACGTAGCTAAGAATAGAACAAAATGAAGCAAATGATTCATATAGGTGATACCAACTAGTCAGGATTATGCTAACTTATTGATGTTATACTTACTCAGGTTAGATGCTTGCCAAGAGCTATTAGTTTTGTTAGAGACATATATATCAACGTAGGGATCAATGTGAGATGGGCAGTCCTCTTGTATTAGATAATCCAAAAATTGTCCTTTAAGATAAAATCTATTATACTGGAATGAAATGGACCAAATTGAATGGAATTTCTAAAAGGATTCATACAGCCACCATAGGGGGAGAGAGAGAGAGATTTACCCTCCTCAAGAGCATCATAAACTTCTTCTGTTGTCACATTTAAGGCTTTGAGAAGAATTGCTAGATTTTGTGATTTCTTAGGATCAATAATCTGAATATACTGTGAGGTTTGATCAAAGGATGAGGAAGCTTTTCTTCGATCATCTTTCCCTTGGTCTCCTGGTATATATCCAAATAAGGAATCCATCATCTCCTCATTAAACCTGTAATAAAATTCAGCAATCAGAATGGTGAAAACAGAAACAGTTAAACTCTTGCAGGAGCAAAGTGAAGAGCAAGATCAGTGCAAAGCTTACTGGAACGAGCCGGCTTTTATTTCATGCCAAACCATAGAGTGGTCAGGGTTAGCAAGAACCTTGTCCCAAAAGAATGGTTTTAATTTTGTTTTTGGAGCATCAGATTCACCCAATGAGCCACTTCCCCCGGCCTCAGAAGAACGTCCTCTCTGATGTGCTCCAAGGGGTAAAGGCTTTGGCAAATTACCAGGTTTTGGTGGATTAGGAGGGCGAACTTTTGGAGGCGGAGGTGGGCTCGGAGCAGGTGGTTTAGGAGGAGGAGGTGGTGGAGGACCAGGAGGCGGAGGTGGAGGTGGAGATGCAGATTTTCCTGGTGGAAGCGGTAATGGTGGAGCATTTGCATTCATCTCAGATTTTGACAGTTCCACGTCTGCTTCGGAAGAATTATGAGGATCAGCATCATTTACAGCAGATGCACTCTTGACATTTAGAGAAGAACCTGACAACACAAATCATACAAATTACTGAAATGTAATGAAAAAGAATGTTACGATGAGATTAATTAACCATCATGATAAATAGCAGCAAATAGACACCTGCAGTCGAATTCAGAGGCGGTTTCCCATCCCTTTGCCCATCATCTGGAGCTACTTCTTTCTTCTTATTCTTAACACACAATATCAACAGAGCTAAAAAGGCAATTCCTGCAACAGAACATCCAGCCACTGCAGCAATTAAATAATTTTGATGCTGCTGATTATCTCCCTGAGAATTAGGACCATTTTGCAGTTTATCTGGAGAATTAACAGTCAAAGGTTTTGAAGAATTGGTGTGAGTTTGAAGTTTTGGAGGCTTTGCAGGAGGTTTTATAACTGGAGAAGGAGGCTGCACAGTTGGAGGAGAGCTAGTGGGCACTTCAATAGAAGGAACTGGAGCATAAACTGGTGATACAGTTGCAGGACCTGGAGACGGAGCGAGCATTAGAACTGCTGCAGGACCTGGAGAGGGAGAGGGAGACGGAACAGTTGCAGGGCCCAGATATGGAGTGGGAGAAGGAACAGTTGAAGGGCCTGGAGATGGAGCTAGGGATGGAACTGGAGCATGTTTTTTTGGCAAAAATGGTTTCTTTCTTTTTCTTAGAGCCTTTTTTTTTGGCAAAAATGGATTCTTTCTTTTTCTTAGGTACCTCCTGGGAACACTTGACAATTGTGAAAAAAGCTCTTCGTACTTGCTAAACCAAGTACTGGATGCATCGTCACTACCAGAAACATGAATTGGAACATTTTTCCTTCTTAAACACTGCAACAAAATCTGCTTCTCTCGGGGAGGCAAATCTTCAATAGCCTTTTGTAAGGTTCTTTTTCTCAACAAAGCTATATCCTGTTTCAAGTAACTGTAACTTCCTGTTGCTGTCTGTTGAATATAATATTCCAGAAACTTTGCAGCTTCGGTACCCTCTTCTAACTCTTCCCTGCAATGAATCCATACTTGCTTGGCCTGCATACAGAAGATCATCAAGTTATAGTATTCTGACTAGGCAAGAATTAAGTTAGAGAAATGAATTCTAAATACGAATATAAAGTTGTTTTTGTTTCACTATTATGCAACAGATGCCTCTCCATCTTGCATCTTTTGAAAATTCAAATCTGATGGCTACATTATATGCACAATGAATCAAAACATTCAACAACTAAACTGGCAGCATAGAAACTTGTTAGCCTATGTAATTGACTGTCCAAATCCTGATAAAGAAAACTGGACTACAAAAGTGTGTCAGAATTTTTTCCCCTTATTCCAGTTGGAAAAAGATAAAAAACAAGAGATTTTGCTAGATAAAAGCAACAACTTGGCAATGCAGATTTACATGCTAGGCTGGCTTGGGGAAACAGAAAGGTGACTCCAGTTTTCTTGCACAATGATCTTCAAAATGCCCGTGCGAGGAAAACACCTTTGATGCAATACATATATGTTTAAAGGAATAGGTTGAAAAGGTTACTGATTTCAGGAAAACAACAGATTCTTCCTCATTGTCTTTGTTATAAATACAGATTTAATTCTTGTTTCCTATAAACCTCCAAATTTCAGCCATTTTTACAACTAACAGCTAAGTCTCTGAACTTTTGGAAATGAAAAACCTTAAAAACTTTGGCATAGACTCCTAAGGCCGTATTTGTTGGTTGTTGAATGTTGTGACCATCTCATCTAAAACCTTTGTTGTTAGAAAGAGAACACACTTTTATTATTTAATTGTATTTTCAACATGCCCCTACCACGTGCAAGCCTGATACTTTTTCATGGTCCAAACGCGTGAAAATTCTTTTTTTGATAATGGGTTGCAGTGAGATTCGATTACTAGGACGTCTGCCTACTTTGATACCATGTCGAAGTGTGTGACCATTTCATCTGCAAACTTAAGCTTTTAGAGAGAGCTACTTCAAATTTCAATGAAATTGCTAATACTCACCAGAAAATAGTAATCAGGTACCAGCAGACACAAGCATAGACATGTCTATAAGAACCACAATAACAACCGTAGTTAACAAATACATTAAGCAACTCCTATCTAAACAAATTTTACGAATGGCCATTACATTCATCTCCATTTGAATATAAGTGAAATGAAATCCATACCGTTTCTTCGTCTATCACAGGGCCATGCCAAAGACCATCAAAGTCTAAATTGCTTCCAGGAAACTTCCTTTTCCCTTCTGAATCTCTTGCTGCCCAAACACAAAGCAAAGCAACAAAACCAAACACATAGGCAACCCTTCTCATCATAATATTAATCATCCCATATTCTGGCCTTCTTTTAATTGCATTTGGCATGCATTCAACAACCCTTTTTCAAGAAACACCAAATGCTGCCAAGAAACAACCAGAAAATCTTCTATTTTCAATCCAATTCAAAGAATTCCAAATACTTCTCAGCTAAAAGAGAGAAATGAAATATATTTATATACAAATGTATATAGAAATCAGATGAATTGTAGCCCCTATAAACACTACAAGATTCAATTTTTACACATAAAAATTGTATCTTTAGCTATTAAAATGCAATGCAGAAGCAAAATTTTGGTTTCTTTTGTAAGAAAGAGTGAGAGAAAAAAGAATGATTTAGCAAAGGTTCAAGAAAGAGATGAATTCTATATATGATCAAGAATTCTATTTTAAGGGGTTCCCTCAAGTTTTTTTTTAGAAAAGCTCTCAGATTTTCTACTTTTTTGGGTCAAATTCTAAGTTGGGTTTTTGTTTGTTGAAATTTTTCATGTTTTTTCGGAGGCAATTTTGTTTTATTTATACTTATAGATTATAGATTTATAGATATAGAAACGTGCAGAGAACAAAGTTGAGATGAGAGAGGGGGGCAGAGCACCTGATTTCAAATTTGGCCTATTTAAATTTTATCTTCAACTTAAAGAAAAGTTTTATTGGCCATAAATTTTAAATTTTAAAATTGGGTTTGAATATGTATTTTACTTGATTTGTTTTGAAGTTTTGTGAGTGAAAAACACAAAAATTGGTTCATTGAAAATATTTAAAGAACGATTTTTTTAAAATCTGATCAAATTTCATGACTAAACAGATATTTGAAGGTAGCTTTTCAAATTCTACTCTCAAAATATGTGTGAGCGGGACCATAGGTAGCCTCTTTGGCTTTATTTGGACATATGTGGTCTGTCTGAGGATGAAGAAAATGAAAAGATCCTTCCTCCCCTATCAAACGGGTGTTAAGATTCTCGTCTTTCCGATAGGAGAGTTTATAGATAGGAGTTTACTTTATCAAAGAACTCAAGTATGCAAAGAAAAAAAGAAGAAGGCTACATTAGAGTTCCAATGCTAAGAAAGAAGGAAATGTAGCGATAAACATTGTCTACAAGATACTAATGAATTCTATCTATGAGAGATTTGGTATAAGCCTTGAAAATACTAATACCGAGTTGTGCAACAATAATCACCTCAGAGTTTTGATTCAAATGCGATAAGTTTTTCGGGATAGTTTCAAATATATACAATAAAGTAATTAGTTTACAATAAATATAACCATGTTATGTTTACATAAAAAATAGCCAAAAGTCATAGAAAGTATACAATGAATATACATTACACTCAATAAATTGAATGTAGTTTACCTATACATGAGTTATATACTCATTATACATTATGATACACTCAAAAAACTGAATATAGTTTAGTTATACATGAAGTATACACTGACAATACATGAAGTTACAATGACTATTCAATTCCAACCAACTTAAAATCTCCTCTAAACAACCCAAATTTTACGAAATTCTCTCGATGTTTTGAGTCTTTTGATATATAATTTGTTTGAAACGGTTCATGTTTGCGGTACGTTGAATTTTAAAGTAGAAGATGATGAAGAAAAAAAAGTCGGGCAATTTTTTTTGGTTGAATGACCATTTTAGGTAATTTAAATAAATTGAGCTAAAAAGATTAGAAGTAATCTTTATGGGTTGACATTTTGCATAATTTGCCCAAATTTTTATTGGAATTTTTACATAAATAATATACTTTATTTGATTAATTACGCTTTTAAGTGTAACTTTATTTTTATTACCATATATGACATAATTTTAGCTTTAATAACTATTTGATATAAATTTGTATTAAAGTTGTATTAAAATTGTATATTATGTGAAGTTCTGAAAATTTGTATTAAAGTTGTATCAAAATTGTATTAAATATAAACAATCGATGGTCTGGTGGTGGTGATTACGAAAAAGAAGAGGTGAAGCTCTGAAAATCTGTATTAAAGTTGTATTAAAATTGTATAAATATAAACCATAGTTATAATACAATTCGAATTCGATATTATACATTACTATAAATTTGATAGTTATTATTTTAGAACAAATATAAATATATTTCTAACTATGTAAACTAATTTAAATAGTATCGGAATGTTTTAAATTCACATATAATACTTATAATATATTTGTATTAAAAATGTTTTAGTTATATATTAGGTGAAGTTCTGAAAATTGTATTAAAGTTATATCAAAATTGTATTAAACATAAACAATCGGTGGTCTGGTGGTGGTGATTTACAGAAAAAAGAGAGGTGAAGCTCTGAAAAATCTGTATTAAAGTTGTATTAAAATTGTATAAATATAAACAATAGTTATAATACAATTCAAATTCGATATTATACATTACTATAAATTCGATAGTTATTATTTCAAAACAAATATAATACATTTCTAACAATGTAAACTAATTTAAATGGTACCTAAATGTTTGAAATTCACATATAATACTTATAATATATTTGTATTAAAAATATTTTAATTATATATTCACCACATGCATTGAAATTATGAACAAGAGAGAAGATGACCAAAGAAAAAAAGAGAAGAAGGAGAGAGAGGGAGAAAGAGAAAAAGAAAAAAAAGAGAGTGAAAAACGTAAAAAAAAAAAAAAAAAAAGTGAAAAACGGGGAAAAAAAAGAAGAAAGAAAGAGAAAGTGAAAAACGGAAAAAAAAAAGAAAAGAAAAGAGAAGAATGGGGAAGAGATAGCCAAAAATACTATAAATGTTAAAATTATTATATTACTATAAATGGTAATTATGAGGATAATATATATTGTTTAGGTAAAATGACCATTCTTATTCGATGAGCCCCTTTCGAAAAAATAATAATCTAAACATTGCTTCCATCAAATGCTAGCCTAATTATTTCAAAACAATTTACTAATATCATAGTCACAAATTTGTTGATACACAACTAATTTGTTTTTAGCTATATATTGATTATACATTATGATACACTCAAAAAACTGAATATAGTTTAGTTATACATGAAGTATACACTGACTACACATGAAGTTACAATGACTATTCAATTCCAACCAACTTAAAATCTCCTCTAAACAGTCCCAAATTTTACGAAATTCTCTTGATTTAGTCTTTTGATATATAATTTTCTTGAAACGGTTCACGTTTGCGGTACGTTGAATTTCAAAGAAGAAGATGATGAAGAAAAAGAAGTCGGGCCATTTTTTTGTTGGAAAAAATATGGCTGAATGACCATTTTAGGTAATTTAAATAAATTGAGCTAAAAAGATTAGAAGTAAACTTTATGGGCTGACATTTTGCATAATTTTTCCAAATTCTTATTCGATGAGCCCCTAAAAAAAAAAAAATCTAAACCGCTTCCATCAAATGCTAGCTTAATTATTTCAAAACAATTTGTTATGGCATTTTAATATTATTAATATTATTATTATGCTAAAGTGCCGTTTCCAATTCTTTTTGATTCATTTCTGCCTTAGTCCTTGTTATGGTGCATTACTACCGTTGGCAGTTGATGACATTTGATGTCATCTTTATTATCATGTGTGATCAACGTATAGTGAATGTGTAATGGTTGTCCGTTGAGTTTCTTGGCAGAATGAGTAGTGGTCAACTGTGACCATTACTTCTCCATATTATATCTCTATTATCTCACTCTTTATTCCTCCATTATACCTTGTAACATATGTAACCTCCAAGCCATTTATCTTCACTATTTACTACCCCATTATCTTCCTATTCATTGCTAGGAAGACTTCTTCTACTATAAATAGTGGTGGTCTTCATTTGGTTTGGGGGATACACAAGAAAATATAGAGTGCATAAAGTTTGTCAAAAAGAGAGTTCTTATTAGTTGAAGGGAGATGTTCTTTTTGTGGAGCTTTGGACTCAACTCTTGTCCAGAGTTTGTTGAGTTATATTTTGTGATAGGCTGTTATATCCTGGAGGGGACAAGTCAAGAAGGACTACTGCTGGACTGGTGAAAAACATTTGCTGAAGTGGGCTTGAATCTCGTTAAAGAGAGCGAGATATCCGCACCTCAGCCTGAAGAGATTTTACTTTCTTCATTTTTATTTTCAATTGTAATCTTGTATTTTTGTAATTTTCACCAACAATTTAACAATTTTTTCAATTGTAGCCATTTCAAGAGATGGAAGGGTAAATTACTTTTCTACTTAAGTCTTCTCAATGTCTCTTATGTGTTAACTGAGAAGAATCCTAATAAAGTAGACATCACCTCTATGAATGATGATGAAACAATTTCTCATTTAGAGAAAGTGGAAAAGTATGATGGTGATTCCTATAAGTGTCGGTATTATATTCTTAATTGTCTATCTGATAATTTTTATGATTATTATGATAGAACTTACTCTAGTGCAAAGAAAATTTGGAAAGCATTGCAGAGTAAGTATGATACCGAAGAGGCTGGAGCGAAAAAATATGCGGCTAGTAGATTTTTTCGTTTTCAAATGGTGGACAACAAATCAGCGGTGGACCAAGCTCAAGACTTTATAATGATTGTTGGAGAGCTCAGGTCCGAGGAGGTCAAAATTGGAGATAACCTTATTGTTTGTGGCATAGTAGATAAACTTCCACCTTCTTGGAAGGAATTTAAAAAAACTATGCGCCACAAACAAAAGAAAACCTCTCTTGAGACGTTGATAATGAAAATCCATGTGGAAGAGGAGGCAAGAGGCCAAGATGCACTGTTACAATCAGAAGAGAGCAATATCACAACGAAGGTAAATTCAATTACTTCAAATAATGCTACTCCTGAATCTCACAAAAATACTTCTTTGAAGCCTAAGAAGAAAAAATTCAAGAAAAATAATGACCTCCCAAGAAAAATAATGGTGAAAATAACCAAGCACAAAATCAACAAGTTCAAGATAAGGGACCGTGCTTTGTTTGTGGCAAGAGTGGGCATATTGCTTGATTTTGCAGATTTCGGAAACGTGGTCCTAACCCTCAGGCAAACGTTACCGAAGAACCTTTTGTGGTTGTGATTACCGACATAAACATGGTTGAGAAGGTTGATGGATGGTGGGCTGATTCTGGTGCAAACCGTCATGTCTGTTATGACAAAGATTGGTTTAAAAAATATACTCATTTTGAGGAGCCTAAAACCATCATGCTTGGTGATTCTCACACTACTCAAGTGCTTGGAACGGGAGAAGTCGAATTGTGTTTTACTTTTGGAAGGGTATTAACTTTGTAAGATGTACTTTATACTCCTTCCATGAGAAAAAATTTGATGTCTAGTTTTCTTCTTAATAAAGCAGGCTTTAAACAGATTATTGAATCTGATCAATATGTAATTGTGAAAAAGGGTATTTTTGTGGGAAAGGGGTATGCTTGTGATGAGATGTTTAAACTGAATGTTAAAATGAATAAAGTTTCTACTTCTGTTTTTATGCTTTCTTCTACTAATTTTTGGCATGCTCTTTAATGTCATATAAATGATCGTTATGTTGGGATCATGAGTAGTTTAAAATTAATCCCAATGGTTAAAAAGAATTTTGAAAAGTGTGAGGCTTGTAGTAAAGCCAAAATCACTAAAAGGGCTCATTTTCAAGTTGAAAGAAAAACTGATTTATTAGAATTAGTTCATATTGATATTTGTGAACTTGGAGGAATTTTAACTCGTGGAGGTAATAAGTATTTTATCACTTTCATTGATGACTTTTCTAAGTTTACATATGTTTACTTGATGAAAAATAAAAGTGATGCTTTTGAAAATTTTAAAACTTATCTCCATGAGGTTGAAAATCAGTTTGGAAGAAAAATAAAAAGAATTAGAAGTGATAGAGGCCGTGAATATGAGTCAAATGAGTTTAATTCTTTTGTTAGATCATTGGGAATAATTCATGAAGCTACTCCTCCTTACTCTCCTTCATCTAATGGAGTAGCGGAAAGGAAAAAAGAACTTTGGTTGAGTTGACTAATGCCATGTTTATTGAGTAACATGCACCTTTAAATTTTTGGGGTGAAGCTATTTTGACTGCTTGTTATGTATTGAATCGTGTGCCTCATAAAAAGTTTAAATTGACACCTTTTGAATTGTGGAAAGGTCACAAGCCAAGTTTGGGATATCTAAGAGTTTGGGGTTGTCTAGCCTTTGTGAGGCTAATGGATCCCAAGATTACAAAGTTGGGTAAGAAAGTTACTACTTGTGCTTTTCTTGGTTATGCTTCAAATAGTACTGCATATAGATTTTTTAATCTTGAAGATAATATTGTAATAGAATCAGGTGATGCTATTTTTCATGAAAATAAGTTTCCTTTTGATTCTAAAAACAGTGGGGGTCAAAGGATTGAACAAAATATTTTGTCACTACCTAGCTCTTCTACTTCTACTTTGAAAAATAAAGAAATTGATGATTTTGATTTAAGAAGAAGTAAAAGACCTAGAGTAGAAAAAGATTTTGGTCTTGATTTTTATGTGTTTAATGTTGGAGATGACCCTCTCACTTTGAAAGAAGCTTTATCTTCACGTGATTCTATTTTTTGGAAAGAGGCTGTAAATGATGAAATGGAATCACTAATTTCTAATAAAACTTGAAAGTTAGTTGATTTATCACTGGGTTGTAAAACAATTGGTTGCAAATGGGTCTTACGAAAAAAGTTGAAACCGGATGGATCTATTGATAAATATAAGGCTAGACTAGTTGCAAAAGGTTTTAAGCAACTAGAAGGCCTAGAATTTTTTGATACTTTTTCTCCGGTAACTAGAATTACATACATTAGACTTTTAATTGCTATGGCTGTGATTTTTGATTTAAAAATTCATCAAATGGATGTAAAAAAGGCTTTTTTAAATGGAGACCTAAATGAGGAAATTTATATGGAACAACCCGAGTATTTTGTTGAAGCAGGCCAAGAAAGCAAAGTGTGTAAACTTACAAAGTCCCTATATGGCTTGAAACAAGCACCAAAGCAATGGCATGAAAAGTTTGATTCCTGCATGATTGAAAATGGTTTTAAAACAAATGAGTGTGATAAGTGCATATATCATAAGTCTTGGAATAATTCACATGTGATTATTTGCCTATATGTTGATGATTTATTGATCTTTGGCTCTAACATGAATGTTATTGATGAAGCTAAAAATATTCTTAGAAGCCATTTTGATATGAAAGATCTTGGTGAGGCAAATTTTATTCTTGGAATAAAAATAACAAGAACATGTGATGGAATTTTCCTTGACCAATCACATTATGTTGAGAAAATTTTGAAAAAATATAACTTTCTTGATTACAAGCATGTTGTAATTCCTTTTGATTCAAGTGTTCACTGTTGAAAGTGAAAATGATGTAATAAATCAAAATGAATATGCTAGTATAATCGGAAGTTTGAGATATGTGACTGATTGCACTAGGCCTGATATTGCATATGCTGTAGGAGTACTTGGCAGGTTTACAAGCAAGCCAGGTAATGAACATTGGCATGCTATAACAAGACTTATGAGATATTTAAGTGGAACAAAAAATTGTGGTTTGTTCTACAAAAAATATCCTGCTGTACTTGAAGGGTTTTCTGATGCAGATTGGAATATCTTATCAGGTGATTCGTGTTCTACCACTGGTTATATCTTTACTTTGGGTGGTGGTACTATTTGTTGGAGATCAAAAAAGCAAACTATAATTGCTAACTCTACCATGGAGGCTGAACTAATTGCATTAGCTTCAGCTAGTGAGGAAGCGAATTGGTTAAGAGATTTATTATTTCAAATACCTTATTTTGAAAAACCAATTCCTCCTATTTTAATTCATTGTGATAGCACTGCAGCAATTGGTAGAGTTCAAAACCGTTATTACAACGGTAAATCCAGACCTATAAGGAGGAAACACAGTAATGTAAGATCATATTTGACTAGTGGTACCATTAATGTTGATTATGTCAAATCTTGTGATAATCTTGCAGATCCTCTTACTAAGGCCTTAACAAGAGAAAAGGTCTGGAGCACATCGAGGGGGATGGGATTGAAGCCTATACATCCTTGAGTCATATATGAGGAAACCCAACCAGGGGACTAGAGATCCTATAACCAGGTTCAAAGGGAAAAACAAATCATATGATGACTTGTTGTGAAAAAAAATGCACTATTTTTATTCCCTCCCTATGATGTGAGTGTATTGTCTCCTGTAGTGATTTGTGAAGGTTGAGTTCACAAAAACTCTTAATGAAAATTTGTAGCCCGTATGGGTGGAGTGTTGAACTTACAGGAGCACTCTCCCGTATGGGTGGAGTGTTGAGCTTACAGGAGCACTCTCGACAGATTTCACCTATGTGAGTGTGAAAGTAGGTCGCTTCCTATGAGAATTTGGCTTATTCTCAAAAGCACTCATGAAACCGGGATAGCACAAGGCCGTAACGTGCTGGCTTATAAAGTTCATGTCAACACCTTGATTATTATGTGTGAGCAGTGATATTTTATTTCCCTTAAGCAGTCATAGTTCAAGTCTGAGACCACTACGACTCTGGAGTAAAAGTTATTGTTTCACTAAGTGGAGGTTCAATGCAGAGCACACTTTCATTATGCATGTAGTCTTCCTTCAGCTGATAGACTCTCTTAGTTAATATTTAAATGAGTGGGGGATTGTTATGGCATTTTAATATTATTAATATTATTATTATGCTAAAGTGCCGTTTCCAATTCTTTTTGATTCATTTCTGCCTTAGTCCTTGTTATGGTGCATTACTACCGTTGGCAGTTGATGACATTTGATGTCATCTTTATTATCATGTGTGATCAACGTATAGTGAATGTGTAATGGTTGTCCGTTGAGTTTCTTGGCAGAATGAGTAGTGGTCAACTGTGACCATTACTTCTCCATATTATATCTCTATTATCTCACTCTTTATTCCTCCATTATACCTTGTAACATATGTAACCTCCAAGCCATTTATCTTCACTATTTACTACCCCATTATCTTCCTATTCATTGCTAGGAAAACTTCTTCTACCATAAATAGTGGTGGTCTTCATTTGGCTTGGGGGATACACAAGAAAATATAGAGTGCATAAAGTTTGTCAAAAAGAGAGTTCTTATTAGTTGAAGGGAGATGTTCTTTTTGTGGAGCTTTGGACTCAACTCTTGTCCAGAGTTTGTTGAGTTATATTTTGTGATAGGTTGTTGTATCCTGGAGGGGACAAGTCAAGAAGGACTACTGCTGGACTGGTGAAAAACATTTGCTGAAGTGGGCTTGAATCTCCTTGAAGAGAGCGAGATATCCACGCCTCAGCCTGAAGAGGTTTTACTTTCTTCATTTTTATTTTCAATTGTAATCTTGTATTTTTGTAATTTTCACCAACAATTTAACACAATTTACTAATATCATAGCCACAAATTTGTTGATACACAACTAATAAAAATATGACACGATAAAGATTTTAACTACCACAAGATGAAATTTAACGGGTAAATTTCTCAAATGACCATTCAATTTTTCTCATGCAAAATCATTCAATCTTTTTTTTTTCATCAATAAAGTTACTCAAATTTTGAATTTTCACTTACAAAGTTACTCTAATTGAATTGTCATCTTCGATCATCAGAAAAATTTGACTTGACAAAATAAGCTTATTTGTATGCCATGTAAACTATATAAAAAACCCGACTAATTAGTCAGATATCTTTTTTCAGCAGTTTAAATTATATCTATAGGAGGTTATTCGTGCTAATTTTGGAAAACATTTTTTGTTTTTGTTTTAGAAAAATATATTCATCTGATTGAACTTTATTTGTGGAAATACTTTTTTAAACTAATGGTAATATTAGTTCTTCTCCTTTTATTTAGTTCTCTTTACTAAAGTTATAATAAGGAAAAAAAGATGTTGTAACAATAACTTTGAACTAATAAGCTGTTCCTTGTGGGATGAAATGACCATAAATTTGGTCAACCAAGAGATGGTCAAGGATTTATGTAATTAATCATATTTTACTTATTTTTTGTAATAAGATTAAAATTCTTTAAATCATGGAATCAAATATATAGTATTTTTGTAAGACATATCATTTTTAGTTAAATAATAGTATAGTATCATATTCTCAGTAGCACGATACAAATTAAGTAAATAATTTTACATAATTAAGTATATAGTTAAGTGACCGTTTGAGAAATATATTTGTGGTTTCGGTTACAAATAATCAATGTCCAACAACAAATAATCAATGTCCAACAATACTTTTCAACAATTCATTTATCATAAAGTATTAGTATAAGTATTGATACTTCATTCATTATAAAATTTCTCATAAATAGAAGATATTTGATGTTAGGATTTTAAATTTTAATAATCATGTTTTAGAACAATTAATGATCTTCATTATACATGTAAACAAATCAACTTTGTTGTATGATGAGATATTTATCAATTATTCTGCTTGAGACTGAAATACATATTGTTGTTGAGAGAGTTAATATGTAGATGTAGTATAGTTCTTGTTGTAAAATTGATCATCAATTTCTGAAGTTTTTTTTTCTTCAAAAATAATATATATTCATCCAATACTATAGAAAAGTATCATAAATTACATTTTTACACTTCAAATTATTTTAGAAACTTTGAAGAATTTGACATTCAAATAATTACCATGTACATTTTCTATAGTATCAATTTTAAGTCGAAGAATTAAGATCTTGTGATCATTTACGATATGAATAGAAGAAACCGATCTTTTCAGATCTCATATGTTTAGCTTCTAATTCAAAGGTTCATAAAATTAACTAAAACCTTATGATCTAGGAGGAAGCAAAAATTATCAAAAACAAAACAAAACCAAATTGTTTTCTATTTCAAAACACAATACCTATGTTTTGATGCCATACATGAACTCTAACAGTTGCATTCATTATAGACAAATGCAACATTATTCATACTTTTGCTTGCCTGAGTAGTGCAAGTTACTTATTCTACTAAGTTCTTAACATAAACTAGTATAACATAATTCATGTTGCAGCTGTTGGACACCCACAACTACTTCTCCGCGGCGATCCGGTCTGTTTCCTCAAAACTTCCATCCCCTACTGGTTCCTACAAATCCAGAGAAGCAAGATTCAGTAGATTCCTCTATGTAATCTAATTCAGTAGAGTAACATGCAAGTGTTTGAAAATTAAAAAAAAGTGGCTATAGAGCTCACAGATTAGTATGATGATGGTATGAAATGAGTTTAAATGAAGAAGTGTGGATTCCAACATCAACTTGTTTGAGACTAAGGCCTAGAAGTTATTGTATATATTTACTGATATATATGCCACTCGGCCATCTAGTTTACCAAAAATGGCTGAGGTGTAGACTACATATACACTCGGTTGTACATGGTGTGAATATGTTGTGTACACATATGTTTATTATATGTATAGGTATGCATAGATATGTATATTAGTATAAAGTACATTCTTTAACTTTTGGGAGCGAGAGAAGAACATTCTTTCAAACATTTAATGTTTTGCAATATGAAGATAGTAGTGCGCGCCCTTTTATTCTTATTCAGAGATAAGACAACTTTAGGAAATAGAACCATACATAATACCACTAAGCATTTGAACATGCAGATTCGTTACCTGCAGAAGCCATATCCTCTGTGTTGATCGAAAACACCTAGAAATTATAATGCTAACAGTTACTTTCCATACTGGATGTTCGAAAAACAGTTAACCATCCTTCCAAATATGACACAATAAAAAATGTCTTACCGCGACATTTTCATTTCTCTGGAGAAATTCCTGGCCACCCAAGAGTTTTGCCTAGTAAGAAGAGTACAAAACATGATCATGCCGGTCTTAATTCAACTAACCAACTGGTACCATTTTTTTGTGTGTGTGTTGGGGGAGGGGGAGTCATGTATTGAGCTTTAAGTTTATTCGGAGTCTCCAGCCCTAAGAAACAAAAGTAAAAAATTGTATCAGCCTTGAGAAATGCTCACTTTGGATCGTTGAATTCGTTCCATAGAACTCATAAGGAACTCCTTATATGCATCAGCTTCTTGGACTGAGTTGATATTCTCCACTTGTGGTTCATAAGACCTGCTCGGTCCAAGGGAAAAAGTCATTATAAAAGTGGGAAATCTTTAGAATATCAAAAAAAAGAGGCAGGACGATAAAAGAAAGACAGAAAGGAAATAGAGAGTGAGGAACTCTTCAACCTTATTTTCTCTTGTGATTCAATTAGTGTTTGTTTGAGCTTATTAAGCTTCTCCTCATGAGCCTATTATGGAAATACATTAAAAAAAATATCAAGTTATGAGTTTTTCAGTAATAACAAATATAAGTTTATAACTACTAGCTGAAGGTGACCCCCTTTCTAAATATTACTCTATCCTAGTGATAAATCTTAGGAGTTTTTAAGTATACACAATCAACACTAGAGTAAAAGTATCAGATCTTACCTCGACACTAAAACACGTTGGCCAATCATCAACATTGTAAAATACCCGGCAAAAAAGACAAAAATTATTCAATCACGTAGAAAATACCATACAAAAAAGGAAAAACACAAAAGAAGACAACTCGAGAAGTCATGTATCTGCTCTGATAAACTAATAGACTAATACATATAAACGGAGTTTAAAAGGAGAGCGGCATACACAACTATCTTTTCAACCATTTTGCATTCATATTGTGACTGTGCGAGACTCTGCGTCAAAGGCTGCAAAGTAAAAGGTCAGATGAAACTCCAAGGACTTACCGCCAGAGGCAGCTGATCAGTAAAAGATGTGTAGAACTTAGTACCTGTTCATTTGGATTTGGAGTTCTAGATCTTCAATAATCATGTGGATTGGGGAAAAAAAAAACATTTGATATGGTCAGTTAAATGGAATTGGCAAAGTCTAATTCATGGATCTGACATATTGAAATAAACATACCGCTTGTTCCGTTCGCCAGACTTGTTCATAGCACGGAGCATGATCTCCTCAACACTAAGCAACCAAAAAAAAATCATATGACATTCTGTATTATAAAGGAAACGTAGAGTGTTCAAACAAAAAAGATTATTTTAGAAATTCCATTCACCTTTCTTTGCTAGAATAGCTGGTCACTTCATCGGATGGAGAAAACATTAAAAGGCCAATATCGGTGCCACATAAAACAGCCAACTCATTTGACTTCTTAAGAATGCTATCCTTGCGCTTTGAATAGCACTGTTGATGGGATATTGGATCCTCAATTTTCTTCATCACAAGCTTATTGCGACCCATGAAATGATACAAACTACAATTGGAAGTTAGATGCAATGTTGTTCTTCAATGAACTGAGAAATATATAGATCAACAGAAAATAAAAAGGAAAAAAAAAGTCAAAGCATTTAATGTGTTGACTTACTAGTCTTAAGTCAAAGCAATTACAATCTAATAGAAAATCTAATATTGAATCAGATATAAAAAAAATTTGGGAAGAACAAAGTTTCAGCGCTAATCTTTAGTCAAGTAACCTGCATCCACACAATTAATGAACAAAAATCTGTGGGTTGTAACCTGCCGAGTGGAAAATAACAGTAACTCCTAAGTTCTTTCTTTTACATAATGATATTAGACAAGTCCTATTTATCACTTTTCCTAGGATTTTAATGGCTATATGATATAATTATAACGTATAGAAGAATTTATATTTTGATATCTGAAGAGAAGTATAAGGTGTATGGGAAGATCACACTAAACAGAACTAAGATAATATATCAGTAAAACAAATTTATAGCATTGCACCATAAAAAAAACTAAGATATCTAGTTCAAAGTTGGATTCAAGATTTTAAGTTTATAGGTTCTGAATTCTAAAAAAGGTCAATAATTGCGACCGGGATATATTAGTTGTACATATTATGTGGATTTTTTGACACAAATATAGAGTTAGAATTAAAGCTACTGAGTGCTGCCGAACCTATAACTTATGGGGAAGATCCGCCCAGCTAATAATGAAACATGATACTTAATATATAACTCTACAACAATAAATGGTTATAAGAAAAAATAGGTCCATTTGACCTAACAATAAAATATATGTTCACAGCTTCTGGGAAATATTTTGATGTCCATATATTCTGTTCTTTTTCTTAATAATCGAGAAATCCTCGAGGACCAATGACACATGGTTAGACACTCCTGTGATGATAGGTCTATCATACTACACTTCTTTATTAAAATACTAGGCTTTTTTGTGGTAGGGTTCATACAAACTTGAATCATGCACTCAACTCATACATTATATGCCGTGCTCTTACCACTATACCAAACCCCCTCGAAGGCAATCCAATATTTAGTTCTTCATATACCTATTCAAATTATAGACCAAAACTTTTTCATTGCACCCTTTGTTCATGATACCGTAGAATCAAGTATCAACTAATACTGAATGGTGAACCCAAGAATTCTTCTCTTTTATTTAGTCATGACTCATGAGTGAAACGGACATGTAACACCCCAGAAATCTCTTAGCTAAGACCCGAACAATTCTTGAAATTTCGTATAAGGTCGTACCGAGTGATTCTTAATTGTTCTTAGGTGTTAAGTTCAATTCTTTAGAGTGGGAATGATTTTGGATATGACTTAAGCTCACAAGAACCCCCTAGCACAAAGTTGAGTTGAAAGCGTCATTATCAATTAAGTTTTGACATAAGAATCTACTTAAGTCAACTTCAAACAATCATATCTCTACGCACATAATGAATTAGGTGGCCCATGACCTATAAAATCAAAGTTCTTTATGTGCCATTTTACCAGAGACTGTCATATCAGAATTCTGAGTCTGTGAACGACGGATCTGACCTATAGTCCGTCGTTTGAACGACGAACCATAGGTAGGTCTCGTAGGTGGTTCTATCAAGTCATTAAAAAGGTTCAAAAACTCAATTTTTGGGGACCCAAGACCTACGGATGGTACCTACGGTCCGTAGGTCGAACCCGAGCCGTAGGTGACCTCGTAAGTCATTTCGGCAGTTTTAAAGAGGGGTGTTTTCGTCTTTTCCCACCCTTTTATAATTAAAACCTAGACGTTTTGGGATTAAAATTAGTCCCTTATCAGTACCTAAGGTGCTTTTTCTCTCATTAACACTTAGAATTATTGAGAGTAAGATTGAAGAGGAGAAAAGCTAGGGTTTCAAGAGCTTTCATTAAGGCCTTCGAATTTCGACTGTAACCTTAATCTTCCATGTATGTAAGGCTATTCATAGCGTTAGATTGAGTTCGTCCACGCGCTCTACATCTCAATTATGTCATTAAAGAGTCAAGTTGAGTTCTAACCCTAATGCTATTGAGTTTTCGAATGAGTTATGATTCCCATCATTGAGTTCCATATTTATTTATAAAGATTGTGTTTATCCATATGAGTCTTATTCTCGAATCGCTGTTCATGCCTAGTTTCACATGAACCCTAGTTGAGTTACTACATTTCTTCCTATAATGCACTGTTTTAATTGAGTAAAGAGTATTTTTTTATGCTATGAGTAAGAGAAAAGTTTTGAGGGAACATGAGCGTCCATGAGTGCATTCATTTGAGTTTTGAAAATCTTGAGTCATCCATTATGATGCATTATTTTAAGAATAAGTTTTTCGAAGCTTTTGCATTATTATTCATTATGTATGATTTCCAGAGTTCGAGTAAGGTAAAGTATCACCATTATTCACTATGCATGATTTTCAAAGTCTTAATGAGTATAGAATCGAGCATAAATGATGTTTTCAAGAAAAGGGTTTGATGAGATGTGAGTAAGTCTTAAAAGCATTTTTGAATGAGAATGAGTTGAGTCTGAAAAGTTCTTAAACTTCTATTATTTTGAACATGAGTACTTTGAGTATAAATGATTGATTTAGATAGAGTCTTGAGGAGATATAAATGAGTTGTGAGTACAAAGATACTTCAGAGCAGTTACCTCTTTAAGAGGATCTTTTGAGCAATTACCTCAAATTGAGAAAAGAGAATATTTTTAAACATTGAGCATGCGTATATATATTTACTTATTGGGAGTAGTATTAAGTATTGATATAGGGGAGAGTTCAGACAACTCACAACCCCCATAAACCATGTATGCTAACATGGGTAAATGATTCATACTTTTTAGATGATTTCCTTATACCTTCGGGTAGAGCTTAGTGGATCCACTTAGTTGAGGTGTTCTATACCCCGGCAAGGTATAGGACAGTTCTGGCAGCGTGGGCGAGACAATGTATCATCACGTAGCTCATAGTGATGGTTGTCGGTTAGAGAAACTCCCAAATAGAGTAAAGAGTACTTTCATTGTATTTTCACATATAATTTTCTTTTAGTTATTATGTTATACTTTGTGAAGCTTTAAATGATATTATCTCTATTTATGATTTATATTGAGTTGAGTTGAGTTGAATATTTCTTTCAGCCTAGTCAGTTCAGCATATGCTTTTATTGCATTTTGTTGGTAAGAGTTTAAATGATTTTTCCATCATGACTTATATTATATTTCAGCGAAGTTTCAGAGTTTCAATTCAGTTATTTGTTATTCAGCTATATGACATACACGTACATTCCATGTACTGATGTCATTCGACCTGCATCTTTTTATGATGTACATACAGGTACTTGGGATTCTCAACAGGAGTTCCGTTGAGATCACTTCATCTGGTTGTCAGCTTTTGAGTAAGGCCTCCTTGATTCCGGAGGACTCCAGTTTTATAAGTAGTTAGTAGCACTTCTGTTGAGGAGTCGTGGGTCTTGTCCCGACACTTGTCTATATATAGTAGAAGCTTCAAGATAGTCAGAGTCGAGGTGTCTTTCAGTATTTACTCTCTTTGAGTTGTTTTCAAAACTATAAGTATTGTTATTAAGTATTTTCCATATTTTATGAGATGAGTATTTGAGTTTAACTGATTTAATTATGTTCGGAGCCTATCATTGCTCAAGTAAATCTTCCGCTAAGTAGTTAGTCAGGCCAAGAGCTCACTTGGGGACCAGAGATGGTTCTCGAGTGCCGGCCACGTCCAGGGTGTAGACTCGGGGCGTGACAGGACAAGCTTTAGATTATTGAATATGAACTGAGAAAGTCATAAAGCCAACAAACCGCAACCTTCACGAACTCACTAGACAAATAATGCTCCATTAACTCCCTTCTAAAAAGCAATTGTCTTTCGAATTGAAGCAAGACAAACTTGTCTTCCCAATGTATCATACATATGGTTGTTTGGCAAGGTATCAGGTTGCCGTCAAAATTATCATTTTCTCACACATTTGTGCACATTGGCTACAGAAGATATCTTTCTTTTCACTCCTTTTCAAATATTTCGATATTGTAATTCCACTTCTTTGCCAATAGTTAAACCCGTGATGTACCTGAAACACTTTCCTGATTTCTATGGAAGTTATATTCGTTACAAACATTGTCTTTCGTTTTTCATTTTTATTTTTTAATATTGTCTCTATTAGTCGTCGTGTGGCATGGCACCAGATCAATTATTGGCCACCAAAACAACATCTTCTCGGATATTCGTTGGCTGACTATCTTTCCTTTCCATCGATCCTTTCCTATGTGGCAATAAATGTTTCGACAGGGATATTCCATTGCTAGATAATAGTTTAACAGCTGATCCTAGGAAAGTTTATATGTATGGTATGTGTTCTTTTTCAAAAATTAAAAACGAAATTGGAACTCTTTCACTCTCTTTCCCACATTCGTATTACTAAACGTGTTAAATTGTCCTGGATACTTCACAAGGCTCAAAGAGATCCCATTACTTTTTGTTATCATCAAGAAGTTTTCTTCTTTGTCTTGATTTCCTCTTTCCCGCATTCGTCTTACTCCATTCATTAAATTGCCCCCAATACTTCCCAACATTACACTTCCCATTATCATCAAGAAGTTTCTTGTTTGTTTTGATTCTTTCTTTTTTGTTTCTTTTTCTGTATTCGCCTCATTCCACGCATTAAATTGCCCCGGATACTTTTCAATGTTTTAAAGAGCTCCAATCACTTTTCATTATCATCGACAAGTTCCTTACTATGTTAACTTCTTGAGGCATAGTCGTTGTTGTAATGAGAATGACAGTGAAAAGGACCAAAAGCATTTCTTTGCTGGTATCTACCAATTGGGAACCACAACAAATGAAGTGGGTTCAATTGAATGTCCTTCCTCAAAAATTATACCAAGCAAATAAGACAAAAATAAATCGTATTTGTGTATATAAAAAATTTTCAATTCCCTTGATCAAAGAAAAGCTTTCATTATAGTGCCAACGCTGGTTTAAAAATTGATTTACATCGCAGTTTTGAACCCTGTGGAGTTCTTGCAATTTTTTTGAATCCCCTTGTTAAAATTCTGACTCCACCATTACAAAAGTAATTATTTTGAAAAGTTTGAAGAATCTGCCAGAAAACTTATGCTCCTCAAATAATTAACATGTCCATTTTTGCAGAATTACTTTTAAGTCGAGGAATTAAGATTCTTGACCACTTACAAAATGAATAGAAGAAAGTAGTTTTTCAGATCTCTTATGTCTAGCTTCTAATTTAAAGATTCAGAAAATTAACAAAAACACTATGAACTAGGAGGATGCAAAAGTTACCAAAATAAAAACCAAACAAATAAACCAAACTGTTTTCTATTTCAAAACACAATACCTATGTTTTGATGTCATATAAGAACTCTAAAAGTAGCATTTCATAGTAGCCATATGCAACATTATTCATACTTTTGCTTGCCTGATTGGTGCAAGTTCTTATTCTACTAAGTTCTTAACATAAACTAGTATAACATAATTCCTGCTGCAGCTGTTGGACACCCTCAACTACTTCTCCACCGCGATCCAGTTCGTTTCCTCAGAACTTCCATCCCCTACTGGTTCCTACAAATCCAGAGAAGCAAGATTCAGTAGATTCCTCTGTGTAATCTAATTCAGCAGAGTAACATGCAAGTGTTTGAAAATAAAAAAAAGTTGATATAGAGTTCACTTATTAGTACAATGATGGTATGAAATGATCAGCTTAAATGAAGAAGTGTGAATTCCGACACCAACTTGTTTGAGATTGAGGCGTCGAAGTTATTGTATATATATATATACTAATATATATATATATACCATTCGGCCATCTAGTTTACCAAAAATGGCCGAAGTATAAAGTATAGATATGTCAATTAGGGGTACTACCTATACACTGTGTACCTAATTTGTAAACTAGATGACCCAGAGGTATTGACCTGAAATTTTTCTCTAAGATGATATGATAGATATAAGGGGTACTAAAATTAGATCACTACAAATCAGATGGTCAAATGACCTCCTGAATGGGTAGATTGGGGGTCCGAGTCATACTGGAGGGTAAGTGGAACACTATTGATCCTCCTAATGAGTGGAGTGAGAAAGAAGACCTCTTAAGACTTCATTAACTTTTGGGAGTGAGAGAAGAACATTCTTTCAATCATTTCATGTTTTGGAATCTGAAGATAGTAGTGCCCTTTTCTTCTTATTCAGAGATAGACAACTTTAGGAAATAGAATATATAAAAAGCACTCAAAAGAGTTACCAATAAGCATTTAAATATGAAGATTCATTACCTGCAGCAGCCATATCCTCTATGTTGACCTAGAAATAATAATGCTAACAGTTACTTTCCATACTGGATGTCGATAAAACAGCTAAACATCCTTCCAATTATGAAACAATCAAAAATGGCTTACCGCGGCATATTCATTTCTATGGAGAAACCCTTGAACACCCAAGAGTTTTGCCTGGTAAGAAGAGTACAAAGCATGATCATGCCGGTCCTAATTCAACTAACCAACTGCTACTATTTTTTTATTGAGCTTTAAGTTTACTTTAGAGTATCTAGCCCTAAGAAATAGAAGTAAAAAATTGCATCAGCCTTGAGATATGCTCACTTTTGATTGTTGAACCTGTTCCATATTACTCCTAAGGAACTGCGCATATGCATCAGCTTCTTGGACTGAGCTGATATTCTCCACTTGCGGTTTGTAATACCTGCCCCATCCAAGGAAAAAAACATTATTCCTTTTAAAAAAGGGAAATCTTTAGAATATCAAAAAAGAGACGTAGGACGAAAAAAGAAGGACAAGACGGAAATAGAGAGGAACTCTTCAACCTTATTTTCTCTTGTGCTTCACTTAGTGTTTGTTTGAGCTTATTAAGCTTCTTCTCATGAGCCTAATATGGAAATACATGAAAAGTGCATCAAGTTACGAGTTTTCAGTAATAACAAATATAAGCTTATATCCTTGGAGTTTTTAAGTATACACAATGTGGAAGCATCAGATCTTACCTCAGCACTAAAGCACGTTGATCAGTCATCAGCATCGTAATATCCCCAGCAAAAAATGACAAATTATTCAACCATGTAAAAAAATACCAACCAAAAAAGGGAAAAAAAGAAAAGAAAGAGAGAAGTCATGTGTCCACTCTGATGAACTAATAGACTAATACATATAAACAGAGTGCCAAAGGAGAGTGTCATACATAGCTATCTTTCCAACCATTTCGCCTTCAGATTTTGACACCGTGAGACTCTGCATCAAAGGCTGCAAAATAAAAGTCATGTTAAGGTCAGATGAAACTCCAAAGACTTGCCGGCAGAGGCTGTTGATCAGTAAAAGGTGTGTAAAACTTAGTACCTGTTCATTTGGATTTGGTATGGGTCTTCAACAATCATGTCAATTGGAACAACAGAAAAAAATATTTGAGATAGTCAGTTAAATGGAATTGGCAAAGTCTAATTCATGGATCTGACATATTGAAATAAACATACCGCTTGTTCCGTTCGCCAGACTTGTTCATAGCACGGAGCATGATCTCCTCAACACTAAGCAACCAAAAAAAAATCATATGACATTCTGTATTATAAAGGAAACGTAGAGTGTTCAAACAAAAAAGATCATTTTAGAAATTCCATTCACCTTTCTTTGCTAGAATAGCTGGTCACTTCATCGGATGGAGAAAACATTAAAAGGCCAATATCGGTGCCACATAAAACAGCCAACTCATTTGACTTCTTAAGAATGCTATCCTTGCGCTTTGAATAGAACTGTTGACGGGAGATTGGATCCTGTATTTTCTTCACCACAAACTTATTGCGACCCATGAAACGATGCAAATTAGAACTGGAAGTTAGATACAAGTTTGTTCTTCAATGAACTGAGAAATATATAGATCAACAGAAGAAAAAAAAAGGAAAAAAATAGGTCAAAGAATTTAATGCATTAACATGCTAGTCTTAAGTCAAACATGTTTAGAAAATCTAATATTGAATCAGACAGAAAGATTTTGTGAAGAAAACAACTTTCAGTGCTAATCTTTAGTCAACACTAGATTTGTCTACACATCCACACAATTAATGAATAGAAATCTGTGGGTTGTAACCTGCCCAGTGGAAAATAACATTAACTGTTAAGCTCTTTCTTTCACATAAGATATTAGACAAGTCCTATTTATCACATTTCCTAGAATTTTAAAGGCAATATGATATAATTTCAACGTATCGAAGAATTTATATTTTGATATCTCAAGATAAGTATAAGGTGTATGGGAAGTTCACATTAAAAAGAACTAAATAATACATCAGTAAAACAAATATATGTGGTATAGAGTAAAACTATTTCTTTTTAATAGGCCTATAGCATTGCACCATAGAGAAACTAAGACGTCTAGGACAAAGTCGGATTCAAGATTTTAAGTTTATCGGTTCTGGATTCTAAGACAGAACAACGATTGGGACCGGGATATTTTAATTATTACGTGGATTTTTTGACACAAATATAAAGTTTGAACCAAAGTTACTGGGTACTGCCGAGCCCATAACTTATGGCGTAGATCCACCCAACTAATGATGAAACATGATACTTAATAATGCTACAACTATAAAATAGTATAAGAAAAAATAAGTCATATCCATTTGGCTGAGTGACTTCCTCCCTTCTCATCTATCAGCTTTACCCTTGACCTAACAATAAAATATATGCTCACAGCTTCCAAAAAAAGTTTTTATGTCCATATATTCCGTCCTTTTTTTTAATAACTGAGAAATCAGTGAGGGACAATGACACATGGTTAGAGACTCCTGGGTTCAAACTCGAATTATGCGCTCAACTCATAACATGTCCTGCTCCGACCACTATACCAAACCCCCGGAGGCAATCGATACATTGAGTTCTTCATATACCTATTCAAATTGTAGCTCAAGACTTTATCATGGCCCCCTTTGATCCTGATACCATATAATCAAATATCAGCTCATACTGAATGGTGAACTTATGAGTGAAACGGACAAGCTTTAGATTACTGAATGTGAACTGAGAAAGTCATAAAAGCCAGCAAACCTTAACCTTCACAAACTCACTACTCAAGATGCAAACATATATATATCATATTTGCCCAAATAATGCTACGTTAGCTCCCTTCTTAAAACAATTGTCTTTTGAATTGAAGTAACACAAGTGTGTCTTCCGACTGTATCATATAGCAGGTTGCCATCAAAACTAGCATTTTCCCAGGCATGCATTTGTGCATCGTTATCAAGCCAATTGGCTGCAGGAAGATGTCTTTCCTTTGACTAATTTTAAATGTTTCTACATTGTAATTCCACTTTCTTGACAATAGTTAAACACTTGATCTACCTGAAACACTTCCCCGACTTCTATGGAAGTTATATTTGTCGCAAACATTGTCTTTTGTTTTACATTTTTATTTTTTTAAATTGTCTCTCTTTTTCACATTCCTTTTACTCCATGCATTAAATATTAAACTTCTCCATTCTTACTCAGATTTTAAAGAGCTCCTGTTATTTTACGTTCTCAGCAACAGGTTTCTTCTTAGACACACATATCGAATTGATTGCTCTGTCAAACATAGGTTACCTACCTACCTACATGCATGCATAAATACATATATACATACATACATACATACGTAACTACCTTATTTGTTCTTTAGTATCTAGAAACCACATAGAAATGGATGTACAAGAAAAGAATAATCCATATTACAAAGGAGAACAACAATGAACAAGACAGAATACTTTAATAACTAATACTAACTGTCATGACCAAGTATACTTATCTGAAGCTTCATCTTCCGCAGGATATAAACACATGCATTTGGTGCAAGCAATTGGTTATATACCAGAAGGAATGTTGAAAACCCAGAATTCTTCACTTTTAATTGGCCGTATATGAAAACGACAAGCATAGAGGTTCAGAGTCCATAGGTTGAGTTATTGAATTTTGAACAGTGAATATGAAGTGACATCATATAAGCCAGAAAATGTCAAACTTTCAAAACCTCACACTCAACTACCTGATGTGACGAGCACGTCAAAGAAATATTTGGATCTTTGTTCAAATAAAGTTATGTAAGCCCCTTGTGAAAAGCAATGATCATTTGCATTGGAATAACTCGAATTTGTCTTCCCACCGTAGCATATTTGTTGTCGTGTGGCATGGCACCAGATCCATTATTGGCCACCAAAGCCAGCATCTTCTCAGGTATTTGTGCACTGTTGTCAAGCCAATTGGCGTCACGTCTTCCCTTTCCATCGATCCTTTCCCATGTGGCAATAAATGCTTTGACAAGGCAACTTCATTTCTTGGTAATAGTTTAAAAGCTGATCTACCTGAAAACATTCTCAAATCCAAGGAAAGTTTATACGTATGGTACGTGTTCTTTTTCGAGATTAAAAACGAAATCGGAACTCTTTCACTATCCTATATATCCACTTTCGTATTATTCCACGAGTTAAATTGTCCTGTACACTTCCCAAGGCTCAAAGAGCTCCCATTACTTTCCTTTATCATCAGTAAGTTTCTTGCTTGTTCTTTCTCTCTCCTTTCCGCATTCATCTTACTCGACACATTAAATTTCCCTGGATACTTCTTAAGGCTTCAATGAGCTCCCACCACTTTCTGCTATCAACAACAAGATTCTTCTATGCTTTGATTTTCTCTTTCCCGCATTTGTCTTACTCCACACATTAAATTGCCCCCAATACTTCCCAACATTCAATGTTCACTTTCCATTATCATCAAGAAGTGAGCATTCTGCTTAATTCATTTCATTGTTTAAGAAAACTGAGAAAGCAAGGTGATGCACATACAAAGTTGACTACTCATATGGAATGAGGCTAACATCCCCTTAAACTTACTAATTGGGCCATCGTGAATTCTTTTTTTTAGAATCGTGACGTCGGGGCTAGTTTGCACATGGCTCGAGTAATTTCACAGAATATCATGTAACTCTGTCCACCAAGGCTACAACAAATGGGAAGAAATCACCTAGTGTTTTGACTAATATAAGAAAGACATTTAGATTTTCATACCAGCATGTATGAGTATTGTAATATGGACATAAAAGTCTCCTATATATCATTTCATTCAAATTTACATATAAATGCGGATGCATAATATGACTTCTCCCTGCGTCTAATTTCATGGCAAAGTAAGCATCAGTTAGATAGAAAGAACTTGTTAAGCAGCCTATCCCAGTATTCAGCCAATATACCGCCAATTCTTGCATCTGTCTGTTCATCCCACGGGAATGGTTTTGTTCGTTGGGTTGCTTCAAGAAGTTCATCCATTGAAATCTCCCCTTTTGATCTGCCCAATGGAGCTGGTTTTTCGTATTCAGGACAGTAATCCTGTAAAAGACACCAATCACAGGAATTAAAAACTCGAGGCTTTTCTAACACCGACCCCCAGGGCCACTCATCATTTTTCTCACGAAAAGTTAAGAGGCTACTACTTAACAGATCAGCATGCATTTTCTTGACAAATTTTTTGAAGGTTCTGAAGTTCTTGCTTTGAAGGAGTTTTTCAGATAATCGAAGGTAAGTCATCCCAGCCATTTTTAGTTTAGGTGGACCCTTTTTGTTGATACCATTTGGCCTAGCATTGAGAAGGATTTGGTTGTAGGCATAGCTGTCATATCTTGCAAGTGCATTCTCGCCTGCTACGTCAATGTTCTCTTTCCAGCCAACACTCAAAACCTGTACATAATCAGGTAAAGTCTTGGTTAATAGCAGTCCCTAGGTAGTTGTTCGCGAAAAACTGTTAAAAAGTTTTTCCTATGTAAAATTTGGTCTCTCAGAAACTCGTATAAGGTTAAGTCACAGTTTAGTCCAAAATCTACACTGGATGCTAAAATGGCATAAAACATGCAACTCTCTTTTCTAACCTGTTGAACTAGCTCTTGAGGGCCAGACTTAGCATAAGCTGGATGTTCTGAATTCCTCATCTCAAGGCAAGTGAAATTAAAGGTACCATAGTGCCTCGATAACATCCTTGCTATTGGTCTATAACCATCTCGATTGTCCAAATTATAAAATCCAGCTGTTAGCTCTGCAGCATGGCTGGCATCTTTGTACCACCAGTGAATTCCAGCTACCTGCACGAGCAAAATTGACGGGAAATTTTGTTAGCTTATGCTGTCAAAACTCGAATGGGATCAATAATGCCAAGACTAAAGAATTTCCAGGTGGATGAAGACTTGCTTTAGCTGATAGCTTCACTTTGCATCCCAAGAAAGCCTTGTTTGCTTCATCAAGGATCTGATCTCCATGAAGCAGTAGCTTGCTAGAGTACCAGGTCAAGAAGAACTTCCCTTTCTCGGTAAGGTATGTACCATTTGGTCCAAAGAATCCTGTTTCGGCGGGTATATTATTATATGTTCCTGCATCATCTGGGAGATCCCACTCTGAGTAGCCTGCCTTTGTCGCTGCCTCCTTGAAATCTGTTCTCATATACTTGTCGTAGCACTGCAATATTTAGAGCCCATTTGGATTAGCGGATTATAAATAGTTGATCAGGCATTATGTGCTGACAAACACTTTTAAGTTTGAAATAAGTTTTATAAGTAGTTACGTGTTTGGATAAAAGCGTTGAAACTGATAATAAACAATTATATATTTGGTCAAAAGGTGCTGATAAGCTGTTTAAACTGATACTAATAAACAGTAATGTACAGAATGGAGAGGAAGTTATGAACTTTGTTTTGAAAAATATATTCAGGATAAAAAAGTAAATATCTTGATCAAACTAAAAGTGCTTATAAGCTGAAAAAACATAAGTTGGGGGTGACCAACTTATAAGCACTTTGAGTATTTACCAAACGCGTAGATAAACCAAATAATGCTTATAAGCCAGTTTGATAAGTTTATAAGCTTAGCCAAACACCCTCGAAAGTAGCAAAATGAATAAGAAGTTAAGAATTTTGAGTCACAAAGTGGTTAATCTTTTTAAGTAGCAATGTAGCATAACGATTTCCTATAGCAGCTTGAACCAAGTCTGACCTGAAATTCTCCAATGCCGGGGAATTTCCATCCTTGAGACTGAGTGTATGACGGATATCTAAGCTCACCAGCAGGACCAAGTCCTACCTCTATGTCTACTATGCTTCCAGCTTCCAAGAAATCAGACATGTTCTCTCTAAAGCTCCTCATGTAGTCACTGTAAATCTAAATGCATCAGGAATTTTAAGTAGAGCCTAAGCTCAGAAAACAATACATCTATCGGGATCTGAGCATAAGAAGATTGAACCTTCTGAGAATTACCTGGACAGCAGTTCGACCTTCAAACAGAGATTGGTTATCCACAGCAAGTGAGAGGCATTCCTTGTTCCTTGTACCAGTCCGATTAGTATAGAAAATATCAGGGTTGTTTTCTCCGATAGCAAGTACCCATTTGGGTATAGGAATGAAAACATCATCTCCTATATTGCCACCACATTGGTGGAATGACATAATAGCTTGTATTTTGAGGCCAATCTTTTGAACAAGTTGGAACAAACTCCTATACGCAGACCAATCATATAGCCCGGGGCCATTGGCCTCTACAATTCCCCACCAGACATCCACCATGATCCCATCAACACCGGCTTCTCTTAGCTCCTTGAACTGCTTCTCACACTTATCTTGGTCCCGAAAAACATTGTCAATTGAAATAGCATCTAACTGTTTGTCACCAGCAGAAAAGAAGAAACGGAAAATGTCAAAACTAGCATTTGCATCAATGTAGTTTCATGATCAATGACAAGGTTTTCGACTTACTGGAAGCATTACATAAACAGGGACATAGTTAGCTAAAGGGACACTGCTCAATGTTGGACCTGTTGCCTGCATAACAAGAGAAACCAAGAGAAGTCATTCTTCTATGAAATATCGAATTCTCTTAAGACAATGTAGATGCTGCAGCTTGGTATTCTATCTCCGTTCTGTTTTGTGAACTATATGCATAATTGTTTCTCTTCCTCACTGGACATCTTCTGAATGCTGCACAATTCGACTCTCATAAAGATTAGCCGAGTCAAAATATCAACCTTCCCACAATGGAATATCAAACAGAATTTACTCCTGATAAAGATTAGATTAAGAAAAACATAACTATAGACCCCTCGACGATGACAGAATATTTTCAACCTGCAGAGCCACCATTGAAGGAAAGTGTTTTACTATTGATAAATGCTAATCCTAAATTACCAAAAGCTATAAGTTTCTTGAACAACTACTATAGACACATATCATAAGGGTAGACTAATCAGTGCCAAAAATCATTCGACTTTCGGATAAATCACCTCTCATTCACAGTCTCTGCACAAAACAGGTACACAACAACAACTTACCCAGTCTAATCCCACAAGTAGGGTCTGGGAAGATAGAGTATACATAGCATACCGAAAACAATGGCTAATACTAAAATTGAAGAGTAAAATTATAATAAAAAAAGAAGAAGCAATAATAACAAAACAAATAAGGTAAACTAGATGATGCTCGACTAACTACTCATCTTTTTACCTAATCCTCGACATCCAAAACCTCCTATCTAGGTCATATCCTCGGACAGGTGTGTCCTATGCTGTCAAATCACCTCTCCACAAAACAGGCACACAAACGACTCAAAATTGAAAGAACAGAGGAAAAATTGTTACCTTTGTTACTTCTGGTGCAATGGCGCGAGTAATTCCAGTCTTTCGATGACAAGAAAATGTGACATTTTGCCTCAAAAGTTGTTTTCTTGCCAGATTGAATTTCTTAATCATGACAACAGACAATTCTTGATGTGGAAATCCCATTACCTCAGGCAAAACACCTAAATTTGAAGTTCCAATGCTTGCCATGCTGATATTCATCTAAAATATCAACAAATTTCCTCCTCTTTCTGGCTTAAAAAATTCAGAACAATATGAATTTATAGCATTGCAAAAGAAAAATGTTAAAAATATCTAGGGTAAAGACATTCATAACATAGAATCAAACAATCCTTATGGAACAATTTTTTGTGGACTGCAATGTTTTTATATGTGTGGATCATAAAATTTGATTTTGAAAAAAATGGATTCTTCTAGCTACTACCACAAAAACATTGAAAACGAAACAACTGTAGCATAGAGTTTTGTTTCATGCACGTACATACATTTTTTTTGGGCATCAATTCGTGTTCGAAACGATATAATTTAATTTAGCTTAGAGTTAAATACGAAAGGAAAAACGCGATAACTAATTTAAAACGGAAGAAGGAGGCACGTACATCTTTTTCATCAAATCGTGTTCTCTTTGCTTTGTGTCGTTTTCCTAGCTGCTCTTTTTTTCAGCTTTTGCACCAATCATGTTCACATAAATGCAGAAGTGAACAAATTTCATCATATCCTAATGAGTGATCAGAGTATTTTATATAAAAACAAAATAAATTTCTTTCTGATTAAATTTTGTATTTGAAAAAAGAAAATATCAAAAGGAGATTTCCGACTTCTGCCACACTGTCATCTTTTAAGTTTTAACGACACGTGCTAGGATTTTTTTTTACGTATAAAAAGGGGAATTTTAAAAAATTATACCGTCTAACATAATATATTACACTCTCGTAGTCATATTTTTAGCTCATAACTGCATAGGCAAAATATTTTTTTTGACTATGTAACACACTTAGAAACACTCCTTCCTGCATATCAAAGTTAATATATATAATAGTGTATCGACCTGGTAAAACCCTCATACGAATTAATTTTTTAAAATAATATATGATAAAAAAAAATATGAATCCATTTTAATTTTAAACTTGAACCATGTAATATACAACGTAAAAATCTTATTGAAAAATGTGTATTTAAGGGTTGCAACTGGGGTGAGCATTTGGGCCGTTTGGATTAAATATGAAAATTTTGGTTTGGATATTCAATTTTTGGATCGGAGAAATTACAATACAAATAAGTCTGAATTGGATTGGATGTTTTAAGTTCGTTTTGGATCAATTGGTATGGATATATTGGATTTTCGGTTTTGACTTGGAGCCTTTAAGGCATGCTATAATAATTAACAACCACAATTCACCTGACACTTTGATCCTTAAAATGTATAACTTTCTATGGTTAACAAGGATTGAGGCCATCTTGTCGTTCATAACGTGTAATTCTATACTGAACTTAATACTATAATGGCAACAATTTTTATGTATTTGACTCCACACTAAATGTAGCAAATAATTAATTGGGCTTCTTATATAAATGTATCATTGATAAAAAAAAATCAGTTAAATAATTGCATGTATATGTAATATATATGTATTGTATAAATAGTGTATATATGCTATAAATTCATGTATCAGAGATATATATGCATTCATATACACTATTATACAATAATATTTATATTGCAGCAGTTCAGCTTCCTCGTTGAGATGAATTTTTGTTTTCAATCCCGATTAGCTCAAATATCTTCAAAACAATCCAAAATTTTAGATATGATTTACTCTCAATATTTCAAGTCTTTTCATATATTATTCACTCAAAATGATTCATATTTGCGGCATATCAAAGTTTAAAATTTGAGCTTCAAAGCTCTTTTCTAGGAGATTTGAATAAACATCAGCTCAAATCTTCCTCTAAACAGACCAAATGTTAGATATAAACTTATCTCGAGGTTTTAATTCTTTTAATATAGTATTTATTTGAAATAATTCACGTTTACGACAAATCAAATTTTAAAAAGTGAGCTTCAAAACTCTTCCATAATAATAAAGTTGAATTATTTTTTTTTAGGTAATAAAGGAAACTTTTACAAGGTGAGAAGATTATAAAAGTTGTGTGGACAACCGCTATTTTAAAAGAGATAATTGATAAACAAGTGAGTAGTTGCCACGGTTGCAACTGTGATGTGGCAAACTGCAGCAGGAGTCCCGTGGATCATATCGGCTCGAAGATGGAAAATCACAAGGTGAAAAATGTAAAGTCAATAGAGATGAAGGGGGGAAAAGAGAGAAAGAGAAAAAATGGGGGCATTTTCGTTTGTTTAGGGAAATATCAAGGATGTTGATGTAAATTAAGAGGTTAATGAGGAAAAAGATCAAAAGGCACTGACATTGCCAGCTTCATTTAGGGGTGACATGGCAGGCATACTGGTAGGCTCGTTTTCCCAAATTTATTCGCACCTACGCATTCATGGAAGAAAAAATGGGATAAATAAAATTATATAAGTGATTTTAATTATAATTTTCGAGTTTAAGTTTTGTGAATATTTTTTTATTAGAGATCGTTATTTTTTATGGTCGTAGGTTATGAAATCAAATTAATTAGGACTTTGAAGAATGTATCAAGCATGGAATGAGAAATAGAAAAGATTATTTATTATTGATCACATTTCTAGTACTTCTTTCATTTTAATTTATTTATCATAGTTTTTTAAATCTATTTTATAAAAAATGCCCCTTCTTTGTAATTTTTTATTTTTAAATTTTCAGATGACATGTTTATGATCACAACATTTTGACATTTTGACACATTGAAAATATCTTTAGTTTATGATCATATAATTCAAAAAAAAATTATTTTCTTAAATTTAATATCAAATTAAATTGAGAGAAGATGCGCAACTAGTTTCGATCCAAGTTACTATTAATTGTAAGAAGTAAAATATGGGGAAAGACGGTCTACTTTGGAGTATGGACATTAATAAACTTAGATATGAGTGGAGCCTATGGGAAGAGGCTGAGTTTAAGGCTGTCTACAATGGGTGATATTTTTATTTGTTTAATGGTTGAGAGTTGAAAATTGTGAAAAGTAAAAATATCATCTGAAAGTGTGTTTTAGGATATGTACTCACTATCTATCTAATTAGAGAAGTGAGAAGCCATTAGGGTGAAATATCAAAATAAGTGTGTTTTAGTAACAAGAAATATGTCCCCAACTATTTTTACTTTATAAATTTAAGACAAGAGATAGTAATTATTTTTAACTATACGATTTTCAAAATGTGTCTAATAAATAAAGATGACAAAATAAACTATACTTTCTACAATTTATTATTTTTCTTAATGAACTTCAAATGAATTAAAATACGCTTATTATCTGAACTTATGTACGAAAAGTCAATTTTACAAGAGAATTTTATCTAAGACAACAGTTAATGAAAGACAAAATATTCCGAAATTGACCAAGAAACACTTTTTTCCCTCGGTATCGGATTATTCTCATACCAACTAACATCCACTTCATTGGCCTAACAACTAATTAAGTGAAATGTAACAATCAAAACAAAACCAACATTAAATAATGATTTCTCCCCTAATTGGTATCACATGCCATACTGCCACCTTTTCCTCTTAACCAAAAAGTGATAGTGAGTTTAAAATCTTAATTTGATAGGTTTTATTCTAAAAGTTTGTAGTATTAAACTCACTCTATCTTTAAATTAAGGTCCAAATTTATGTTGTTCATGTCAGATCCTCTAAAGAATATAATGTTTTTGAAAAATCGAACATGCATTCAATGACATTTTTAAAGTGTTTAAATAACACAGGTTCAAATCTTATAGTGTTTTGGATGGTTCAATTGAAATAGCTCTAGTGTGCACAATCCTATTGTATTTCTGAATTTACTCTTTGCACTTATAAATCTATATTTTTGCGTTAAAACTATTGAGTTCGTATGAATCCGTACATCGATAGTACATCCACCCCAGCTCAAAATCCCCATCTTTTCCTCCATTCCTACCCATTTGTTGCATCCCAAGTGCTCATTGCTCACTCAAAATGTAGTCCAACAACTCCCAAAAAAACCATGACAAGAAAGAAAAGAAAGAAGTAGTAGTATAAAAAACATACAAAAAGTGAAAAAAGCCAAAGGAACAGACCCTCTCTGTTTCACCTGCCAACAGATTGAAAAAGCAGAACCAAAAGTTACTCTACTGCTAATAACAGCCTAGCTTAACTCATATATACAACAACAACTACTCAGTTACTCCATCATTTTCTTTAGCCAAATTTCTGAACCAAACCCAGAAAAGTGAAAAAAAGAGAAGAAAATGTGTTATGTGGGGAAAGCTACCAAGATCTTCATCTTCATTGTCACCGTTCTAGTTGTTACTGGTCTTATCTTGGGATTTGGGTTACTTAGGCATCGCAATCAGAAGGCCGGTAACAAATGTTCCGGTGATTCTTGTGACCAAAATCAGTACCAAAGCCCCATCGTTTACCCACCCCCTACCACCTCCACTAACACCAATAACCCAATTTCACCATTGCCAATTTCTACTCCTTCGCAACCTAATACTCCAAATCCTAACTTACCCCCACCCTCACCACCAGCACCAGATAATCCGACCCCTGAAACACCTAATTTAGCACCGCCGCCGCCTCCAGACAACGTGGTCTCCACTCCGCCGCCGCTACCGCCGCCAGCTGTCTCATTAACTCCGCCGCCAACATTGAGCCCTCCCAGCCCCGTGACGGTGTCGCCAGGTCCAGTGCAATCTTAGATTTTACCCTAAATTTCTATTAACATTTTAGTGTTTTGTATAGAAAAAATTGGGCATCCCGCTGCTGCTACTGGTTTTTGGTAGCAGATTTGATTTTTTTTGCAGACAATTTTGTCCTCCATTTCAATTTCAGTATCATGAATCTGATTTTTTATTTTCTGCTTCATTCCATGGCTTCACAAAATTATTGTAAAAATTGCGTGAAACTATATTTTTAATGATCAAATAGTTTTGTGTGGATAATTTTATTTGAACTAATAATAATCAAGACCAAGTCAATTTCATTAGTCATCAAATTAATTGAGGAGCAAAATGGTCGTAACAATCAAAATCAAAAGGATTAGGTGAAATATTTTAAGATTAATTTTGAGATTAAATTTATAATATGCTTGTTTAACTATGTAAAATTTATAAATTTATATTGTTAACTAAACACAATATACATATAATTTCAAATTTAATTCAGAATATATCATTTTATCTCACCAAATGATCCCTAAGATTTTATATATTTTTTTTAAAAGAAAGTGAAAATAAGAATGTATTTTCCACAGAAACAATGGAACAAAACAAAAAAAAGGAAAAAATTAAAATAAGATGCGTTGGTTGATGGTCCTTCAGTTGGATTTAAGTACAAACAGTTGAAAGCCAAAGTTGAGAATCCAATGGAAGTGTCTTCTATTTGGTGAATCTATTTTTCTCATTGCCACAAAATTTCTTTTGCATCTCCAACATCTTGTTTCATCTCTATCCTCTATAACTTTTATTTTGAAAATTTAGGCATATAATATCATATTCCCTTTATTTCAAAATAAATGAATTTTGGAGATATAACTAGAAAAGGCAAATGAGTGAGATTGAATTGGATGAACTGAAAATGAATTGGACAATAATCTAGGGGTGTCAAAAGAATATGAAAAATCGAATCGAACCAATTTATGTCATTTTTTCGAATTGGACAATAATCTAGGGGTGTCAAAAGAATATGAAAAATCGATCGAACCTAATCAAATCGAACCAATTTATGTCATTTTTTTCAATAAAATCGTAGACTTTTATTTAAGTGTATAACCGTCCCGAACAATTGGGATGGTCTTTTTAATTTATGAAAAAAATCGAAAATTTTTCGAACCGAACCGAATAACCTTACTTGTGTATGTAAATATATTTTATATATTAACAATGTGTTAAATTTAATATATAAATATATTTTATAACATTTGTCAAATATAAATAAAACCTAGATATAGGTCTCTAGTGACTAGACGACTTTGGGTCTTTGCTTTTTAATTAGCCTTTAATTAACAAAATTTAAAGATACTATAATAGATACTCTATCAGTACAACAAAACCTATTCAAGCACTCCTATTAAATGTTTAAGATCAAATAATACGGCAACAAGGTTTTATATTCTTGACTTCTTGTGAAGAATTGAAGTGTTTCTTCAAAAACATATTTGCAAAAGAATTTTTTTAATAATAGTATATTTTGAGGTGATATTTTAAAAGTAAAAAAAAGACTGAAAATTAACCGAACCGCATCGGTACCGAAGAGAAACCGATTTGATTGGGATGATTTTTAAAAATCTAATTTTGATTATACATTGTAAAATACCCAAAAAATTGAGATAATATTATTTTTTAAAAATAACCGACTGAACCGTTCCATTGACACCCCTACAATAATCTAATCATATGAATATGAGGTTGGAACTAGAATTAGTGAATGATTTATTTCTAGAGTGGTAAACATTCACACAAACTAATAACAAAAAGCTCTTTCTATTAAGTAATCGATTGTGTAAATTTTATTTTTCGATAAAACTAATTTGGTGCTTCAATTTTTGAAGGGTATATTAATAAACTATGTTTAGATTAAGGGGCTTCCCATTTTTCTTTTGCAAAAAATAATAATAATAAGGATTGTCGTCTACAAAATACTGCAAAATTAGGCTGTAGGAACGGAAAAACAGTAAGGGTTCGTTTGATAGAATGTATAATGTGTTTATATAATGTATAACTATGTATTAGATATATATACACATTCATATATGATTTCATACGATATTTATACCTTGCACGCTGATTTATTTTTTCAATTCCAATCAACTCAAATCTCCTCTAATTAAATAGTCTCAAATTTTAAATATGAGCTCCTCTCGATGTTTCAAATCTTTTGATATTTATTCACTCGAAATGATTCATGTTTGTGTCAGGTCAAATTTAAAATTGAGCTTTGCAGAATCTTTAATGAGTAATAGAGTTTTTCAATTCCAACAAACTTAAATCTCCCCTAGTCAGTTCCAAGTTTTAAATATGAGCTCCCCTTAATATATCAAATTTTTGATATATTTAAATTTTAAAATCGAGTTCTGAAGAAATTATAATAGATAAAAGCACCGAACAAGCATGAGCAGGAGAAGAAGAAAAAGAGAGAAGAGGAAGTCAGAAGCAGTGCAAAGATGCACTTCGCCTACAATAACAAAGAAGAATGTCCATTTTTTTATAAAAATTATTATTTTGAATAAGAAATTTTAATCCAATAAATATTTTATCTAATTGATACATTTACAATTAGAGAGGGGAGGTGAAAGAAAAAAATATTAAATTCACATTCTAAAGATAATCTATTAAATGTATATTTGTAGTGTAGTAGAAGATAAACGTAATTCTAAATTAAATAGATTAAAATAAATAATATATGAAGAGTTTTCAAGTAAAAAGGTAAAATGGTTTTCAATTTTTAAAGAGTAATTTGGTTATTCGATTTTTTCTTTTGGGGCTTTTCACATATAAATATGTGATGATATGATCATATTAGGAATGTCATAAATTTTCTTTAAAATTTTTAGTTAAATGATTATATTAGAATTTTGTCTAATATTTAAAATTTTGAAGTAAAGTACTTAAAATTTATTATCGACAAATAAGATTTTTTAGAATAAGAACCAACGATTTATATTACAAAAAATGACTAATATTTTATTAAGTTAAAAGAATCTTTGTTAAGTTATATAATAAGACATTGACTCTTTGCATAACTATAAATACGTATTAATGACTAATTATACAATTTACTATCAACACTATAGATTATGTCTACCCAACATGATTAGTCAAACTAAATTTTAGAGATACTAATTAGCATCTTAGGTGTGGTATATTAACCTGATCAAAAGAAATTTTTTCTGCACAATACTCAAATTAGACGTAACAACTTGAAATTTTTTCTGCACAATATTCAAATTAGATGTAACAACTTGAAGTATCAGTGTATTTAAAATAGTTGTTACTTAAAAAAATAATTGAATACATAAAAGTTAAAATAGTTGTTACTTAAAAAAATAATTGAATACATAAAAGTTGGAGGGGAGCCAAAACGGTTAATAAAACCGCTAATAGTCTAATTAATAACCAACAAAATTTTCAGCTTAATAAAAAATTCTTATTGGATGCCAAAAAAAAAAAAATGATTTATAATCTTTTTCCATTTCTGTGAAGTAGCTACAAGCATATACACCAACGTATAAATTCTCCGATCATGTATGTCCTAAAAAAGTTGAATGAATCCTCCAAATCAAGTATGTCCTAAAAAAGTGGAATGAATCCTCCGATCAAGTATGTTCTAAAAAAGTTGAATGAGGTATCGTTTTTGTTAGTTTCTTTTTTTTTTTACAGAATATGAATTTTCATACATGTTCTTATTAGGTCAGTTTTTTCTTTTTAACCGCATTTTGCAGGCGTTTATAAAACTTACCAAAGTAACGAATTCGTTAGCCATTACAAATATGAATCAGCAAGAAAACGATTTAATATCAACACAGACATGATTGACCAAAGTAACGAATTAGCCATTACAGATACGAACGGGCAAGAAAACTATTTAATATCAACACACACAAGGTTGCAAACAACGGTAACCTTGATCGGGGTTAACCATATGCACGGCAAACAGAAAAAATATTATTTCAGTTCCAAAGTTATTTTTTAAAAAAAAAGTATAAAAGCTATATGTCTTTGTTATAAAAGTAAAGGGAATTATCTCAACTAAAAAAATATTCTTTCTTTTTGAGTTGTTATAGTATTCTTGTCATAACTTAACTGATGTTTCGTATCTTTTTGTGATTTTCATTAGATTTGATTAGTTTTTGAAAATTTATTTCCTTTTTACAACATCTTTAATGAAACTTGTATTGTATTTGAGTTCTTTCTCATGATGCGACTCTTCTTTTAACACCCATTTTGGTATAAATAAAATTTTACTTTTTGTCCTAATTACCTAGTCAATATTCAAACCTTTCAAAACTTTTGTGCTCTCATTGAGATTTTATGTAGAAAAATTTGGCATCTCGCTGCTGCTACTGGTTTGTGGTAGTAGATTTGATTTTTTTTGCAGACGATTTTGTCCTCCATTGTAATTTTTAGTATCGTGAATCTAATTTTTGATTATTCTGCTAAGCCATTGAACAATATTTCTTACATTTCACTATGTGGAAACAAAGATTATCATTTTCCTTATTCCAATTGGGAAAAAGAGAAAAAAATGGGGATGACAAAAATTGTACGTTCTTTTAATGGAATTGAATTTAAGTGTTAGCATTGGTTCTTCTTCATTCGATTACTTCACAAAATTATTGTATCCTTGGAGAAAATTTTAGTAGCTCGATACTTTATAAGTGACAGTTTGATTCCCTACCTTATAATCCACTCCTAAGCTCTAAACCATCTTTTTAAAATTCATAAACAAAAAAAAAATGATCAAGTGGTTTTGTGTGGATGGTCTTTATTTGGACTAATAATAATGATAATCAAGAAGTATCATTATTAATCAAATTAAATAGAGGAGCAAAGGGGTAGTAATAATCAAACTCAAAAAGGATTATATGGTTCATGCCTTCATGGATAATTGTACTCCAAGAAATATATTATTTAAAAAAAAAACAAAATGAGGATGTATATTCCTCAAAAATAATGGACCAAAAAACAAAAAGATTTAAATCAAAAATGAGATACGTTGGTTGACGGTCCTTCAATTGGATTTAAGTACAAACATTTGAAAACCAAAGTTGAGAATCCAATGGAAGTGTTTCTATTTAGTGAATCAATTTTTTTCTCTTTGCCACAAGATTTCTTTTGCATCTCCAACATCTTGTTTCATCTCTATCCTCTACTATTTTTATTTTGAAAACTTGGGCATATAATATCATATTCCTTTCGTTTCAAAATAAATGAATTTTTGAAATATGACTAAAAAAGACAAATGAGCGAATTAAATTAGATTTGAATTTGATGAGGTTGGAACTTGAATTAGTGGATGATTTATTTCTAAATTAATAGACATTCACACTAGCTAATTAGTTCATAACAAAAAGCTCTTTCTATTAATAGATTGCGTAAGGTAATTTTATTTTTTGATAAAGGCTAATTTGGTGCTTCAACTTTTGAAGGGTATGTTAATATGCTAACTTTAAAGAGGCTTCCCATTTTTCTTTTGCAAAAAAATAAAATAGAAAATGTCGTCTACAAAATACTGCAAAATCAGGTTGTAGGAGGGGGGAAAACTACTAATATAGTACTCCATCTGTTTCATATTAACTGAATTTTTGGGGGATTTTTTTATAGTTCAAAATAATTGAATTATTCAAAGTTCAAGATGGATATTTGAAATTTTTTCATATTCGCCCTTTTGTTTAATGAAATTTTATATTCTCTAGGAGATAAATTGTACTACTTGCAAAGTTATATTTAAGATTTAACACAAGACAATAATGAAAAGTATGATTTAAATTATGTCCTTAAATATTTTTCTTAATAAGTGTGCATTGCTTCACAAATTCAGTTAATGTGGAATAGAGGGAGTAACAACTAAGTAAACGAAGGAGCGGAAAACCGATATACATAAAAGGGTTTTTTACATAACTATATAGGCAAAAAAAATTCAATAAAAATAGTCATATGTATATTGTATAAATAGTGTATAGCGTATCTATATAATGTATAAATCAAAGGTATATATGCATTCATAATTTTTTTTTATATAATATATTGCAGTTGATTTATTTTTTTAATCAACTCAAATCTCCTCTGAACAGTCCCAAATTTTAGATAGAGCTCCTATCGATATTTCAAATCTTTTGAAATACTATTCACTCGAACGATTCATGCTTACATCAAGTCGAATATAAAATCGAGCTTTGCAGAAATTTTAATGGCTAATTCCGACTAACCTAGTCTCCTCTAAACAACTTCAAATTTTAGATATGAGCTACTCTCGATCTTTCAAATCTATTCATATTTAAATTTTAAAATTGAATTTTACACTTCGCCTGCAATAACAAATGTGAAGGGGGGCGTTGGCCCTATTACAAAGAAAAAACCGCTGGAATTTGGGCTTCCTGGCCCATTTTTACAGCTTGTATACTGCTTGGCCTCGAGGCGTCCTGCCCCGAGATGACGCCCCCCGCCCCTCCTGGCTCGACCTCGAGGCGTCCTGCCCCGAGGCGAGACCCCCCGGCCCGGCCTCGAGGCGTCCGGCCCCCCCGGCTCGGCCTCGAGGCGTCCTACCCCGAGGCAAGGGACCCCCCGGCCCGGCCTCGAGGCATATGCCCCAAGGCGAGGCCCCCCCGGCTCGGCCTCGAGGCGTCCTGCCCCGAGGCAAGGGCCCCCCCGGCCCGGCCTCGAGGCATCATGCCCGAGGCGAGGCCCCCACCCCCGCCCCCCCGGCCGACCTCGAGGCACAATGCCGGCCTGACCTCAAGGCATCATGCCCCGAGGCGAGGCCCCCACCCCCTCCCCTCCGGGCCCGGCCTCGAGGCATCCTGTCCCGAGGCGAGGCCCCAACCCCCACCCCCTGGCCCGACCTTCGCGCATCATGCCCCGAGGCGAGGTCCCCCCCGCACCGGCCCAACCTCCGAGGCACATGCCCCGAGTGCGAGCCCCCCCTCTATGCCCCTCCGGCCCGGCCTCGAGGCGTCTGCCTCCGAGACGAGCCCCCACCCTTTCCCCCCGGCCGGCCGATCGCAGGCCGTCCTGCCCGAGGCGAGGCCCCAACCCCCCACCCGCCCGACCTCGAGGCATCAATGCCCCGAGGCGAGGCCCCACCCTCCCCCCCGGCCCGACGTTCGAGGCCATCAAATGCCCCGAGGCGAGGCCCCAACCCCCTCCCCCCGGCCCGACCTCGAGGCATCATGCCCTCAGAGGCAAGGCCCTCCACCCACCCTCCCCCCGCACGGCCTCAGGCGTCCATGCCCCGAGGCGAGGTCCCCCCCCGCCCCTTCCGGCCCTCCTCGAGGCGTTCTTTCCCGCGAGGCGATGCCCCCGCCCGACACCGGCCTCGAGGCGTCTGCCCCGAAGGTGACAGGCCCCCCGGCCCAAAGCTCAGGCAGTCCCTGCCCGAGGCGAGGACCCCACCCCCTCCCCCCGGCCCGACCTCGAGGCACATGCCCCATGAAGGGCGATGCCCCGCCCTCTAGGCCCGGCCCGGGCGTCTGCGCCAAAGGCGAAGCAGCCCTCCCCCCGCCCCGGCCTCGAGGCGTCCTGCCCCGAGGCGAGGCCCCTCGCCCCCATGCCCCGGCCTCGAGGCGTCCCTGCCCGCGAGGCGAGCCCCCACCCACCTCCCGGGCCAGCCTCAGAGGCGTCCTGCCCCGAGGCGATCCACCCCCCCCGACCACCCCCCCCCCCCCCCCTTGCCCACCTCACCGGCCCGGCCATCAGGCGTCCTGCCCCACAGGCTAGCACCCTCACCTCCCCACCGCCCGGCCGCAGGCATCCCTGCCCCAAAGGCGAAGCACCTCCCCCCCGCTCGGCCTCGAGGCGTCCTGCCGAGGCGAGGCCCCTCGCCCCCATGCCCCGAGGCGAGGCTCCCCCGGCCCAGCCTAGAGGCTTCCTGCCCCGAGGCGAGCCCCCCTTCGCCCGGCCTTCGGCCTTGAAGCGTCCTGCCTCGAGGCGAGGCACCCCTCGCCCCCCTTATTCTTGCCTGACTTTGAGACGTCCTGCCCCGAGGTGAGGCCCCCGCTCCCCCTCGCCCGACCTCGAGACGTCGTGTCCAGAGGCGAGGCCCACCCCACCCCCTCGTCCCTCTCCCCACCCGACCGCGAGGCATCATGCCCCAAGGCGAGGCCCCTCCTCCCCCCGCCCAACCTCGAGGCGTCTTGCCCTGAGGCGAGGGCCCCCCATCCTGCGCCCGACCTTGAGGCATCCTTCCCCGAGGCGAGGCCCCTTCCCCCCCGCCCGACCTCGAGGCATCCTTCCCCGAGGCGAGGCCCTTCCCCCCACACCCGCATCGAGGCAAACTTTGTATTTCAAAAGATTTAAAATAGGAAAATCAATTGAAATACCAAAGTGGTTTCGAGGTTCAAATATACACTTGAACAAGGGGGTTAGGCATTTGAAATACCTGCTTACTCGCGGTTATCCGATAATTTAAGATATTTGGCTATCTTTAAGAAAATATTACTTTAATTTGAAAAGAACAATTTTTTGCCTAAAGATATGACTAAGTAGGGAAAACTTCCAAATATTTAGAACTCAATTTGAAGATTTAAATATTTTTAAAATCAAGTATTATGAATAACTAATGCAAAATAGCTATCTTTTGAAAATTTTAAATTAAGTTTAACCTTAAGATTGACAAACAAATAAGCAAGTAATACAATTAAACAATATAGTAAAGAGAGAGAGAAATTTGGGCCCAAATCTGGTTTCTATCTGCCTGGGCCAGTTTTGGCCTAGAATCTGATTTGGACCTTTAGCCAACTTCAACCTGTCCTAAAAAAACTAACATGTCAAAATATATGGGCTTTGGCCCAATTCACCTGTCCTAAGCTAAGAATAATTTATACAAATGTGAAGGGGGGCTTTTGGCCCAATTACAAAGAAAAAACCGCTGGAATTTGGGCTTCCTGGTTCATTTTTGCTGCTTTAAGCAGTGTATACAGCTTGTATACTGCTGTATATTTTCTGTATTCTGCATATATTCTGCTGTATATCAGGTATACAGCCTTTCCTCGAACTCTCGAACACCTGTAAATCACTTTCCGGCCCTGTATTTAGCCTCCGAGGAACCTGTTCTTCAACTTCATTGCGGGTAGACTCAATGAAAGGATAGAGTTGGGCCTTCATGGCCCACTAGGAAAGAGAGAAAAAAAAAAGAAGAAAAGATTAGTGATCAAAAACTGGGCAGACTTACAGGCAGCTAAAAATAAAATAACTAACACATGTTTTTTCAGTGAACCCAAATCAAAAATTGTAAATACACATGTAATGCTCACATGCTAACAAACAGTCATATATTCAACATTACATAGATCGCACTTCTGTCATATGAAAAACTTGAGGCTGTTATCTAGAAATTTGAAACTCATTCTAACAGAGAGCAAATTTGACAGTAATAAACCTGATGAAAGGCATCTAAACAATCTCTAATGAAACTAAGGAAAGAATCTGTACGAAAAAGGAAAGCATTAGTCCTATTCTCTTAACAGAAGACGACACTATTCAAAGGAAAATAATAGAAAACGAAATCCAAGCACCAACATTTTCAAGAATTAAACAATTTATTGGAATGCTACTACCATCCATAAAGGGACGAACAAAATAGAGAACTTCAATGTCATGGTAAAATTAAACAAACACATGAAGTGACCTCATACTATAGCAAAGAAGATATAACAGATTTGCTAAACACAAAGATCAACACATGGCTAACATCACATACTATTATAGCTAAAAACAATAAGAACCTTTGAATATGAAGACTAAGAACATTCAGTTAACAAAGAGATGCTTTGCATGATGAATAATTTCGATAGAAATAATCACAAAAATAATCAGAATGATTAAGGCCCTGAAACTAACATCAAATAGTCACTTATCCCTACTTATATAAGAAGTTCAGTATAAAAATGGTAGCACACAGCATAGAACTTGGGACAACCACAAATTTTACCTTTAGGACCCCAACAGATGAACAAGAAAGAGTTGGATAATAATATGAAGATTTCAGATTTGCAGAATAATGCAACGAACTTTGAAACGAAAGGAAGCGACCAAGAAAGCCAACATATAGTCATCAACATTAAACTAGGTGGCTCATATTATTGCCTAAATAAACACTTGACCCTGCCATGAATTTGAAATAAGCTCTAACAACCACAGAACTAGGCACTCTCCGGCAGGATTTTCACAATATTTGGGCACACTGAAATGCTAAAACGACAATATTAAAACTAAATGCGAGATCAAGACAATCTTTATGCTGGCAAAGGAATCAGAGAAAAGAAACAGAAACAGAAACAGAAAAGAAAACTTGATGAAATACACTCAAATCACAACATCAGTAACCAAAAGAAAAGAAAGCTCGACTTGTAACTATGGCTCAAAAAGGACCAAAATCACAGAAAGAAACAACCCAGGGCAGAGGAACAACAGAACTAAACTCAAAATAGCAAACTGAAAGCTTAACAACATCATAGACGTTGAGATACTAGAAGATATGTATTAGACGAACATACAATTCAATACAACACGGAAATTAAACTTGGTCAAGTACCAATCCAGATTCGAATAGGCAAACAATATGATGATCAACAAGAAAAGCAAGGGAGATGGATGGGTCTGAAAATTCGCAGTACACTGAGGTCAAAATGAAGAAGAAACAAAATGAAAGCAAAGAATCTCAACAGAACACTTACGATCTAAATAAGGGAAGAAATAGTACCTTTTTGCGGGCAGCGACCGGAGACGACTCCAACAGCAGGTGAAAAGAACTCCGATGAAAGCAAGACGAGGATTCGAGATTCGAAATCCTTAATTTTGTTTAAGAACCTATATCACTGTATGATGAGGAGGTTTTATAGAGAGAAATGAGGGCTCGGAGGGAAATTAAGGAATCAAACGGATAAGAATTTGAATTCCAATATCAATGACGAGAATACTCAACAAAATTTTCCAACGGATAAGAATTAGAGGGTAATTTGAATTCCAATTTGAAAATTCTCAACAAAATTTTCCAACGGATGAAAAGGTGAACGTTGACGCCATCTAATGGTCGTTGTTAATTGGAATCGTTCCCCTTTTTTGTGAACGTTGGAAAGGCAAAATTGTAGCTGCCCTCTGTTAACGTTGGAGAAGAAAAGGGACTTGGGTCGGATATTGATGTACTGACGTTGGGAATTAGAGTTTGGGCTCACAAATATTGAATTGGGTCATTGAAGCTGGCCCAATTTTACGTAAATGGCCTAAGGGAAGGAGATTGCTTCTTCTTCTTTTTTTTTCAGAAAAGGGTCAAAACTACCCTTAAACTATTTGAAATAGATTAAATATATCCTTAAACTATATTTCGGCTCAAAAGTACCCTTCCCGTCTAACTATTGGTCCAACTTTACTCTTCTGTTTAACGGAAGAGCAATGTGGCATCCTTGTGTGTATTAAAATGCCACATATCATCCACGTGTGCACGCCAAACTCACCCCCACCTCCACATAAACGAAATAATAGCCCTAATTTCACTCTTTTCTCCCACATTTCATCCTTTCACCAGCCCTAATTTCATCTCTTTCCCCCATTTCATCCCTTTCTCCATTAAAAGACCTAAGAAGCTTTCATTCAACACATAGATTTCGAAACAATGTCAGAATCCTCTATCAATTCACTTGAAACGTCATATGCAAGAAGATGTCATTGTGGTCTCAATGCACTAAATTTGACGGCTTGGACTGATTTGAATGCAGGGAGAAGGTTCTACAAATGTCCAAGACCCAAATTAAGTTGTAAATTAATTTGAGGTTTGGATGTTTATATACAAACTTTTATTGGTTAAATATGCATTAAGTATTTCTGTAAATTATTATGTAAACTTGATGGTTGAATTTGTACACTACATGTAGGTCACTTCATGTGGATATTGGGAATGGCAAGATAAACAACAACTCCCACCAAGAGCAGTAACTGTTATAATGGACCTAAAGGGTAAATTGGATGTCATGAAGGTTGAAAGAAACAAATTGAAAAGGATTGTCGATGGAATGGAAAAGGCTGAAAGGGACAACCTCGAATTTTTTTTTTGAAGAAATGAAATTTATTTCAACCCAAGAGGCCGGAAAAGTTATGCTTTTGGAGAAGAAAATAAAAAAGTTGAAAACTATCATTTTCATTTCATGTGCTTTGTTCATTGTGATTCTTGTAAGGATCATAAAGTGAATGTATGTTCTTTATGAAGTGAATGTTTAGGATTCAATGAATGAATTGAATGTTTGTTCATGTTGTATTACTCATGGAATTTGTATTTTGTAATGAAGTTGTAGTACTTATGGAGTTTATATTATGTATTATGGAGTTTGTATTTTGTAATGAAGAGGGAGTTGTTGTACAGTGGAAAAGCATGAAGTTGCAGTTTGTTATTTGTTGAAAACCAACAGAGTTGGTCAATAGACAAATGAAAATACAATACAAAACTACCCTTAACTAAAAACTGGAAATAACACGTCAATGCTTCACCAAACTAAGTAGAGAAACTGGAAATTTAGTTCACAAACTAAGTAGAGAACTGATGAAGAAATGCATTACCAACATCAAGTAAAAACTGAAAATAAACTTCACACAATCTGGACAAAAACCAAACATTAATGCTTCACCAAACTTCATAACTTAATACCAACTTCAAGGCAAAAACAAATATAAGCATTCATTGTTTTGTATCAACCAAATTTAACCCAAAAGTAAACATAAGTATTCATTGTTTTGCATCTACCAACTTCAATCCAAAATAAACAAATGCATTCACTGTTTTGCATCTATCAACTTCAAGCAAAAATAAACAAAAGCAGACAACTTTTTACACTTTTAACAACACTTTAAATCTGGGATTTCCCATTAGCTTTTCTTGTCTTCAACTTGCCCACCTGCTTCTCTCTCTCTCTCTCTTTCCAACTGGTTGCTAGTGACAGCTTCTTTTCCTTTCCATGTGAGCTTAGTAGGTGAGTAAGGCAAATCTATAGGCTCACTAATTCCAGCATGATCACCTCTAAAAGATATAACTCTATTTCCAGTTGCCCTTTGTTGATTCATCCTCATCTTCAGTTTTGTGCGATCTTCATATATGACTTGAGGCCTTATATCTGGATCACTTTCAGGCTCTCTAGCAAGACCAAATGGTTCATACTATTGTTGTGACATTTCAGGAGTGGGCATGAAATGGTATTCTTCATCTTGTGTTGGTCTAGGGGCTGAACTATTAACATCATAGACTTCTTCATGAGCTTCTTGTTCTTCTTCTTCAACTTCTTCATATTCTTCTTCATCTTCTTCCTCAGTTCTACCCTTTTTTTCTTTAATGTTGTTCCTTGTTCTTCTTCAATAAACTTAAAATATAATGTTTATTTGCTAAAAATTTAAAGGTACAGTCAACTACATATACTAATAATAGGGAGATATGTAAATAAGTAATGTTCTTACCTTGCATGTCCTTGCATTGTGAGTTGATTCACCACACTTACTACGTGTCATTTTAGTTCCTTTTCTTGAGTGAGCCCACTCTCCTGCTCTTTTAATTGCTGCGTCTTTTTCCCTAGTTCTTTTGGTCTTTGGTCTTCCAATTGTTTTCACAAGATCAGGTGGGTCCATTGCATGTTCTGGCAATACAATCTAGAATTTTTCACCTCTTACAGGCATCAACTTGGCTCTATATGTCATCAAGTAAGCTTCCTTACTGTACCACCAATTAATTTCATTCTTTGGTTCTATCTTCTAGTACAACATAACTTTGATGCCATGAGGACATGGAATGGCAGTCAACTGCCATGACCTACATGTGCATTTTTTCTCCACCAAGTTCACTGTGTGCCTATCTTCACCCTCAGACACTTCATATCCAAGATCACCATTGAAATCAACATTACATATCTGGGCTATCTTCATATATGCAGTGAACAATTTCATGCACTTAGGACTGTAATCAGTAGTCCATTTGCTTGCATTCTCTTCCTTCTCCCTTAACCTGTTCATTATCTTGATTTTTATATCTTCAAGCATTTTCAAGATTGGCTTACCTCTTGCTTCCAGGATCCAAGAGTTGAAGGACTCTGTGAAATTACTATCCACCATTTGATTTTTGCATTTAGTATCCAAATATGCCCTACACCATGTCTGTGGTGGATACCTAAGCAAATCCTTGGCAGCTTTTTTTGACAATGCTCCAAGTGCATCAACTGATCCTTGAAATCTTCCTCATAAGTACTCCAAGCAGCCCACCAAAGTAGTTTCTTCATCTCCCCTGACCTAAATCTCTTCATCCAGTTGGCTTCAATATGCCTAACACAGTACGTATAATCAATAAAAGTGAATAGTTAGTTAATAAATTCAAGAGAACAAAATAATCAAAGCAACTTAAAGTACATGTGATGAGACAAATGAAGGACATTTTTGACTGCTTCTATCAGTCCCTATACATGTCAAATAAGTAAATATAAAGTTATAAATTGTTATAAAAAGAAGAAAAAAGTATTAAAATAAACACAAGAAATTATTTACCTTCAGCATATACGACATAAAGGTGACAGTTTCACCATCTTTCAGATTCAATGAATTGTTAAGAAGTACTAGAAACCATACCCATGTCCTAGTTGTCTCTTTATCAACTACAACCCATGCTAATGGGTAGAAGTAATTCTGGCAATCTTGTGCCATAGCCACCAAAAGTTGTCCCTTGCATTGACCCTTCAAGAAGGTCCCATCTAGTCCAAAAAAGGGTCTCAATCCTTCTTTCCATCCCAACTTCAGTGCATTGAGGCAGATGTACATCCTAAGGAACTTTCTTTTACCTTGTTCCAATCTATCATTTGATAAATTAATCACAATATCACTACCAGGATTGCTTAGCCTAAGCTCATTTGCATAAGCCTCAATTCTGTTGTAATCATCTAAGAAACTTTCCTGCAATTTTTGAAGAGCCATCCTCTTGGATCTTTTCAACTTAGAGGTACTAGCATTCAAGTTGAACTGATCCTTCAAGTCTTGTCTCATATCCTTAAGCTTGTACTGAGGATTATTCTGCACTTTACTCTTGAAATACTGTGCTAAAGTAGTTGTGCAAGCTTTAGGATTTTTAAATGCATCCTCACAATTGTGATTTGTTTTCAGTGTTTTAACCCTAAAACCTGGACCTTTACCATCTTTGGAAATAAGAAGGACAAATGGACAACCAATCATGCATCTATACCTTAGTCTTGTTCTGTCACTTTTTTTTCACTACTATAGGCTTAAAATTTGCAAGAGAATACAAATTCACAATGTTTCTTGCCTCATTCAAGTCCTTGAAAGTCATGGAGGGATGAAGTTCTTTGTAGTGGCTGAGATTAGCATTTACTTCTCTAGTTTTTGCATCTTAATGAGCTCTAACTCATCAAAGTTATATTCATCATCACTAGACTTGTCATTACCACTGTCTGATTCATCATCAGTTCCATATTCACACTATACCAAGTATGTTTCACTATGGTGAATAATATTTGGTGCAGAAACAGTTTCTTCAAAATCATCCACAGCAAAGAAATGAACCACCTTAAATTGTTCATTTAATAGGTATTGGAGTGTCCTAATTCCTTCATTTCCTTCAACCAAGTAAAATTTTCCAGAAGGCCCTTTCACAAGTATTTGTTTCACAAGCACAAATCCTAAGTTATTTGTGTACTCTTCCACTATCTTATCATAGTGTAAGAGATCTGCATCAGTGTCTCTCCTAGTAGCAACATACTTCTTGTCATATACTAGTTGTGGTTTTGTAATCCATTTACCCCCATAATGCAACATAAGGTCAACCAAAAGATCTTTCATATTGAACTGAGAAAAGAAAAGCAAACATAATAGGCCTCAGACATAGTGACTTTATGGGTAGAAATAAATAGGATGCACTTACATATTCACATACAAATAAAGTATTTATGAAAAAGGGAACCAAGTCCTTACTACTATAAAACACACAAAAGCTACAGGTTTATTACAAGATAAAGATTAGAGTGAAAAAAACTGAACAAACATAAATGAATAAGATACACAATACATATTCACAAACAAATAAAGCATTTATGAAAAAGGGCTATGACCAAGTCCTTACTGCTATAAAACACACATGAGCTAAATAAATAAGTCATTACGCTTTAGAAAAAATTTGTACTAAAAGAAAGAAAAAACAAATAGTGGTCACATGTTTATTACAACATAAACAATAGAAGAAAAATCTGAACAAATAAGCCATAATAAACAATGAAAAAAGGCATTTGGACCCCCACATCAAAGTCAGATAACACAATACATATTCACATATAAATAAGTCATTTATGAAAAAGGGCATTAGGATCAAGTCTTTACTGCTATGCAGAAATGAACAAGTCATTACACCTTAGAAATATGTACTAAAAGAAGGAAAAAACATACAGGGCCACATGTTCATTACTGCTATGCAGAAATGAAAAAGTCCTTACACTTTAGAAATCTATACTAAAAGAAAGAAAAAGCATACAGGGGCAATATGCTTTACAACATAAACTATACATGGAAAAAATATGAACAAACAGCCTTAAACTTTAAGAATTTATACTAAAAGAAAGAAAAAACATACAGTTTATTACAACATAAACAATAGAGGGAAAAAATATGAAAAATAGGCCTTAAAGTTAAGGAATCTATCCTAAAAGAAAGAAAAAAACATACAGGGGGCCACATGTCTATTACATCATAAACAATAGAGGGAAAAAATATGAACAAACAGGCCTTAAACTTTAGGAATCTATAGTAAAAGAAAGAAAAAATATAAAAGGGGCCACATGTTAATTACAACATAAACAATAGAGGGAAAAAGTATGAACAAACAGGCCATAATAAACAATGAAAAAGGGCATTTGGGACCACACACATCAAATTCAGACTAAACAATATATATTCACATACAAACAACTCAAATTATTCACTAAATCTAACCTTAACATAAAAGGACCATCATATACAAGACAAAATTCTCAAAAGATTACAAAAATCTAACTATTGCTATGCATGATTGACTAAGATAGGAAGCCACATGAATACTACTATTTTAACTCAAATAACAAATAATTTTTCCCTAAATCTAACCTAACAAAAAAGGACCACCGTCCACCATATGCAAGACAAAATTATCAAAACATTACAAAAATCAGAACTTATCCCAATGCACAAATCTAAAATCACATGAATACTACTATTTTAACTCAAATAAACAAATATTTTTTCCCTAAATCTAACCTAACAGAAAAGGACCACTGTCCACCATATACAAGACAAAATTATCAAAACATTACAAAAATCAGAACTTATCCCAATGCACAAACCTAAAATCACATGAATAATACTATTTGAACTCAAATAAACAAGTAATTTATTCTCTAAACTAACATACCCTAACTATGATGCTTTGAAATCGTAAACATAATAGCATAAGAAAAATGATTTACTAACCCTAGCCGCAAAATCCACATATGCGCGAATTGAAACCCTAGCCACAAAATCCACATATGCGCGAATTGAAACCCAAGCCGCGAAGAAGTTTTTCACAGGTCGCTTTTAGTTTTTCTTAAGGATGAAATGTGGTAACAAATGAGAGAAATTAGGGCTATAGTCTATGTGGAGGTGGGGGTGAGTTTGGCGTGCACACGTGGATGATATGTGGCATTTTAATACACAAAAGGATGCCACATTGCTTTTTGTCTCAATTTATGTAGTACTATTTGGATTTGGAGAGTCAATAAGTTTAAGCTTAATCATAAACTTGGGCATGGAATCATCAAATTTTTTAAAAATAAAATTTATATACAAAGAAACTATAAAAGCAGTACTAATTTGAATTTCGAAATGTGAGAAATGTCAAATAAATTGGAACGAAGAAATGTGTCATTTTATTATGCCCATAATATATGTGCCCAATATTAAAACAGGTAGTTGCAGTTTGAGAAACCTCCAAATAGAAACTGAGGTTCCACTCTAGTTGCAGTTTCTTTCGCAGCAACAATAGTATAATACCAATGAAAACGATGATTGATGAATGATAGCTACTTGTTGAGCGGAAAGCAGCACAAATCATGCTGCTCTTCCAAAACAACATTTACTTTTTGAGTTAGAAAAATCCATCGATGACAACAATATGAAACTTTTTTATTTCTTCGATTGATTTTGCCGTCAATTCTCCTCCATTCATATCCACACAAAAAAACTTATATATATATATATAGATATGATGTTTCTATTTCAACTTCTACTATTGTATTGCTACTGTAGTAGATGATTGTTTATACTTGTGGTTTTGTAGTGTGCAGAGCAAAAGGGAAGGAAGGAATTGAAGAAGGGAATTAGGTCATGGAGGTTGATTCTAGTGGGAATCCTAATTGGTTATTTGATTATGAGTTGATGACGGATATTACTTCTGCTGCATCCGTTACCGTTGCTGATTTTCAGTCTCCGACTACTATTGATTTCAGCTGGCCTGCTCAAACAATCTATGCTTCCTCTAATTTCAGGTGAGTCTGCTCTTCCGCCTTTTGCTCTTTTCTTTTTTCTTGAAGCACATAGGAGAAAGTTTAATTCTTTATTGGGAAAAGGGTCAAAAATACCCCTCAACTTTGTTTTATTGGTTGACTATGCCTCGCCGTTAAAAGTAAGTTATTATTACCCCTGCCGTTACTAATTTCATCATCTGTACCCCTACTTGGACGAAAATCCCCAGATCAACGTAAATTAACCTGAAATCTTTAAAAATGACCCGTTCCCCATTTTAAACCCATGCCCCGACCCCTCTTAACATATAACCCATTCCCCTTTAACCCAGTTTATCAAATAACCCATTCTAACTCATTCCCTCTTTGAACTCACGAACCCAACCTTCTCTGATTATTGAATTTCCATCAGAATTTCCATTAAACTTTCTTAAGGTATGAAATTTAACCAACCTTCTTTGATTTACGAGTTAGGGTTTGTGGGTTAAGGGTTTATACAATTTTTTTAGCTATTTGTTTGTCTTTTTACCGATAAAATTTCACGATCTGCTAGTTTAGTTGTTGATTTATGAGTTAGGGTTTGTGGGTTAAGGTTTTATACAAGTTTTTTAGCTATTTGTTTGCCTTTTTACCGATAAAATTTCACAATCTGTTAGTTTAGTTGTTGATTTACGAGTTAGGGTTTGTGGGTTAAGGTTTTATACAATTTTTTTAGCTATTTGTTTGCTTTTTTATCGATAAAATTTTACGATATGTTATTTTAGTTGTTGATTTACGAGTTAGGGTTTGTGGGTTAAGGTTTTACACAAATTTCTGAGTTATTTATGTGTGTTTTTTACAAGTTAAGGTTTGTGGGTAGGTTTTAGGGTATTGTATGATTTTGGAGGATGAGGTTTTAGGGTATTGTATGATTTTGGAGAAGGTGGTTTAGGTTTTGGAGATGTTATTGAGTATGGGCTGATTTGTGGTCCCAATATTTTATTCATTCTTGATAGAATGTGGTCCCCGCTTTGAAATGTTATGATTTTTAATTTGTTTGTTGTCTTTGTGTGCCTTTTTATTTATTTTTTTACTATTTCTTCTACCTTTTTTAGTTAATGTTTAGTTAATCTTTTTGTCTCATTACTATTTTTTTAAAGTGATTTAGATTTGGAAGTTGTTAATGTTTATTTGTGTGCCTTTAATTAATTACAGGTTACCTAAAATGGTTCTGGTTGATCTGGTATTTCACTATGGTGGAGAATGGATAAGAGAGCCCAAGTTGCTTTATGACAGAAAGCTTGTTCACAAATGGGAAGGTTATGATTCTGATCTCTTATCTTTTATTGATATTACTAATGAATATAATGATAAATTAGGATATATGGGTGTTCAACAATTAATTGTATCTGTCCCTAGTGGAAAATACTATGAAATAGAAGGTGATGAGGGGATTAGGACATTATTGTCCTTTGTTAATGAAAGATTTGATGTTATTAACTTATTTGCTATTGAGGATAGTGAATTAGATGTTGATGTTGCGAATATAACCAAAATGAAAGAGAGTGTGGTAGTGATTGATGAAGTATCTACTGATTGTACTTCTACTGATGGCACTGATAATGACAGTGATACTTCCACTGATAATTCAAAAGAATTGGAGCTTCTTGCACAAGAAAGAAAGAGGGCAATCGATGGTAACTTAGGTGATTACAAGGATTTACATAGGTCAATGACATTTAAGGATATAGCTGAAGCTAAAAGATACATTAGTTTGCATGCATTGGCAAATGGCTATAATCTAACCATTAAAAAAAGTGACACAAAAAGATTTAGGGTTATTTGCAAAGAAGAATGCAACTTTGTATGCCTAATTTCTGGTGAAAAGCATTCTCCTGGTGTTAGTGTGAAAACATTGAAAGGAGAGCATAAATGTGATGATCCATGTGGTAACTACACTTGCTTTCTACTTTAAGGAGAAGTTGCAGGCTAATCCCAAATACAAGATCAAGGAAATGAGAGTTGATCTCAAAACTGCTTTCAACATTAATGCTCATTTTGAGAAGTGTAAAAGAGCTAAAAGGATGATTTTGGAAAATATGGAAGACAGTTTTTGTGATGATTATAAAAAGCTTGTTGGGTATGCAAATACTTTAAAAGAGAGTAATGCAGGAAGTGATGTGGTCCTTAAGGTTTCAAGAGATACATTATCAGATGGAAAAAAGAAATTTTTAAGAATGTACATTTGTTTTGAAGCAATGAAGAATGGTTTTAAGAATGGGTTGAGACCTTTCATTGGTCTGGATGGTACATTTTTGAAGGGTAAAGCTAAAGGTTAACTATTATGTGTTATTGGTCAGGACTCAATGAACCATTTCTATCCTATTGCTTGGGCTATTGTGGACAGAGAGTGCAAGGTATCTTGGGTGTGGTTCTTGGAATTGCTTCAAAAGTCTCTAAACATCAACAATGGAGAAAGAATCACATTTATCTCTGATATGCAAAAGGTAAAATCTCACTGATTTATTCATTCTTATTGTATCTTTATCTGATGTATCTTTATTTGTTACTGTCATTGTTTATCTATATATCATTATCTTATGTATTTGCACTTGTCATGTATATATTTATGACTAATAAAAAGGGATTAATTGAAGCTGTTAAAAAAGTTTTACCTATTGCTATGCATAGATATTGTGTGAGACACATAGAGGCCAATTGGAGAAAAAAAGGTAAGAGATCTAAAGTTATGTCTAAGATATTGTGGTGGTGTGCATGGAGCAGCTACAAAGAGGAGTTGGATAATTATTTGAAGACATTAGGTCAAATGTCTGAAGAAGCAAAAGACCATTTGTTGCATTTTCCAATTCAAACTTGGTGTAGAGTTTTTTTTGACACTGCTTGCAAGAATAATAAGGTGGAAAATAATTTGGCCGAGTCATTCAACTCTTGGATATTGGAAGCAAGACACAAACCAATAATTGGGATGCTTGAGGATATAAGAATCAAAGTTATGACCAAGTTTGTTAACAATGAAAATAAGGTGATGACTTGGAAATGTGAATGGAGTCCAACAGCTATTGAAATTTACAATGAATTCTTGAAGATTGCTAATGTGTGTGAATTAAATTTCAATGGAGATGATGGATTTGTGGTAAGTGAAGGAATTGACAGGCATATTGTCAATTTGGCAACCAAGAAATGCGGGAATGGGATCTTACTGGAATACCATGTCCCCATTCAATCAAGGCACTTCTTTACAAGAATCTTGATCCATTGAGAGAGATCCACTGGTGGTACTCCAAGGAGGCATATCTTTTGACTTACCATTGTAAGCTACAACTAGTGCCTGGTCAAAAATTCTGGAAAATAGAAGCAAAACAAGCAATGGAACCACCAGAATTAGTAAATTTAGCTGGCAGACCTAGAATGAATAGGAAAAGAGATAAAGACGAAGCACTTAAAAGACAAACAGAGTGGGTTGCACTAAGAAGAGGGGAAAATGGCATGTTCAAATTGTGGGATTCCTGGACACAATGCTAGAGGTTGTCATAAGGTAATACACTTCATTTGCTATGTAATCGGTTATTTGTTAGAGTCTTGTAATTGTGAGGGTCAAAAATATTATCAATTTATCTTGTAATTGTGATACTTCTTTTATTTTATCAGTTTAATCAAAATAGTGAAGAAGGCACTTCTAAGACTGGACAGATTAAGAATAAGAAGCAAAAGGTAAATACTTTTTGTTTAGTAATCACTTATTTTAGAATGTGATGCTTCAGTATTGCTTTAGTATTACATTCATCATAATGTTATCAGATGGATAAGCAATGCCACAAGGGAAAAAGGCAAACAAAGTAGAGGCATATGACACTAATTGATGAAGAAGATGTTGAGCTTAGCCATCCAAGATCTCCCTATGCTGCAACAGTGGAGGACTTTCCCTTGACAGCTCCACAGCCTAGTCAAGATTGCGCATCAGATGAAGATTTTGGTTTTGAAGTTGAGGATGACATACCCTGGAAGCCAAGAAGTGTCTCAGAGTTGAAGTCTAGAATCCAACAAAGACATAAACAAGCACAACCTACTGGATCAAAACAAATCAATTTTCTTGGTGATGGTCTGATTGTACCAGGTGACTATGCACTAAAAGAACCTACATGAAGGGGAATGCATCTGAAACTGGAAAAATGTTAGAGCAATTAAGAAAGGAAAAGGTATGAAAGCACTGATGTAATTTAGCAACTTATTTTAGAATGTGATGCTTAAGTACTATACTGTAATTGTTTTGGTCTTTTATCAGATTGCTAGTCAAGATTGTACATCAGATGAAGATTTTGGTCTTGAAGTTGAGTATGACATGCCATGGAAGTCAAAAGATTTTTCAAAGTTGAAGTCTAGAATCCAACAAAGACAAAAACAAGCACAACCTAGTGGATCAAGAGAAATCAACTTCCTTGGTGATGGTCCGAATGCACCAAGTGACTTGTATGCACCAAAAGGACTTACATGGAAGGGCAATGCATCTATTACTGGAAGAATGTTGGAGCAATTAAGAGTGGAAAAAATTAAGACAAGGAAGGGAAATGGCAAGGCACAACAGTGACAAGTTTAGTAATGAAGACAATATTTTGTTATTTTGTTACATCTTTTTGAGATACTAATGTCAACACAAACATGTTTATGTGTTTAAAAGCTTTTCGTATTTGCACTAACTTCTTTTGGAATATGTACTGAACTAACTTCTCCATGTTCAAATCAGTTTTTTGTCAATATATATGAAGTGTTCGTCAATATATATGTAATGTTCAGAATCCGTTTCTTTTCAATATTTGATCTTGAAATTTTGTTCAGGTTCTATGACTATGTAAAAGAAAGATCATTAGTGATTAGTTCAAATAGTAACATTACCACAACGACTAAACATTACTTCATATTACATCAGTGCTTAGGAAATGATCTTTCACAAATCACCCAACTGGATCTTTCAGACAACAATTTGGAAGGCAAAATTCCTGATATTTTTTCCAACTTGCAAATGCTTACACAGTTAAGCCTAGACAACAACAACTTCACTGGCCTGTTCCCATCTTCTCTTGTTTACCCTTAATGTCTCTCACAACTACCTTACAAGCTTAGACCATCTACCTTGGGAGACGATGATGGTACTTGATCTTCAATCAAATTCACTCAGAGGACCTTTGCCATCTCCCATTTGCACATCAACTTCACTTTATATAATAAATTTGTCTTACAATAATTTGAGTGGTTCAAAGGTTTCAAAGGCATGATGAACATGGATGCACACAAATTAGGATTGGAGTACTATTCCGAGGAAACTGCAGAATTCGGAATTGGTGGATTTCAAGAGGTTTTGTATAATGGAAATTCATACAACACCAAAAAGTCATAACTTCATCAACATCACAAAAGACATTAAACACTAACAACTGAATTCACTACACACTAACAACTGATTTGGAAAGTAAACACTAACAACGAATTCACTTTATCATTAATGCAACTACAAATCCAACAAAAAGAAAACATGAAATCATAAATTTGTGTTTTATCTTGTGATACTTGTCTTCAAATGACCTAACTTTTTCCACTTCCAAATCATTAATTGCCTCTAATGTAGCATTTTTTTTCGACAAATGACCTCCTTCAATCTTTAAATTTTCCATTTCAATCTTCATGTTCTCCATTTCAATCTTCAAATTCTCCATTTCAATCTTCATGTTCTCCATTTCAATCTTCAAACTCTCCATTTCAATCTTTGAATTATCCATTTTAATCTTTACATCTTTCAACGACAACTCCAAATTACGTAGGTAAGCTATTTCGGGAAAAGCTTAGTCTTCCCATTCCCAATATCCACATGAAGAAAACTACCAATAGCAATAAAAAATACGGTAAAAACAATAATTAAAGACGAAAAAATTGAATAATAAGAAGAAATCAATTCATATACTTACATCCGGACGAGGACATCTGAAAAATCTTCTTCCCGGATTAGATGTAGTACTCGAGATCAATGTTTTGACCACCAAACCACAAGCAAATTTTCTTTGAGACGAATAACTATTTTGTGACATTAGAAGAACTATCAGATGCGAAGGAAGAGAATGGAAGAACAATCAGATGGAAGGAAACTGAAGAACAACCGGAGGAGAAGTTAATGGGTAAAGGGGAATGTTATATATGATATAGGTTATTTGATAAAATGGGTTAAAGGGGAATGGTTTATATGTTAAGAGGGGTCGGGGCATGGGTTTAAAATGGGGAACGGGTCGTTTTTAAAGATTTTGGGTTAATTTACGTTGATTTGGGGATTTCCGTCCAATAAGGGGTACAGATGATGAAATTAGTAACGGCAGGGGTAAAAATAACTTACTTTTAACGGCGAGGGCATAGTCAACCAATAAAACAAAGTTGAGGGGTATTTTTGACCCTTTTTCCTTCTTTATTCTATTGTCAATTTGTTGTACAATTACTCACATGGTCATTTTCGTTTTCCTTTTCAAAACGAGGCTTATATTGTTTTGGCATATGAAAAGGAGAGACACAGATGTCCCAATGCGGAGGTTGGTCATATAGTTATTATATAGTTATTGTTGCTGTTCCTTTCTTTGAGCATGCTATGTAGTGTTTTCCTTATTATTTGCCATGGTTTTTTCACTTTTTTTTGTGTCCAAAACTGCTTTGAATTCTTTCCTTTTCTTTATTTGAGTCGAGGGTCTATCAAAAACAATCTCTCTACCTTCACAAATGTAGGGGAAAGGTCAGCGTACACACTACCCTCTCCAGACTCTACTTGTCGAATTGCACTCAGTTTGCTATTGTTGTTGAATTTAAAGAAACTTAAAGAAAATTTTTTGATTTTGCTCTGAATTAGAATTATAACTTCCCTTATAACTTCAAACATGTGAGCTTTGCATATTATATAACTTGTTGCAATCGAGATAATGGGGAAGATTGTGGTAAATTTGACATCTAGTTTGAAAATAATCTTATTATGGGGTAGGAGGTAGCTTCAACAATGAATTGTCACTTCAGCCAGCCTGTAGCTTGAAAAGTTGTTACTTTCAAGCTGAAGAAATTGCCTATTACTTTGTGTTGAGGTTATAGATTCCTCTCTAGATTACACTACTTTAAGTTATATAAAGACTGAAATTATGTTCTGTAAATATGTTTAGTAGGATTTATACCATCAGCTTTTCCACCAAGGAAATTGTAATTAACAATTACGATAGATGTGTGTCTAACTTTATGGGCACGTACATGTTTAATGTCTCGAAAGGATGACATAAAGTGGTGGGACATCTGCATTTTACTGATGCTGTTCGTTTGCTTTTACCATCTCCATATTCTGATAGCCACCTATCTCTTTCAGCGCTGAAACATATTACACATTTGCGGATTCAGAAGTCAGTAAGGAGGCAAGCTCACGAAAGAGGTAAATAAATTATCCATTTCATTTCTTTTATAGCACGGTTTGTGAGGTTGGACGAACTCTTTTTATTACATTCTTCTTCTTTGAGAGATCTGAATCTGTTTATATATCCTATATTCGAGTATGGAGAAAGTATATTTGATTATGGCTGTCCACTCTTAAGTGTACTGATTTAAGAATTTCTCTTTCTAAATAAATATGTGTTAGCACTTAGCTACAACTATGTCATAGGCTAAAATGAAGTCTAGAATAGCCTTTCCTTCATTATTCCTAGTATCATAACCATATCCCCCATATATTTGGTCAAAACTGTTGTTATCTTTACCTACATGACCATTTAGATCTCCCCTAATAAAAATCCGTTGGTCGCCTGGAATACGTTGAACCAAGGTAACATATATTCCAAATATTTACTTTATGTTTCCGCATCTAATCCTATTTAGGGAGTATAGGCAGTAATGACATTCATAGTTTCATTTTCGCATTCAAGACTTAATGAGATAATCATATCCTCAACACATTTTCCCTCTTTCACCTTGTCCTTAACTCTTGGTTCTAGAATAATTGAAGTCCACGCTTTATTTGTGCTTTGTGCTTAAAGCCCCTAGCTGATCTTAGAGCTTTTTTGCATTTTTTGGCTTTTGATAACATTGCATACCACAACCCTCCTCCTTTAATGGGCTTGAGATCGGCCATATGAGCAAGCTCATGCAAGTAGAGTTAAAGGCTCTTCATCCCAACCACTCCATAAAGTTTTATGTTTGCATAATTGTATTTGACTGAGAAAAGTTTGTTGATTACTCGAGAAACCTATTTTCCTTGTGACATTGTTGTTTGAAGCCTTGTAACTTTGTCAGCACAGTGATACCCTGATATATCAGACAACACAGCTGGCTAGTTTCTTTACACTTCTTCTTTTTTCTTTTTATAAAGAAACTATTGTTGCTTCTTGTTGCTGAGAGTAGGATAATTTATTGGTGATCTCAGAACTGATTATTACAAAAATAGGTTTTCTTTGCACTATCTTTCATCCCGGTTCTCTTGCTAATTTTCTCTACTTAATTCAGGCATGAATATCAGATACTGTGACATATCCAAAAAATTTACATTCAGTTTCAAGCTTTCCTACTTTGTGGAGAATCCATTTAGAGTATCAATCTGGTATGGATTGGTGTTTTCCTGTTTCAAGTCTGTATGAGGGTTTGCTATTATAATTGATAATTTCCATTTGAAGGATTATCATCTCAAATTTGAACTGTCTATGTAGAAATATCTGTTTCAGGTTTCACTGACCAATCAATCTAATTGCTAATAGAAAAACGTTAACATTTGACAGAGCTTTATAGATATCTTCAATTAATATGCATCCTTTCCGATAGTAAATTCCTTTCATTATGGGCTCAAAGTAGACAAAAATTGCTGCTTGCACAAGGGTAGTAAATAAGTTATTGGCCGTGGGTGGATAGCTTTTAGCAACTTTAGAATGACTACAATGTGATTCTTGTTCTTCGATACCTACGTAGACCATCAAAATGAGAAATTAATGAAATTTGCTTTCATAATGTTGACGAGTTGTGTATCACATAAATTTCTCATAGGATTCCTATTGATCATGGCTGTACTCTTGCTAGCCATCCTTGTTTATATCCTTGTCCAGTGAGTTGCTAATAGCCCTCCCCTGCATCCCTGAGAAACAAGAAAATGCTCAATTAAAATAAGTCTTCACTCAAATTTTTAAATACAATTTCTTGACAAATATAGCCCAATGTTTTATAAGTCGAGGATCCAGGATTGTTAAGGGGTGTCAATGGTTGTGGTAAAAAATATAATTATAAGACTATGACCTCATGGAATTTTTGCAATGCCTTAACCACTAGTCTAAATATTTACCTTATGTCAAGAGGTGTCAATACTTATATATATATATATATATATATATATATATATATATATATTAAATCAAAATTTGATATGTAATTTTTCAACAAAGTGGTATCGCTTAACACTCCTTGGATAAGGGTGGGTCTGGCCCTGTATAATAAAGACGAGTTAAGGTATCCATGCACACTCAAAACTAGAGTGTTTTGATCAAATTTTAATGAATATTACTCTCTCAATTTCATATTAATTGATTTTTTGTGGGGTTTTTCCGTTGTTCAAAGTTCAATGTTTGAATTTTTTTTCATATTTGCCCTTTCCTTTAATAAAATTTGATATTTTCTAGGAAATAAATTGCACTACTTGCAGAGTTATATTATGATTTCACTAAGGATAATACTGAAAAATACGGTTTCAATAATGTCCTGGAATGTTTTTCTTAATAAGTATGCATTGCCTTACAAATCCAGTTTGTAACACCCCGTAACTTGGAGTTGGAGAAAATGCAGAAAACTGCTGCAACACTGGTTCTACGGGACCGACCTACAAACTGTAGAAGGTTCTACGAGCCGTAGGAAGACAACCGTAGAAACCAAGTCGAGGTTGGAGAAGTTAAGTTTCTGAAGTTGATTCTACGGACCAACAGTACGGGTCGTAGTCTGACCTACGGGCCGTAGATGGGACCCGTAGAAGAGAGTCATACTTAGTGAAATTTCCATTTTAAAAGTTGAATTCTACGGAAGGGCTCTACGGACCGTAGAATGACCTACGAACCGTAGGATTCACCCGTAGAAGTTGTTCAGATAATTGGATCTTTGAAGTTGGTTCTACGGTTGGACAAGACGGATCGTAGATCCAAACCGTAGGTCACTTCGACAGTTTTAATGAAGGGTATTTCGGACTTTTCCCTTCCCTTCCCTTCCCTTCTAAGCCCAAAATCTGACCCTTTCCCTCTTAAATTAAGGTGGTATCAGTGTTAAAACATATTAGACCGTCATTAACACTTAGGGATTTTGGAGAAAGGATTCAAGAGGAGAAAAGCTAGGGTTTTCAAACGTTCATTCAAATTCTCCAGTTTCATCAAGATCTTTGATCTCCCAGGTATGTAAGGCTTTTAGTGTTGAGCTAGTTCGTCCTCACGCCCTACATATATCAGAATTTCTGCAAAAGTAATCCAGGGTTTTACTCCTTGATTTTGAGTAAAGTTGAGTTAGCCCATTGATTGTTACCTAATTCAATTCCTGAGTATTTGTGTTCATATTGTTGAATACTACTGTGGTATTGTTCATGTCTATATTTCAGCATAAACCCTATTCGTTGATTTGATTCTAAATTATTGATGAGAAGTCTTTTAAACTATATAACTATTTTAAATTGATTTCTTAAAGAAGAGTTTTTTAGAAGAGTTTAAAGAAGAAGTTTTGAGAAGAGCCTTGAGAAGCATTTGGGAATTAAGTATGTTCCCCAAGATAACATTATTTTTATGAAGAGAAACAATGATTTCTAAAGTAAGTTATTGAGTACTGAGATACTCCAGAAAAGATTTACCTCTTTAAGAGGATTAGTTTGAGCACTTACCTCAAACCCACAAAAGATAATGTTTTAAACATTGAGATGAGCAAAGTAAAAAGATTTTGGGAGTAGTATTGAGCACCGATATGGGGGAGAGTTCAAACAACTCACAGCCTCCATAAACCATGTAGCCAACATGGTTAAAGGATTCATACTTTTTAGATGATTTTCTTACATATAGTACTTAGTGGATCCCTTAGTGAGTTTGAGAGTCTTATACCTGGCAAGTATAGGACCGTTCTGGTAGCGTGGATGTTACGCTGCATCATCACATAGCTCATAGTGATGGTTGTCAGTTAGAGAAACTCCCCAGAGTAAAATATATATTATTTTCGTATTACTTGAGAAGTTGAGTTTCAGAGATGAGTTAGCCCTTGTGAAGTTTTAAATTGACTTTATTCATTTAATTCTTTACATTTAGTTTTGTGCCCAAGGTAAAGTCAAGGTGTTTCCTATATACTTATGAGTTTTATGAGATCAGAGTTGAGTAAGTGTAATTGTAAAGCTCTAATGGTTTTGTCCTTTATCTCTTTGCATTCAGTTGAGTTACTCATATCTTCATTTGTTTTCAGTACTTTCATTTCAGTTATTTATCTACTCGGCTATATTACATACCCGTACATTCCATGTACTGATGTCATTCGACCTGCACCTTTGTGGATGCAGATACAGGTGTTTAGGATCATCAATAGGCGTTCGTTGAGGATCATTTGCACTTCCACAGTTAGTAGTTTTGGTGAGCCTCCGAGCACTCCTAGAGGATTCATTGTTATCTTTTCTACTTCAGTTTTTGTTGAGATGTCGTGGGGCCTGTCCCGACATCCGTCTTAGTTATTTAGAGGCTTCATAGACAGGTCTAGCATTGTTGAGTCTCTCAGACTATTTCATACTTTTTACATTTGAGTTTTGACTAATGTTTCCAGTGAGTTCAAGTACTTTTTTTTCAGACATTAATTGTCTTTGCAAGCTAAGTTAAGGTTTATGAGTTTATCTATGTTGTTATAAGAGTCTTTTATGCTCAAGTTAAGTCTTCCGCTAGGTATTAAGCCAGACCAAGGGTTCGCTTGGGGATCAGCAATGGTTCTCAAGTGCCGACCACGTCCAGGGTGTAGGCTCGGGGCATGACACAGTTAATATGGAATAAAGAGAGTATCTAATACTTTCTCTGTCGCAATTTCTGTAGTACTGTTTGGATTTGGAGAGTCAATAAGTTTAACTTTAATCATAAACTTGGGCATGGAATCGTCAAGTTTTTTAAAATAAAATTTATATTTGAAGAAACTATAAAAGTAGTACTTATTTGAATTTCGAAACGTGAGAAATGTCAAATAAATTGGAACTAAGAAATATGTCATTTTATTATGCCCATACGCCACTCCCCGAGGCCCCCCCGTCCCGCCCCCATTCCTACGAGTTGATTTCAAAGTTACATATAAATTATTCAATCAATCAATTCAGCCCCCAACCCTAAGTCAGAGGCTAAATACGAAAATGGAAAAAAGTACCCGAATACGAGCAGTGACATCCATACGGGATTCAAGAAGTATAGAAATGTCTCTCCTCATTTGGTGACAACTACCTCCCTTTTGTTTCTCAGCAATTTTATTCTCGCCACCGTCATTTTCGCCATTATTGCAGTGCGGCAGTGTTTGCCATTGCCATTTTGTTCTTACAGAGAGAGAGAGAGAGTAGAGCAATAAGAATGGTAGTTAAGAAGAGAACAGAGTTGTATATGTAACGGTCGTTTGGGATGAAAACAAAAATATGATTATTATATCAAAATAATGAAAAAAAATGGATGACATGGCTGTCTTTGTGGGGTCCGTGACAACCGACATAGACAAAAGAGCCGTTATTTTTATTGACGTGTGGCATTCGTTTGTCGGGGTATTATTATGGACCTTAAGAGGATCCGATGTTTATTCAAGGTTTCCAACGGTGGGCTTTGGCCTTCCTGGGAAAATGTTTTTTGGATCCATTCTATCACCATCTACCTTAAGCGAAGAGGTTACCTCATTAAGTCCTTGAGCAGCTCGAACAAACCTCCTGCAGTATATCTCAACAATAAGTTCCTAAATCATCATACTCAAAAGCAACTACTAGATAATGGTAAGATATTAACCTCAGAAAACATTTGGTTGTTGGAGCTGTCATTTCAAACTTCAAGTAATTTAAAACATCAGACTCCATTTGCAACACCTGCATAATACGTAAGTTTTAGTATGACTGCAATGTTTAACCACTGCAGGTTCTGTGAACTAAGATTATACCCCTCCTTGAAGTAAGTGTTGTCTGTTATGTAGCAGAACTCTTCGACTTGAGCTGCAAAGATCTCCTCATATTTTCTGCAATAAAGCATTTCTCATATTAATGTCTTAGAACAGTTTCTTTCAGATATGCTTGAAATATTTGAGGAAACAAGAATATGAAAAGCACTCAAGGAAAAATTTGTAAAGATCATGGCGAAAACATATGCATTAGAGGGTCAGAAGGTAATTTCTTACGATGTGATCATCATGCAAGCTACTCTAAGAACCTGTAGTCATTGTTTGTCCATCAAATTGCCCGAAAGATTTTGATCAATGTAGTTAATTGCCAAATGCAGTGTGTCTGGGACAAGCCTACCTCCTAGGCAACCTATACTATCAAACAAGTTCCATATCAAACTGAAGAATTTATGAGCTCATCCACATTAATTAAGTCGTAAGTTGGGTACACTGACATTTCATCAGGCACACAGCTTTAGAGAAGAAAGATATTAGAAGTTTACCTCAACAAGCCAGTTAATTAAGATAGCACGCATGTCAGGATTGATGTCTTTCTGTACTTTCACCATGAAATCTGTGGAAGGCCTTTTCTTTGCCTAGTACAATGAACAAAGTTAACATTAAAATATATTCGACAACTGGCAGCAAATGTTAGTAAAACTGCAATTCAGTTAAAGTTAGCAGTAGCATCCAATTCACAGAGCCAAAGAGCTGAAAAGAGATAAGAAGGTAAACATTTTTATACCTCAGAGGTTCTCAAGTGTTTGTATATGTGATAGGCCATTGTAGCACATAATTGTGGGTCAACAAGATTGTTATCAATGTTGACAATTTTATCCCCTGATTCCAAGTCCACAAGTACATCTCTTTTGCATATATCGGCGACAGAAATCAAAAATAGATAAATTGCTAGAATAAGGACTACTCTCTGCTGAAAAGATCAAAACTTGCTGCTTTGACATGTTTTGAGATGTAAAGGGTGCTACACGCCTTCTTAATGCTTACAATCTTGGATGTACATGGTATCTTCCAAAGCCAAAAATGATTCCAAGTTACTCATAACTTCAGATACAAGAAACAATCTATTTTTCAATTTACTCACATTGCAAAACAGCTTATAAAATAAAAGGTTAATCCTAACTGTTAAAACTCAAAATTATCAAAAGTTACTTAATTTCTTCTGTTCATTAGTGTAAAGATGAATTGGTTCACTGGTCCACAGTAATGATATGCTAAACAATTTAGAATGTCACTGGTTCACTTTATGATTGTCCAATCATGTCCATTTGAAAAAAGAAGAAGCAAAAACTTTTCTTCAACCTAATAACATAAATATTAGAACTTTCTTCAAATGCTCAAAAAGCAAAGTGGATAGATAAACAAAAGAAACAAAAAGCAGGAATTAGGGGAAGATGTTTCAAATTTTCCATTCATAATACTTTTTAACCATTAAAAGAATACTTAACTCAAACATAATTTTTAAAAAGATTAAACAAATCCCTTGATAACTAAAGCATTTCCTGCTAAAAACAGTGAACTTGTTTATGCAAGGGAAGTCAATAAACAAAGAATTCAACTTCCAACTATCACAATCTCGACCCAAAAAAAAAAAGAAATCCCGAAAATCCCCTCATATCAAAAACCCTCAAATCACTTCACTTGATTTACTCAAATTTAATTTTTACCCAGTATCTTCAATCATTTTTTCATGAAACCCCACGTAACATTAACCATTTTACTTATTTAATCCAAGAAGAAAAACCCCAAAAAAGAAATCACAAAACCCACCTACATTTCCTTTGCATACACGAACTTATACAAGAAACCCTACAACCAACACACAAAAAAGTGAATCATCGAACCAGTAATAAAAAAAATACACAAAAAAAGATAGTTTTTTATTTTTTGGACATGGAGTGTTTGTAAAAATTGAAAAATTATGAGTACGCCTTGAAACAACAACACTAACAAAATATTCGGTAAAATCTCACGAGTTAGATCCAGAGAAGATGATGTGTGGGCGTTGTATAAAAAGCTATTTAAAGTTTCGTGAGAGTTTGGTCATGTTTTATTGTGAAATTTTTTAAGAAGACAGTTTTTTTTTTAAAGTGAAAATTTATATTTGGCTATGAAATTTTTTAAATTCAACTTGAAGTTGTATTTCAAATTTGAAAACAGGTTAAGACAAGTTTTCCAACTCAAATTTCACTTTTTAGATTGTATATAAGTACATTCAAGTATGAATATTATTATTCCAAACATTTTTTATAAAAAGTATAATCAAGTAAAAGTATTTTAAACTCCTCCATAAATTCTAATTAAAATTTAAAAAAATATTGAAATCTATAGACATACGCCTACTAAGACTATTAATTTGAAATGAAGTTCGTTTTTTATACATAGGTTTTGTTTCAAAATTTTAAAATTATATTTGGAGATAATTTTGAATTAGTTTTTGTTTATTAAACTAGGCAAGTTTGAAAAAAAGTCTTCTGAAATTCATTCACAAAAGTTTGAATTTTATTTATGTTCCGTCAAATTACATAGATTATATAAATTGAAATAGATGGATAATATATTACTATGATAATTTGTCCTATGGTTCGGATTGACACTTCACAAACTTTCTATAAATAGTTGATTTACATTCTTTTTGAGATTTGAGATTTTATTTCTCTTAGAATAATTCCAAAAATGAAATTGTACATTTCTCCATCATCTATATTTTTATTCTTGGAGTTAATTTCCGTCAATTGCATATTAAAATTACTTTTGTTTCATAAAATGCCAGTTAAGAGAGAAGAAAGTCTTTGATGTGTTTAGTATTTTTTTTGAGAAAAATAGAAATAGTTGAATGATATTTTTATTCTAAAAGAAACACGAGTATTTTTTATAGACAATTCTCAAAATACGAGTGACCATCCATACAAATAACTCTTTAATTGAAAAGCAAAACTTATTTTCTCAAATAGAAGTAATTCTCCCTTAGTCTCAACATATATGACATACTTTAATGTCATATTTTATACTAATTAAAAATAATTTAACTATTAACCTCAATGAAATGATTCATAGTTAGAAAAATATCTAAGATTTGTTTTAGACCATAAATTTCAAAACTATTTTTTTTTTTTAAAAAAAATGTTAAATTAAACGATATCACATAAATTGAGATGTGATAATGTTGTATATATAGTACGACATTTTTTCATACGATTTGAATTGATACTTCAAGGAATGGTCACCAAAATTTTGTCATTTTTGTTGGTCCTTGCTCTTTAAGTAATCCAAAAGTAATAATTCAAATATTTATCCATTGTAAGATGCTAAAGAAGCTATGAACATTGTTTTGCTAATAAAAAAAATGAAAATCTGTAGATTCTCTCTACTTTGAAAAAGTAACAATTCAAACAATGTTGATCCAATAGATTGCTAGTAGTAATTTGTCAAGTAGTAGATATATGTTTCAATTAATAATAATTATTTTAAAAAGTCGTTCAACTTTCTTTTTTAGTTCTGCTGAGAAAGTTTTTTCTTATAAAAGACACCACTCTACGAGGGAAGATGTGGATAAAAAAGTCAATAGCCTGAACATCATAAGCTTTAGATCTATCAACATGCGGCCACAGATCATAACGTACTCTTCGCAAAACAAATCCACTTTGAAGTTGACTTATTTGCTCGGGCAGTCGTCGAAATGTGTACAAGATACCATAAGGGCCAAATATCTCAATAGCACATATGTCTAAAGGTTCGAAGGAGACTTCATATCTGAAATCGCAGAAACGATCTGACTAGAAAGTCATTCAAAACTTGATCGGTTAAGAACTAAGAGTAGTTGATGTCCTCTCTCAGGGAATGGACTTGAAAGCTAGTGGTCATATTAGTCGTCTAAGGGGAAATGCCTTTTCCGGGCCTATCCTCGTTCGCCTATCACTTTCTTGAGTTGATGTTTAACTTGCACCAAAATCCATCTCTATGTTCACTAAACTTGCTTCCTTTCTTGTTTTCATGAAGCCGACCCTAACAAACATCTCTTCCATTTTCGACTCTTCCTATTCCATATCATAAACAAACACCTTTGCTTCATCGACATTGGCACTAGAGGCTCTACCCCTGCTCACTAGCCCTTTATGGAGTTAGCTGACCAAGAGAAAAAAATTCCCAATATAATAAAGAAAGTAAGATGGGTTCTGGACGTAGAACCCATTTGGATTGACATAAAAAAAAATAGCTTTTAAGTCAAAAATAAAAAGTCAAACTTAAATGACTTTTAAGTCCAAAAAATGAAAAGTATAGGAGACTTATTTTTGGTTTTTGACTTATTTTAAGTTATTTTTAACCTAGTCAAACGCTTCCTAACTTATTTTAAGTCATTTTTGACTTATTTTAAGTTATTTTTATATTTGTCAAACGTTTCCAGAAGTCAAAAATTGACTTAAAATAGGTTTGAATAACTTTTAAGCCAATCCAAATACCCTATTAGTCATTCTAATATAACCCTAAAACCTAGCCATTAATGAGTTTTTGAATATCAAAATAACACAATACTTGAAAAACAATATTAGCAAATATTACTTAAACATATATTGACATATAAAAAGTCAAAACATGTATCTTGTTGAATAAAAAAAATCAACATACAAAAATAATTTTACTTTCAAAATTCAAACACTACAATATTTTGAAAATAATGTTAGAAAATACTATTTAAACATATATAGACATATCAAAATAATTTTATTTCTATATTAATGTATATCTTGTATATGTTACTCCCTCTGTTTCAAAAAGAATGACCTAGTTTGATTTAACACGGAGTTTAAGAAAATAAAGAAAACTTTTCAATCTTATGGTCTTAAATTAAAGTTATGTCAAATGTACCAAAATGTCCTTTAATCTTGTGGCTTTAAATATGTTAAATGGAAAGCTGAAATTAAAGTGTTGCCAAAAAAAGAAAGGGATCATTCCTTTTTAAACAAACTAAAAAGGAAAGGAGATCATTCTTTTTTAAACAGAATGAGTATTTGTATATGTATTTTTTAGTAGTGACTAATTTTTAAAATTTGACAACAACTGGTTCTATTAAATGTAAATGTCAATGCTTTTTATTAGAAATTAAAAGAGCATGAAATCCAACTTATAAACTCGATCTAGGGGTTAAGCCGGACATCCTTTTACTGGGCCCCATCTCCACCCCTTAACATTAGCTAGGGTTTGCCCGAGTTTTGTGTGACCGCGTTTAATGAGTTAGATTCCCCAGCCTGACCGGGTAATATCCTTACTTAAATGTTCAAACTATAAGAATTAATAATCTCATTCAATTGATACATAAATGACCAAAAAAATTATGGTATAGACATTCATATTCAAAATATTCGTAATCTAAGAATATGGTAAGTAATTTTATAAAAAAATTTATTTATTGATATGACTTCTTCTGCAATCTTGGGCTTCTTCCTCCCTTTCTCTTTCTAGGTCTCTTGCGGCCTCTTTGCTGCTGGTTTTGATGGGGCAACAAATTTTTCAGGAACACACGGCTTAACTGTGAAGTCTGATGCAAAAGCGGAAGACAGGGAATGACCTAATTCTGCTTTGGATTCGGATCCTGACCCATCTTCGCTTTCGGATCAGAAGAAAATTGAGGGCTTTATGGGGTTTGAACTGATTTTTGAGTAATTGGTCTCTTTTTAATTGGAGGAGTTGTCTAAGATTCCTTGCCACTTTTCTTAGGTTCAAAACTCTTCTTAACCTCAAAAGTCTTTTTAGCATTGCCATTAGTGCTATTGATCACCCTTGACTATATCCTCCTTAACCACCACTTTTACAGCAACCTGTTTCTCTTCTTCCTTATGTTTCTCATCATCCTTGGGTTTGCTAACTTTAGCACTTTTCTTAGAATCAGAACTCTTCTTAACCTCAAAAGTCTTTTTAGCTTTGCCATTAGTGCTATTGGTAACAATCTCCTTAACTCCATTACTAGTTCCATGGGCACCCCAAATCCTCTTTGAATGCTCAAAAAGTAAAAAATCCTGACCCTTCATGAAAACTGGCTCCTCACCATCTTTCACATTAGTCAAAAAATTCTTCTTTAACCTCTTTACCTTGTCACTGAGTTGACTCTTTGAAACTTCAACCTACAACTTCCCCCTAATGAATTCATGAAAAGCAGGCATATCGGCACTAGGTTCCATACCTTTTACCGCCTTCTATTTAGCAATACCTTTGAGTAGAGCAAGCTAGTCGTCATCGCTCCATAAACTGTGAGTAGTAGCAGTTGATTTTTTTTCCCTCTTCTTCTGCAATCTTGGACTTCTTCCTCCCTTTCTCTTTCTGGGTCTCTTGCGGCCTTTTCGCTACTGGTTTCGATGGGGCAGCAACTTTTGCAGGACCACTCGCCTTGATGGTGAAGTCCGATGCAAAAGGGGAAGGCAGGGAATGGCCCGATTCAGCTTTCAATTCGGATCCTGACCCATTTTCGCTATCAGACTCAGAAGATTGATGTTTTTGTGGGGTTTGAACTGATTTTTCAGTAATGGTCTCTTTCCAACAGAATGGCCGGGCTGTCTTAGTACTTGATATATTTTTTTTCAAATTCACATAGATTTGATTAAAAGCGACAAATCACATTGTGAAAGAAGAATTCTTCCGATAAAAAATCACAAATAAGGCGTGATTGTTCTGTCATCCTCCGGCCATAACCATTCCACATGTGAGTATGGGTGTTACTCATAAAACTCATGTGGAATAGATGTTTAAATGGGGCAAAGGAATTCTCCAATCTATAAGGCGTGGCAATTGATTAAAACATTGGCTTTTTGTATAAATTAAAAAACCCTACACAAAGCTATCATCTTTATGTCTTTGCTTCAACACTCACCATAGACACCGCTGACGGCCGAGCTCTCTTCTTGCTTGCAGCAAATGACCTCCAAAACCAAATCCCGTTTAGTAGCCCAGCCTCCTTCTGCATCCTCATCTGAAGAACAAGAACAGGTTGAAGAATCCCAGGAAGAAGAACTACAACAATCGGGGGAGGAAGAATCTGGGGAAGAAAATGAAGAACCCAAGACAGCCCATCCAATTGTAAAGAGACCCGTCATTCAGAAACCCCAATTTTCTTCTGAGTCCGGCAGCGAGAATGGGTCTGGATCCGAATCGGCAGCGGAATCGGGCCATTCCCTGCCTTCCCCTTCTGCATCGGACTTCACCGTCGAGCCCAGTGTTCCTGCTAAAGCTACTGCCCCATCGAAACTAGCAGCAAAGAGGCCGCAAGAGGCCCAGAACGAGAAAGGGAGGAAGAAGCCCAAGATTGCAGAACAAGAGGAGAAAAAATCAGCTGCTACTCCTCGCAGTCTATGGAGCGATGACGACCAGCTTGCTCTGCTCAAAGGTATTGCTGAATACAAGGCTGTAAAAGGTATGGAACCTAATGCCAATATGTCTGCTTTTCATGAATTCATCAGAGGGAAGTTGCAGGTTGAAGTTTCAAAGAGTCAAGTCAGTGACAAGCTAAAGAGGTTAAAGAAGAAATTTTTGACTAATGTGAAAGATGGTGAGGAGCCAGTTTTCATGAAGGGTCAGGATTTTTTACTTTTTGAGCATTCAAAGAGGATTTGGGGTGCCCATGGAACTAGTAATGGAGTTAAGGAGATTGTTACCAATAGCACTAATGGCAAAGCTAAAAAGACTTTTGAGGTTAAGAAGAGTTCTGATTCTAAGAAAAGTGCTAAAGTTAGCAAACCCAAGGATGATGAGAAACATAAGGAAGAAGAGAAACAGGTTGCTGTAAAAGTGGTGGTTAAGGAGGATATAGTCAAGGGTGATCAACAAGATTTCCAGTCCGAATATCCACATTTGACTGCATCATTTGAAAGTATGGCTGGCATGTCTACAATGTATCCAAATGGAACAAGTTTTTTGAAGGAGAAGATGAGTTTGATTGCTCCTGACAAGGCTAAAGTGTTGGAGGAGAAGTGGAAGAAACTGGAGGATAATGAAGCTGCCTTGATGGTGAAGCGCTTAGATTTGATTGCGGAGCATTACAGATTGGTGGTTGATGCAATGAGAGGTAACTAGATGCTGATGGATCATGTTTCTATGCGATGCTACAAGTTCTAATACTGTTTCGGTGGAGTTTTAGATTTTGATTCATATAGTCTTGTTTCTCAAGACAATTTCTTCTCGCGTTGATGTACTTATGTTTAGTCCGCGAGGTAGATTTAGTTTTTCAGGTTAATTCATACATTTTATTGCTTATTTAGTTTTACTAGTGAACTGGTTTTGGATGATATCCCTGTGTTGCTTCTTTTATATGTTAATGTGGTATGGAGTGATTGGCTCTATAAAGGGGTTGCAATGAAATGCCTACACATTCCTATCATGTATGGTGGAAGCAAGCTTAGGAACAGCTGAAGTGGAATTTCTGGAGACGTTCTGGTTCATCCTTTGTAATATGTCAATTCCTATTCCAGATGGAAATATATTTAAATGCTATCTTTCTCAGTTTTTACAGTTTGTGTTGATTCACTTTGTTCTTTATTATTGTTGTTCATGCCAGCTTATCATACCAGTTAATTGAGTTGGGGAGGGGGTGGTGGGTTAGTTCCAGTTTCCTCTAGATATTTCCTTTGGTATAGAGTGCAATGTTGTTTCCTGATTAGACAGTTGTCCAATCCTAGAGGTTTTAAGTCCTGCTATAAATCAAAAAGAACTTAAATTATGATAGAAAGTTTTCTTAAAGGCACTGCTTCTTAGGTGTTTCTTATAACTGCTTATTCTCTATTCTTTCCTAGTGAAGATATTCTGCAGCGCATGAATGCGCACACAAATATACATTTGATATGTGTGTGCATGACTACACACTTGCATTTATCATCATTCTATCAATTATATTTCAATTCTGAAACCATTGAGGTCAGTTATTATATGATTTCTCAATATGCATTCCTGTAATGAATAATTAGTCTTAAAATACAAATTAGGGGTTTCCTAAATCTCCCACATATCTCTATGGTATCTATTGACTAGTTTAATCTCAATTGTTTGGCATAACTCATGCAGATCTCTTGTTTTGATTGTGTTATGTTTTTAAACAAGTCTACATGGATTTCAAAAGACTTCTGGAATTGAGAACTTTTTTCTCCGTGCGACTTAGTTCACCTCTTAAAAATCTTCTTTGTGTTGTCAAACCTATAAACCAGCATTTTGGAGGTCTTAACACACAGGGAAGCCATCTAACTTTATCTTCTATATGTGCTATCTGCACTTTGTTAGATGTATTAAGTTTTGACATTTTCCAATTTACTTGTGTCTAAAGGGTCGTCCAGTTTTATAAGATCATAAATCTATTTTAATATCAGCTCTTTGACAACTTTTATCCTATGGACATGTTGAGCATCTTAGAAATGCAATTTACTGCTATATAATAGTCTGTTACACAATTATTCTATCCTGAACTATGTGTTTATCGCATTGAATCGTTTTAGGATTCCTTTTGGTTCAGCCCTCCTTATTTTGCTCTCTCTCTATCATACCTTTTCCCTGGTAGACTCGGAATAGATATTTAAATTGTTTCTGTTGAGAATATAATTAAATAATGAAAGTGTGCTCTCTCTAATAGCTTAAGCTTTTAGATGAGATGGTCATACACTTCAATAAGGTATCAGAGCAGACATAGGTCTTGATATCGAATCTCATCGCCACCCAAAAAATCAAAAAGAATTTTCACGTACTTGGCCTATGAAAAAATCAGGCCCGCCCGCCTGCACATGAGGAGGCGTGTTGAGAATATAATTAAATAATAAAAGTGTGCTCTCTCTAAGTAGAAAACATTGTTGGAGCAGGTAATGAGTCACCAAGATTGCTTTGCACTTATATCAGAGTTAGAAATACCAACTGGATTAGCAAGTTCAGAAGGAGGTTGAGGTCGTCGGGAATAGACCTTAAAGAAGAGTTGGAGGTGGAGCTGGGGTTGGAATAGTTGGAATGGGAAGGACTTTGCTTTGCACCTATATCAGAGTTAGAAATACCAATTGGATTAGCAAGTTCAGAAGGAGGTTGAGGTCATCGGGAATAGACCTTAAAGAAGAGTTGGAGGTGGAGCTGGGGTTGGAATAGTTGGAATAGGAAGGACTGCTATGACCTTTTGGTTTTTCGTATTAGGAGAAAAATACGGAGAAGTCTTAAAAAAAGTAACGTCTACAAAGGTCAAGGACTTATTAATAGAAAGATCAAAGCATTTGTAACATTTTTGTTGAAGAGAATACCCGAGAAAGACACTTTTAAAGGCTTTGTGCTGAAATTTATCTTTTTCGGGGGTAAGTTTATAAACAATAAAGGTGCAACCAAACACACGTAGAGGAAGGGGAAACAAATGTTGGTTCGAATAGAGGACTGACTGAGGACTCTAGTACTACAAAACAGATGAAGGCATGCGATTGATTAAATAACAAGCAGTAATAATGGCATCAACCCAAGAATGTAAAGGGACATGATTGTGAATGAGCAATGTTCAAGTTGTTTCAATTAGATGTTTGTTCTTTCGCTCAGCAACTCCATTTTGTTGAGGAGTATGCACAAGAAGACATGTGGAATATGCCTTGGGATGACATAAAAGAAGAGAGAGAAGTAGAGAAGTATTATCGGGCATTATCATTGATTAACTTCTTAAAGGAAATACCAAATTGTTTGCGAATTTCAGCATGAAATTTCGAAAGATAGAGAATAGCTCAGATCTACTTTTCATTAAAAATAACCACGTGCATCGAGAATAGACATCAATAAAAGTAACAAAATAATGGAAGCCTAAGGAAGAACTGACACAACTTGGACCCCATTTATCTGAATGATCGATTTGAAACATAAAGGTGGCCCTATTATTGACCCGTTTTGGGAAAGAGGCGCGAGTGTGCTTACCAAGCTGATATGACTCACATTCTAACAAAGATAAATGGGAGACCATCTTTTGCAATTTCAAGAGACTTGGATGACCCAATGGACTATGGAGAAATTCAGAAAAAACAATGAAAGTAAAAACAACATGTGGTGTTGGGATAGAGAGTAGGTACAGTCCCTGTGACTCATGTCCTTTTCCAATCACCTGTCCCATACTCCGATCCTGCACAAAAAACTTGCTAATGGAAATAAGATTATATGGACAGTCAGGTGCAAAAAGGATTGATTTTGAAGGTATGGAATGATTTTGAGAATATAATCAAATAATAAAAGTATGCTCTCTCTCACAGCTTAAACTTTTAGATGAGATGGTCACACACTTAAATTGTTTCATTATGCACCATAGCTCCATCTTATGGAACAGTTTTAGCTCTAAAAGATGTTTCTTGGAGTACATCTCAGTAAATATTAGTTGTAAAAATGGCTGAAATTTGGAGGTTCATAGGAAACAAGAATTGAATCTGTATCTATAACAAAGACAATATGGAACTATCTCTAATATCGTTAACCTTTTCAACCTATTCCTTTAAACTTATTTGTATTGCATCAAGGTTTTTTCCTCGCACGAGCATTTTGAAGATCATTGTGCAAGAAAACTGAGTCACCTTTCTGTTTCCCCAAGCCAGCCTAGCATGTAAATCTGCATTCCCAAGCTGTTGCTTTTATCCAGCAAAAGTTCTTAGTATGTATCTTTTTCCAACTAGAATAAGGAAAAAAACATTCTGACACACTTTTGTAGTCCAGTTCTCTGTATCTGGATTCGGACAGTTCAATTACATAGGCTAACAAGTTTCAATGTTGCTAGTTTAGTTGTTGAATGTTTTGATTCATTGTGCCTATAATAAGGCCATCACATTTGAGGTGGCCAGCATACCCTTAATGCTAATGAATACAATTTACCAATTTTTTAAAAAAATAAAAAAATAAGGCCATCACATTTGAATTTTCAAAAAATGAAAGATGGAGAAGCATATGTTGCATCCTAGTGAAATTCACAAAAACAACGTTATGTTGGTATTTAGAACTCACATCTCTAACTTAATTCTTGCCTTGTCAGAATACTATAACTTGATTAGATCTTTTGTATGCAGGCTGAGCTAGTATGGATTCATTGCAGGGAAGAGTTAGAAGAGGGTACTGAAGCTGCATAATTTCTGGAATATTATATTCAACAGACCGCAACAGGAAGTTATAGTTACTTAAAACAGGATATAGCTTTGTTGAGAAAAAGAACCTTACAAAAGACTATTGAAGATTTGCCTCCCCCAGAGAAGCAGATTTTGTTGCAGTGCTTAAGAAGGAAAAATGTTCCAATTCATGTTTCTGAAAGTGACGACTGACGATGCATCCAGTACTTGGTTTAGCAAGTACGAGGAGCTTTTTTCACAATTGTCAAGCGTTCCCAGGAGGTACCTAAGAAAAAAGAAAGAATCCATTTTTGCCTAAAAACTGGCTCCGAGAAAAAGAAAGAAACCATTTTTGCCAAATGCTCCAGTTCCATCCCTCGCTCCATCTCCAATCCCCGCAACTGTTCCATCTCCCGCTCCCTCTCCAGGTCCCGCAGCAGTTCCAACCCTCGCTCCATCTCTAGGTCCTGCAACTGTATCACCAGTTTATGCTCCAGTTCCTTCTATTGAAGTGCCCACTAGCTCTCCTCCAGCTGTGCAGCCTCCTTCTCCAGTTCTAAAATCTCCTGCAAAGCCTCCAAATCATCGAACTCACACCAATTCTTCTAAACCTTTGCCTGTTAATCCTCCAGATAAACCACAAGATGGTCCTATTTCTCCGGGAAATAATCAAGAGCATCGAAATTATGTAATTGCTGCAGTGGCTGGAAGTTCCGTTGCAGGAATTGCCTTTTTAGCTCTGTTGATATTCTGTGTTAAGAATAAAAGGAAAGAAATAGCTCCAAATGATGGGCAAAGGAATGGGAAACCGCCTCTGAATTTGAATGCAGGTGTCTATTTGTTGCTATTTATCATGATGGTTAATTAATCTCATCGTATCATTCTTTTTCATTACATCTCAGTAATTTGTATGATTTGTATTGTCAGGTTCTTCTCTAAATGTCAAGAGTGCATCTGCTGTAAATGATGCTGATCCTCATAAATCTTCCGAAGCAGACGCGGAACTGTCAAAACCTGAGATGAATGCAAATGCTCATGCACCATTACCGCTTCCTCCAGGAAAGTCTGCACCTCCGCCTCCTGGTCCTCCACCACCTCCTCCTCCTAAACCACCTGCTTTGAGTCCACCTCCACGTCCAAAAGTTTGTCCTCCTAATCCACCAAAACCTGGTGATTTGCCAAAGCCTTTACCTCTTGGAGCACATCAGAGAGGGCGTTCTTCTGAGACCGGGGGAAGTGACTCATTGGGTGAATCTGATGCTCCTAAAACAAAATTAAAACCATTCTCTTGGGACAAGGTTCTTGCTAACCTGACCACTCTATGGTTTGGCTTGAAATAAAAGCCGGCTCGTTCCAGTCCACTGAACTTGCTATTCACTTTGCTCCTGCGAGAGTTTAACTGTTTCTGTTTTTACCATTCTGATTGCTGAATTTTATTATAGGTTTAATTTGGAGATGATGGATTCTTAGTTTGGATATATACCAGGAGACCAAGGGAAAGATGATCGAAGAAAAGCTTCCTCATCCTTTGATCAAACCTCACAGTACATTCAGATTATTGATCCTAAGAAATCACAAAATCTAGCAATTCTCCTCGAAGCCTTAAATGAGACAACAGAAAAAGTTTATGATGCTCTCGAGGAGGGTAAATCTCTCTCTCTCTCTCTCTCCCTCTCCCCCCCATGATGGCTGTATGAATCCTTTTAGAAATTCCATTTTGGTCTCATTTCACTCCAGTACTAAATATTTTATCTTAAAGGACAACTTTTGGATTATCTAATACTAGAGGACTGTCCGTCTCACATTGACCCTACGTTGATATATATGTCTAACAAAACTAATAGGCTCTTGGCAAACACCTGAGTAAATATAACATCAATATGATCCCGACTAGTTGGTATCATGTATGGACTATACGCATGATTTGATTCATTTTGTTCTATTCTTAGCTAAGTTTGCATTGATTTCGAGAAAATATAGGGATAACTTTCCTACATATGGTTTTAGGTTTACCTTGTTATCTTCTGACGCCTGAATTTATCATATTGTTTCACCTACAAACGGTACATTTGGGCATTTAAGTATGACATGCTAAACCATCTCAGTCGACCTTTTCTAATTTTATCCTCTACACGTGCTACTTGCCCTCTCTGTCAGATGTATTTATTTTAATCTTTTCCATATTTGTAAAATCGCATTTCTACAACACTCAGATTTTGGATATATTGGACCTTAGCAACCCAACTTTCGCTTCCATATAACATTGTTAGATATCTTCCGATCTCATATTTTTCTAGTAACACCCCTCTGTTTCAACCTTTTATATTTTAAGTAAATGTGATACATTTTCACTTATCATGTCATTCTCCTGGAAAGGTGAACATGGATTTATATTAAATCAGCATCTTACATCCGCACATGCTGTATTTACTCTTGAGTTTAAGGGAAAGAAAAAGTCTCATCTAAAATTTTCATTATGGGTGTTGCAACATGCCAACGATCACCTAGATACCTGGATTCGTTGAAAATAATGTTCTAGTTCAGCTTGCAAAATTAAATGTGGCAAAGTTTGTAGAGCATGAAGTTAATTGGAAAACTATTGTATTACTTCAATCATTTACATTTTGTATGGTACTTATTTGATACACTGCTTTTTAAAAGATGTTCTAAAACAATCCCAAGGAAAATATGGAAGTTTCAGGATGACGAAATTCCCTTATTTTCATGTACCTTGCCACACACAATCGATCTTATCTGCTATTTAATATTAAATCGTGAAAGTTTGACGTCTATTGGTACTTCAACTTAGATCTTGCAAATTTCGTGCAGTTTCAATTATGTATTATTTTCATTGTGACTTGCAGGTCGCATCTAAGGAACTGAGAAACAGCAGACTCTTCCTGAAACCTCTTAAAGCAGTTCTAAAAACTGGCAACCGCATGAATGATGGCACCTTCCCTTGGCACACTTTTGAAACTCTCAGATATAAAAGGAACTGATGGAAAGACCACACTCTTGAACTTTGTAGTTCGGGAAATGATTCGATCTGAAGGATTTAGAGCAGCACGTAGATTAAAAGAGAACCAAAGCACTACCAGTGTGCAGACAGAAGATCTTGTAGAGGATCTTGCTCAGGAGTCGGCAGATTATCACTGTAACATCAGGTTTAAGCAACTAGCTTGAGAATGTAAGAAAAGCTTCACTTATTGATGGCGAGAACTTAAGTGCAGCTGTCATGAAGCTTAGTCACTCACTAGTGAAAACTAAAGAGTTTCTGGACACTGATATGAGAAGTTTGGAGGATGAAAGTAAAATCCGTGATACACTCACAAATTTTATCCAACATGCAGAACAGGAGATTAGTTGCATACTAGAAAAAGAGAAAAAGATATTGTCTTTGGTTAAGAGCACAGGAGATTACTTCCATGGAAATTCAGGGAAGGACGAAGGCTTGCGTCTCTTTTCAGTCATTAGTGATTTTTTGATTATGTTGGACAAGGCATGTACTTTGGTGAGAAACTCAACAAACTTACCAGTTAAAACTCCTAGAAAAGGGGCATTAACATCTCCTTCCCAAGAATCTTGTCCCGAGTCTTTGCCAGACATACGTAAACAACTATTTCATGCAATCCAGGAGCGACAGATGCACGATCCTAGTTCAGATGACGAGAGCTCAAGCCCATAGCTGTCTGTTTAGGTATGTCTATCAAGTATAAATCAGTTTCTGTGAAACTAGGCAAAGTGAGCTGATGAGTTATAACTTTGCTGTTTTGGAGTGTAGGTGTCGGAGTACTTTGGAGCTAATATGGCTTGGATAATAGTCTACAGAAGTATGTATTTAACGACTATATGAGGCCTAAGGTGTGCCTCCTACGCCCCAGTTAGCGAACACATGCTCTTCGAGATAGAGGGAATAGACATTTTACTTCAATGCTCTTTAGAGCCCTAGCGCTAGCGGTAGGAAGAATGGCTATAGTATAGATGCCATAGTACTTATTGCATGGTCTACTACAACTATCCACGGAGTTAAATCTAAATATTGAGATGGTAATAGTACTGAAATCTCCTTAATATATGTTAAAAAAAAAATTAGTATGGTACTGGTACTGAAATTGCCTTCTGTCACAAGGTCTACGTAAATTTGAAGAAATTTTAAAGTTAGCTAGTATTTCATTGATGTCCTGCTTTGTTTACTATGTAAAGGTGAAGAATTTCAAGCTTTGGGAATATATTGACTTTATTTCTGGCTCCCTTGGCTTAGTTCAAGTGACAAAGGTAGAGGGAGTCAAAAGTTTGGAGAATGATAAACTTTCACCTTATTTACACACTTTCCCATTTTTCCTTCCCCTTTCCCTAAATTGTTTTTGTGTGAAAATCATTTACGGCCTCAATTTTACTTTTAAAAAACTCATCCTCCCCTCAACTTTGAACAATAGACATTTTTTTCCTTTTAATCTAATTGATTTTTTCAAATATCTATTTTAACCTTACATTATCAATCTTTATCTTCTTTTTTTTTTTACTTTTTTTAAATCATGTGTCTATTGTTCGTAATTGAGGAGATAGTTTAATTTTAAAACAAAGTTGAAAAATACAAATGATTTTCACCCATTTTCCATGAAACTATTGCATTTTTTCTGTAATGTACAAGCATTTTTCAAACTATGAGAATTAATAATTTCATTCAATTAATACATTGTCAATAAAGTTATAGAATAGACATTCATTTTCAAAGTATATATAAAATGTAATAATATTTACTATATTATATTTATTGTTACGAGTCTCTCTATTGACATCTCAGCATGTCGACACTTTACAAGTAATCTCGGCATAAAAAATAATGGAGAATGTGCTTTGACAATTTTTCGTGAGTCTCCTTCCCTATATTCAATGCTTTTTCAAATTCACATAATAAACGCATACCCAATTTAAAATGACCAATCACACTATGAAAAAGAGTTTACAACCCTATAAATATTAGAAGGGACCAAAACATGACTGCTATGTCAGCCTCCAACCACCCCTTTCCACCTATAAATACTATATTGATCTTATTATAAAATCGTTCTTCACACTATAAGAACTAATAATCTCATTCAATTGATACATTAATGACCAAATAATTTACGGAATAGACATTTATATCAAAGTGTGTATAACATCCAGGAATGTTTACTATATCTAACTTAATAAATTTTTATATTCATTGATACTACTCACTTTGTTGACATCTCAAAATATTGATGTGGACGTGCTCTAACTATGCACTAGCCTCCCTCCCGTCACTGAATGCTTGACAATTTTCTTTAATAAAATTGTTTTTTTCAAAATCCTCAATTATTGGCTTCTTTCATAACCAAATAAAAAAATATTATTATTTTGATATGATATGTATTGTAATTTGTGGACAAGGCATATATCTTCCTTGTTATTCATACGATCAATTGAACATCGTTAAATTTTCATATTCTTTATAAAATCATAAAATACTTTTTTAAGAAATATTAAAATCTTAATAGATTAAAAAAAAAACTTAAATAAACTTTATTTTAGGAATGTAGAAAATAACAAGATAAGGAGCTTTAGGAAAAATAAATAAAAAATTGATCAAAAGCATACAATAAAAATACGGAGAAGGGTCTAAAATACCTTTAAAGTATTGGAATAGGTACAAAAATACCATTCGTTTACATTTTGCCCACAAAATATCCTTTGGGTTAACCTTTATGGCCATGATATGCCCTTTTCACAAACGGACTCATCAATCAATTTAATTAGCAATTTCATTTATTACATGACACTACCTGATTCGTTGAAAATTTAATTTACCCAACCTAAATCAGGATCCACCAAAGAGAAAGCAACCGACCCATTTTTTTAAGAACCCAATTATCCATATCCATATTCTAAAAGGGGAGAAAAAAACCTAAACATTCCCCATCTTCTACATTGTATTTTTATTTTTTTTGAAGAATAAGTGAGAATGAGAGAAAGTGGAAGAAGAGGAGTTCGAAGGCTGATAAAAGATGTGATAAATACAAGTTTGCTTTTCTACCCATAATTATGAACCGCCTCTTTTAGACTGTCCTTTCACTAGTGTTATTTAACTAGCTTTATAGCTAATCAATGTTGCGCTTCTCTATGCTATTTCAAAAATAAATTATTTAGATTTTATCTCCCTTTTTAGAATATGAATATGGATAATTGGATTCTTAAAAAAATGGGTCGGTTGTTTTCTTTTGGGTGGATCCAGATTCGGATTGGGTAAATTAAATTTTAGTTAATTAAGTTTTCAATGAATCAGGTAGTGCCACGTAATAAATGAAATTGCTAATTAAATTGACTGATGAGTTCATTTGTGAAAAGGGCATATTAGGACCATAAAGGTTAACCTCAAGGACATTTTGTGGCCAAAAGATAAACGAAAGGTATTTTTGTACCAATTCTAATACTTTAAGGGTATTTTAAACCCTTCTCCGATAAAAATATAACTTTTATTTTGATTTTATTCCCAAAGACAAGTTTTTAAATCTAATCCTCAGAAAAGTCTTCAATTCATTATATTTATAGGTAATATTTGTATCAACTTCATCATCGTCTTTATTAGCACGTTGAATTGATGGAAGAAGATAATATCTGGTACATTTAATAATAACTGTAGTTGTGTAAGATATTTTAATATCAATTGTGGCATCAAAAATTACATTTAGCCAAGTTAGGAAGCAACTCAGAAATAACATATAGTTAATGGAGAGCAATGCCATAAATATTCTAGTTTGTTTTAGAAATTGGATTAGATCAAAGCAAAGAAACAAATGAATATCATACAATCTACAAGAACACGAAGAACTTAAAAATATAATATCACTTCGAGTTCCACTGCTACAATCAACTCCATGTCTCCAACATATGAAGTTATTGATTATGAAAAATTTGAATTAATCTATCCTAATATTAAATAGAGGAATTGAATTATTTTTTTGAAATATGTAGATTTAAAATCGAAGATTTAAGCAACAGTTATAAACTCTCCAAATCTCACATAAGTCATCATTCAACACAGTTAATTAAGCTTTAAACTGACAAGCTTACAAAAGTAAATACTTGTTTCTTTATATAAAATTTTGAAATATTTATATGTTTAATTTAATTCAGGGGTATATCTAAAGCATTCTCTTTATCCTTATAAGGTAGAGGTAATACTATGTATATTCTATTCTCTCCAAACTCTACTTATAAAACTTCACTAGATATGTTTGTTGTTGTGTAAAACTAAATCTCCTTTTCCTAATTTAAGTTTATGAAATTTGAGGAAAAAAATATTATAATTTTGTCAATTTTCTATTGTGCTTTACAATTTAGTTGTTCATAAAATAAAAGTCTCATTGAGTTTTTGAATTTCGTTTTAGTAATATTTGTTTGTCTTGTTCGAATAAAATAATTTAGCAATGATATCAACAAATATTACTTAAACATATATTGACACATCAAAATTCAATGTTATTTCCAAAGTACAAACAATCCAATAACTTTAAAAAATTGTTAACAAATATAACTTAAACATATATTAACATACAAAGTTCAATTTTATTTTCAATATCAAAAGAATACAATATTTGAAAAACAATACTAGCAAATACTACTTAAACACATATTGGCATATAAAAGGTCAAAACATGTATCATGTTTGATTAAAAAAATTTAACATATAAAAATAATTTTACTTTCAAAATTCAAACACTACAATATTTTGAAAATAATGTTAGCAAATATCATTTAAACATATATAGACATATCAAAATAATTTTATTTGTATATATATATATATATGTATTTAGCCCGTTAACTACACTAATCAAGGCAGGGGGCTAAGCCGGACGTCCTTTCCCCGGGACCCATCCCCACCCCTTAACATTAGCTAGGGTTAGCCCAATTTCTGTGTGACCACATTTTAATGATTCGGATTTCCCCAGCCTGACCGGATGATATCATTACTTCAATGGTCGGACTATAAAAATTAATAATCTCATTCAATTGATACATAAATGACCAAAAAAAATTAAGAAATAGACATTCATATTCAAAATATACATAATCTAAGAATATGGTAAGTAGTTTTATATAATTCTCTATTTATTGACACGACTTCTTCTGCAATCTTAGGCTTCTTCCTCCCTTTCTTTTTCTGGGTCTCTTGCTGCCTCTTTGTTGTTGATTTCAATGGGGCAACATCTTTTATAGGAAAACTCGGCTTAAGTGTGAAGTCTGATGCAAAAGGGGAAGACATGGAATGACCTGATTCCACTTCGGATTCGGATCCTGACCCATCTTCGATTTCGGAATCAGAAGAAGATTAAGGTTTTTGTGGGATTTGAACTAATTTTTGAGTAATTGATCTCTTTTCAACATGAGGGGATGTCTCGGGTTCCTCACCACTCTTCTTAGATTCAAAACTCTTCTTAACCTCAACAGTCTTTTTAGCTTTGCCATTAGTGCTATTGGTAACAATCTCTTTAACTCCATTACTAGTTTCAGGGGCACCCCAAATCCTCTTTGAATGCTCAAAAACTAAAAAATCTTGACCCTTCGTGAAAACTGGTTCCTCACCATCTTTCACATTAGTTAAAAATTTCTTCTTTAACCTCGTTACCCTGTCACTGAGTTGACTCTTTGAAACTTCAACCTGCAACTTCTCCCTGATGAATTCATGAAAAGCGTACATATCAACACTAGGCTCTATACCTTTTATCGCTTTGTATTCAGCAATATCTTTGAGTAGAGCAAGCTGGTCGTCATCGCTCCATAGACTGCGAGGAGTAGCAACTAATTTTTTCTCTTCTTCTTCTGCAATCTTAGGCTTCCTCCTCCGTTTCTCTTTCTGGGTCTCTTGCGGCCTCTTTGTTGCTCGTTTCGATGGGGTAACAACTTTTGCAGGAACACTCGATTTGCCTGTGAAGTCTGATGTAAAAGGAGTAGGCATGGAATGACCTGATTCCGCTTCCGACTCGGATCCTAACTCATTTTCGCTTTTGGAATCAGAAGAAGATTGGGGTTTCTATGAGGTTTGAATTGGTGGTTGAGTAATGGGTCTCTTTTCAGCTGGAGGGGTTGTCTCAGGTTCCTCACCGCTTTCAGTACTTGACATTATTTTTTTTCAAATTCACATAGATCTGATTAAAAATGACAAATCACATTTTGAAAGAAGATTTCTTCCGATTAAAAATCACGAATATGGCGTGATTATTCCGTCATCCGTCGAACATTCCCATTCTACATGAGTAGTGATATTGGTGTTACTCTTAAAACTCATGTGGAATAGATGTCTCAATGGGGGAGATTAATTATCCAATCGTAGAAGGCGCGGTAATTGATTAAGAGCCCGTTTGGATTGGCTAAAAAAAGTAGCTTTTAAGTCAAAAAATAAAAAGTCAAATTTAAATGACTTTTAAGTAAAAAAATAAAAGGTATTTTTACATAAATAATAAATTTTATTTGATTAATTACGCTTTTAAGTGTAAACTTTATTTTTATCACCATATATAACATAATTCTAGTTTTAACAACCATTTGATATATATCTGTATTAAAGTTGTATTAAAATTGTATATTAGGTGAAGTTCTAAAAAATTGTATTAAAGTTGTATCAAAACTGTATTAAATATAAACAATCGGTGGTCTGGTGGTGATGATTACGAAAAAGAAGAGGTGAAGCTCTGGAAACTTGTATTAAAATTGTATAAATATAAACGATAGTTATAATACAATTCGAATTCGATATTATACATTACTAGAAATTCGATAGTTATTATTTCAGAACAAATATAATACATTTCTAACAATGTAAACTAATTTAAATAGTACCGAAATGTTTGAAATTCACATATAATACTTATAATATATTTGTATTAAAAATGTTTTAGTTATATATTTACCACATGCATTGAAACATGCCTATAATATGTATAGTATATTGAATTCAAGATGTATTGTAACTGTTGTTTATTTTTCTCTTATTAACGGTGCTAAAATATGTTAATTAATTACTTATATTTTTCCTTAAAAACTGTAGTCATAATAAAAATCTAAATAGATTAATCCAAATCTTACCTGAGCAATATCACCAAAGGTTACCATGACCGAGTCGACTTGAGTGGCTACGGATACCCAACCTGAATCAGCCAACATGGAGTACTTCCGGCAACAAATTTGGTGTTTTGCTATTTTTGGTAACAAAACTAATGCTATTTTTAATAAAAAATACATATTATACTATAATTCGTAATTAATATGTCATATTATTTATTTATTTTAAATGTAAAATGGCTTAAATAAAAAGTAGAGAGTGACCTACTTTTGATTTTTCTCCAACTTATTTAAAGTTATTTTTAATTTATTTTAGGCTATTTTTATTTTTATCAAAACACTCAAAAAATCAAAAACTAACTTAAAAAATTAGGTTTGACTAACTTGCCAATCCAAACACCTTCTAACACATATCTTTGTCTTTGCTTCAACACTCACCATAGACACCGCTGACGGCTGAATAACTCTCTTCTTGTTTGCTGAAGCCATGGCCCCCAAAACCAAATCCCGCTTAGTAGACCAGCTTCCTTCTGCATCGTCGTCTGAAGAACAAGAACAGGTTGAAGAATTCCAGGAAGAAGAAGAACAACAATCGAGGGAGGAAGAGGGAGAAGAAGAATCGGGGGAAGAAACTGAAGAACCCAAGACAGCCCATCCAGTTGTAAAGAGACCCGCCACTCAGAAACCCCAATTTTCTTCTGAGTCCGGCAGCGAGAATGGGTCAGGTTCCGAATCGGAAGCGGAATCGGGTCATTCCCTGCCTTCCCTTTCTGTAAAAGCTGCTGCCCCATCAAAATCAGCAGCAAAGAGGCTGCAAGAGGCCCAGAAAGAGAAAGGGAGGAAGAAGCCCAAGATTGCAGAAGAAGAGGAGAAAAAATCAGCTGCTACTCCTCGCAGTCTATGGAGCGATGACGACCAGCTTGCTCTGCTCAAAGGTATTGCTGAATACAATGCGGTAAAAGGTATGGAACCTAATGCTGATATGTCGGCTTTTCATGAATTCATCAGAGGGAAGTTGCAGGTTGAAGTTTCAAAGAGTCAACTCAGTGAAAAGCTAAAGAGGTTAAAGAAGAAATTTTTGACTAATGTAAAAGGTGGTGAGAAGCCAGTTTTCATGAAGGGTCAGGATTTTTTAATTTTTGAGCATTCAAAGAGGATTTGGGGTGCCCCTGGAACTAGTAATGGAGTTAAGGAGATTGTTACCAATAGCACTAATGGCAAAGCTAAAAAGACTCTTGAGGTTAAGAAGAGTTCTGATTCTAAGAAAAGTGCTAAAGTTAGCAAACCCAAGGATGATGAGAAACATAAGGAAGAAGAGAAACAGGTTGCTGTAAAAGAGGTGGTTAAGGAGGATATAGTTAAGGGTGATCAACAGGATTTCCAGTCCAAATATCCACGTTTGGCTGCATCATTTGAAAGTATGGCTGGCATGTTTACAATGTATCCAAATGGAACAAGTTTTTTGAAGGAGAAGATGAGTTTGATTGCTCCTGACAAGGCTAAAGTGTTGGAGGAGAAGTGGAAGAAACTGGAGGATAATGAAGCTGCCTTGATGGTGAAGCGCTTAGATTTGATTGCGGAGCATTACAGATTGGTGGTTGATGCAATGAGAGGTAACTAGATGCTGATGGATCATGTTTCTATTTGATGCTACAAGTTGTGATACTATTTCGGTGGAGTTTCAGATTTTGTTTCATATAGTCTTGTTTCATAATGTTTAGTCCGCGAGGTAGATTTAGTTTATCAGGTTGATTCATACATTTTATTGCTTATTTAGTTTTACTAGTGAATTGGTTTGGATGATATCCGTTGTGTTGCTTCTTATGTCTGTTAGTGTGGTATGGAGTGATTGGCTCTATAAAAGGGTTGCAATGATATGCCTACACATTCCTATCATATAATGCCATGTATGGTGGAAGCGAGCTTAGGAACAGTTGAAGTGGAATGTCTGGAGACGTTCTGGTTCATCCTTTGTTATATGTCATTTCATATTCCAGATGGAAATATACTTAAATGCTTTCTTTCTTAGTTTTTGCAGCTTGTGTTGATTCACTTTGTTCTCAATTGTTGTTCATGCCAGCTTATCATACCAGTTAATTGATTTGGGGAGGGGATGGTGGGTTAGTTACAGTTTCCTCTAGATATTTCCTTTGGTATAGAGTGCAATGTTGTTTCCTGACTAGACAATTGTCCAATCCTAGAGGTTTTAAGTCCTGCTATAAATCTAAAAGAACTTAAATTATGATAGAAAATTGTTTTACATGCACTGCATCTTAGGTGTTTCCTTTAACAGTTGATTCTCTATTCTTTCCTAGTGAAGATATTCTGTAGTGCATGAATGCGCACACACATACACCTTTTATGTGTGTGCATGGCTACACACTTGCATTTATCATCATTCAATCAACTATATTTCAATTTTGAAACCATTGAGGTCAGTTATTATATGAATTCTCAGTATCCATTCGTTTTGTTCAGGTCCATTGCATTCCTATACTGAATAATTAGGTCTTAAAAGACAAATTTTGGGGTTTCCTAAATCTCCCACACATCTCTCTATGGTATCTATTGACTATTTTAATCTCAATTGTTTGGCATAACTCATGCAGATCTCTTGGTTTGATTCTGTTGTGTTTTTAACCAAGTTTACATAGATTTCAAAATACTTCAGGGACTAAAAACTTTTTTCTCCATGCGACTTATTTCACCTCTTAAAAATCTTAGTTACTGTGTTGTCAAACCTATAAACCTGTTCATTTTGGAGATCTTAACACATGGGGAAGCCATCTAATTTTATCTTCTATATGTGCTGCCTGCACTCTCTTAGATGTAATAAGTTCTGACATTTTCCAATTTACTTGTGTCTAAAAGGGTTGTCCAGTTTTATAAGATCACAAATCTGTTTTAATATTAGTTCTTTGACAGCTTCTATCTTATGAACATGTTGAGCATCTTAGAAATGCAATTTACTGCCGTATAATAGTCTGTTACACAATCATTCTATCCTGAACTATGTTTTTATCGCATGGAACCGTTCTAGGATTCTTTTTGTTTCAGACCTCCTTATTTGGCTCTCTGTCATACCTTTTTCCTGGCAGACTCAGAATAGATATCTAAATTGTTTTTGTTGAGAATATAATTAAATAATAACAGTGTTCTCTCTCTAACAACTTAAGTTTTTAGATGAGATGGTCACACACTTCAATATGGTATTAGAGCAGACAGTGGTCTTGAGATCGAATCTCACCGCCACCCAAAAAATAAAAAAGAATTCACTTGCTTGGCCCATGACAAAATCAGGCCAGCCTACCCACACGTGAGGGGGCATGTTGAGAATATAGTTAAATAATAAAAGTGTGCTCTCTCTAAGCAGAAGACACGTGAGGGGGCATGTTGAGAATATAGTTAAATAATAAAAGTGTACCCACACGTGAGGGTGCATGTTGAGAATATAGTTAAATAATAAAAGTGTGCTCTCTCTAAGCAAAAGACACGTGAGGGGGCATGTTGAGAATATAGTTAAATAATAAAAGTGTGCTTTCTCTAAGCAGAAGACATTGTTGGAGTAGGTAATGAGTCACCAAGATTGCTTTGTGCACCTGAGGAGTAGGTAATGAGTCAGCAAGATTGCTTTGTGCACCTGAAGTGTTGGAGGTGGAGTTGGGGTTGGAATAGTTGGAATGGGAAAGATTGCTATGGCCTTTTGATTTTCTGAATTAGGAGAAAAATACGGAGAAGTTTCAAAAAAGTAACATCTGCAGAGATCAAGTTCTTATTGGTAGAGGGATCAAAGCATTTGTAACCTTTTTGTAGACGAAAATACCCGAGAAAGACACATTTAAAGGCCTTGTGCTGAAGTTTATCTTTTTCTGGGTAAGGTTATGAACAAATCAGGTGCAACCAAACACACGTGTAGGAAGGGGAAACAAATTTTGGTCTGGATAGATGATTGAGTGAGGACTTTGGTATTGCAAAACAAATGAAGGCATGCGATTGATTAAACAAGTAGTAATAACGGCTTCACCCCAAAAATGTAAAGGGACATGATTGTGAATGAGCAATGTTTGTGCAGTTTCAGTTAGATGTTTGTTCTTTTGCTCAACAACTCCATTTTGTTGAGGAATATGTGCACAAGAAGACAAGTGCAATATGCCATGGGATGGCATAAAAGAAGAGAGAGAAGTATTCACAGGCATTATCACTGATTAATTTCTTGATGGAAATACCAAATTGATTGCGTATTTCAACATGAAATTTTTGAAAGATAGAGAATAACTTAGATCTAATTTTCATTAAAAATAACCACGTCTATCGAGAATAGTCATCAATAAAAGTAACAAAATAATGAAAGCCTAAGTACTGACACGACTTGGATCCCATATAATTGAATGAATGATTTCAAACATAGAGGTGGCCCTATTATTGATGCGTTTTGGGAAAGAGGCACGAGTGTGCTTACCAAGCTGACACGACTCATATTCTAACAAAGATAAACTAGATAAACTGGGGACCATCTTTTGCAATTTTAAGAGGCTTAGATGTCTTAATTAACCATGGAGCAATTCAGAAGAAACAACGGAAGTAAAAGCAGCCTGTTGTATTGGGATAGAGAAGAGGTACAATCCCTGTGACTCATGTCCTTTTCAATCACCTGTCCCGTACTTTGATCCTGCACAAGAACAGAATCATCAAAGAAGGTTACAACACATTTAAGGTCTTTTGTTAATTTGCTAATGGAAAAAAAGATTATATGGACATTCAGGTGCGAAAAGGATTGATTTTGAGAATATAATTAAATAATAAAAGTGTGCTCCCTCTAACAGTTTAAGCTTTTATATGAGATGGTTACACACTTCAATAGTTTCATTATGCACCATAGCTCCATCTTATGAAACAATTTTAGCTGGAGGACATCTCAATAATATATGACTAAAGTTTATCTGTTTCGGAATAACTTTAGGTATGTGGTGCCTAAATTATACATGACTAAAGTTTAGCTTTACTTAAGTTTAAGCAAAAATGATTCAGTTTATTCATATGATTAAACTTGTTTCTGTTGAGAATATAATTAAAATTGTTTCAAAATTCAGAAAGAAATTCCTAAGAGTATTAAGCGGACTTTTAAAGTTCAGAATTCTTGATGGCATTGTCTTACTAAGATGTGCAGCAGTTAGGACAGCTTTCCCCCAATACTGTTTTGGCACCCTTTTGTGAAACAATAGTGATCTAGTAATGCCAAGTAACATATCGTTTCTTCTCTCTGCTATCCCATTTTGTTGAGGGGTATTGACATATGAAGATTCATAAATAATCTCCTCTTTTGGGAAGAAAATAGAGTGGGTTTGATTGAAGTAGTCCTTGGCCTTATTAGATCAGAATCTTTTAATAGGCACATCATATTGAGTTTTGATTAGATTTAAAAAGGTAGGAAGAATTCAACTAACATTTGATTTTTGCTTTAGCAAATAGATTCACGTTACTCTTGTACAATCATCAATGAATGACACAAATCATCTAGCACCAGAAATATTAGGAATGGGAGAGGGTCCCCCACATATCACTATAAATAAGAGAATGGAATTTGACTTCTTTTGTGACTAGTTGGATAGGAAACACGTTTGTGTTTTGCAATTTAACAATCATCGCAATGAAAAGACTCAACGATCAAATCTTTGAACAAAGATGGAAACATCATTTTGATTACATAAAAGAAAGGATGACCTAACCGACAATGATAAAACCATACTTTCTCTTTATTGGACATAACAAATTTAGACAAGTATGAACTAAATAAGGAATTCTTAGTTGTATTTTCACCATTGTGGACATCCCGACAATAAAGACCACCTTTCTCACTAGCACGCCCAATCATCTCCTTCGTGTTCTGTTCCTGAAATAAGCAAATATGAAGGAAAGAAAGTTACTTGGCATTTGGAATCTTTGGTGAGTTTCTGGATAGAAATGAGATTTGCAGTTAACTTTGGGACATGAAGGACATCTTTAAGTGTCAAGGATTTTCCCAATACAGTAATAGTAATAATTGAACCATCAGCTAGGGGAATATGATATGAAGAGATGAGAGAAACTGGTCATGTGATCAGTTGCCCTGGGATCAACCACCCATATTGGAGAAAGTTTGTCTGAGACATTTGTAACGAAAGAGTAAGAAATACATGTGAAGGCCAATGAATAACTACCTGCTGAAGTTGAGCGTGGATTTGTTTCATCTGAGCGTTGCTAGCTATATGTGCTTGCTTTCCATCTCTGATATTTCTGTTTGGAGGTCTACCATTGAGTCTCCAGCATCTCTCTCGGGTGTGTCGATATTTTTTGCAATAAGTGCAATAAAGATTGTCCCTATTGAATGGCGGTTTGAATGAACATGCAGGCTTGATGGGGCTCTCCTATTGTGAAACTCCATATTCTTTTGAACTTGTCCCTTTAGCTACAAGAGCTAATCTTTCATTAATTTGAGTTTCAAGCATAACACTCCTCCGTCCTTCTGATCGTATAATGGCCATTGTCTCACTTAATGATGGCAGATATTTTTTTTCCTAAGATTTGCACTCTCACGGAATCAAATTCTGCATTTAGCCCTGCAAGAAAATCACAAGTCCTTTCTTTTTCAATAAATCCTTTCAGAATTACAACATCATCTTTACAACCCATTTGAATGCATTGATAATGATCCATTTCTTGCCATAACTGCTTGAAAAAGTTAGAATATTTAGTGACAGGTCGAGCTCCCTGTTTTGCTGCAGAAAGTTTTGTTTTTATTTCATAGATCATGGCAGCATCATGTATTTTAGAGTATGTCACTGCATCCCAAATTTCCTTAGCAGTGCTCAGAAACATAACGCGATCACTGATTTCTGGAAGCATAGAGTTCCATAACCAAAACATCACCATTGCATCATGTTCATCCCATGCATCAAATGTGGGGTTTTCTTTAGATGGTCCTGTATCGAAAAGGTGTCGTATTTTCCCTTTACCCTTTAAAAAGGTTCGAACCAATTGAGCCCATTTTAGGTAATTTTTTCTGTTCAACCGATAAGAGGCTTGAATGTTTTGCAAATCACCGGTTGAAACTGTAGAGTTATTCTCTACGTTTGCAAAAACATTTGCAGAGGTTGGAATATTTGCAGCAGTCACATTTTCTGACATGGTTCTTGAATGGTTTCAATCTTTTGGGCAGATAAAGATAGAAAAAAAAAACTTTTCAAGACGAGATGAACAAAACTAGTCAAGAATAAGCTTAAAGCTTTGATACCATGTGGAATAAGATAGTTGAATAATTTTATTCATATCTTTCTATGTCATATATACATGTCTTTATATACATGAGAGATTGTGGAATAGAATCACCTAGATTCCATGAAATATGGGATTCTATAAAATCATATATTTACAAAAAGGGGAAAAGAGATTCTAGATTACAACAATTATCTTAAGATCTTAGGGGATCAAATCTTGATATGGAGAATATCCTCTATCAGCCGCTGATGACACATTAATATTTTGTTGGGCAGAAGAGGAACAGTTGAAGTACTTGAGAGTGATACTAATTCTGTTTGTGGCCATCTCAGGCCTTCACATCAACGGGAGGAAGAGTCACATTTATCCCATCAATCAGGTGCCTGATATGGAGCTGCTCGCTATCATGTGGTGAAGTGGGTAACCTACCAACATTATACTTAGGTATTCCTTTGGGAGCAAAATCTAAATCCAAAGGAATTTGGGACTCAGTAGTAGAGAAGTGTGAGAAGAAATTGACAAGGTGGAAATCTTAGTATTTGTCCCTCAGAGGTAGAGGTTTATTAATGTTGCCTTGGATGCTTTGCTTCCTTATATGCTTTCCCTATTCCCAATCCCTCCCGGAGTCATTCAAAGGCTGGACAAGGTCAGGAGATCCTTCCTTTGGCAAGGGAATAAGGAAAAAGAGCTTTTCACGTAGTCAAGTGGAAGAAAATCATCAGAAGCAAGAGACAAGGGGGACTTGGCATCAGGAGTTTGAAGCATCATAACTCAGCTTTGAAGCTTAAATGGCTCTAGAGATATTCACAGGCACCTCAAACACTATGGAGCAGAGTCATAAAGAGCAAGTATGGGGAAGAGGACAGTTGGGTCTCCAAGGAGGTCAATACTCCACATGGAATCAGTCTTTGGAGGACTATCAGAAGATACTGGCCTTTCCTAAAAAATCACTCCCACATCAGAGTAGTTAATGGGAACAAGACTAGGTTTTTGAAAGACAAATGGATTGGGACAATGAGCGTTAAAAAAATGTTCCCAGATTTATTTGTTATAGCCTTAGACCAACATAAATCAGTTGCCGAGATGTGGACACAACAAGGGTGGGACCTTAGATTCAGAAGTATGTTGAATGATTGGGAGATACCTAGACTTGCGGAACTGTTTAACCAGTTGGAGAGTTTTCAAGGGTTGCAAGAAGGTGCAGATTGCCTATGGTGGAGTGGACATGTAAGTGGAGCATATAAGGTCAACTCAGGGTATAGGATTTTGAACCAGGTAGGGCTACATATTACTAACTGGTCTTGGAAGCATGCATATTTGGAAAACTAAGATACCTTACAAAGTATCTTGTTTCACCTGGCATCTAGCTAAAGAAGCAGTTTTGACACATGAAAATTTGGTCAAAAAGAATATTGCTCTCTGCTCTAGATGTTTCCTTTGTGAAAAGGAAGCTGAGACAGTAAACCATTTGTTCATACACTGCAGTATTACAGATCAACTATGGAAGATTTTCATCAATCTCAGAGGCATAGCCTGGACAATGCCAAGCAAGACTGCTGACACTCTTTTTAGCTGGAAGGAAGCAGGAGCGGGTGCAGGAAACAGAGAGATATGGAGGATCATCCCATCATGTATTTGGTGGACTATTTGGAAGGAAATAAATGATAGATGTTTTGAGGATAGGAGTAGTTTAGTACAGGATATTAAGCTAAAATGCATTTTGCTTTTCTGGTTTTGGTGCACTAAACTGTATTCTAGTGACACTGAATCAATCCTAGATGTCCTAGGCACCATTTAGCATTGGTTTCATATCTGTTATATTTTGTATCTATTCCATTTGTAAATTGGTTTTTCCAGTACTACCTAAGTACTGGTTTTAATACAAAGTTACCTTACTCAAAAAAAAAAAGTTCGTAGACTAAGCTATTAGTTGTAAAAATGGCTGAAATTTGGAGGTTCATAGGAAACAAGAATTGAATCTGTATCTATAACAAAGACAATGCGGAAGTATCTCTAATATTCCACCTTGGAACTTAAATACGTTGTTTTCCTGAAATCGGTAACCTTTTCAACCTATTCCTTTTAACTTATTTGTATTGCATCAAAGGTTTTTTCCTCACATGAGCATTTTGAAGATCATTGTGCAAGAAAACTGGAGTCACCTTTCTGTTTCCCCAAGCCAGCCTAGCATGTAAATCTGTATTCCCAAGCTGTTGCTTTTATCCAGCAGAATTTCTTACTTTGTATCTTTTTCCAACTAGAATAAGGAAAAAAACATTCTGACACACTTTTGTAATCCAGTTCTCTGTATCTGGATTCGGACAGTTCAATTACATAGGCTAACAAGTTACAATGCTGCCAGTTTAGTTGTTGAATGTTTTGATTCACTGTGCCTATAATAAGGCCATCAAATTTGAATTTTCAAAAGATGCAAGATGGAGAAGCATATGTTGCATTATAGTGAAATTCACAAAAACAACGTTATGTTGGTATTTAGAACTCACATCTCTAACTTAATTCTTGCCTTGTCAGAATACTATAACTTGCTAGTATGGATTCATTGCAGGGAAGAATTAGAAGAGGGTACTGAAGCTGCAAAATTTCTGGAATATTATATTCAACAGATAGCAACAGGAAGTTATAGTTACTTAAAAACAGGATATAGCTTTGTTGAGCAAAAGAACCTTACAAAAGGCTATTGAAGATTTTCCTCCCCGAGAGAAGCAGATTTTGTTGCAGTGCTTAAGAAGGAAAAATGTTCCAATTCATGTTTCTGATAGTGACAATGCATCCAGTACTTGGTTTAGCAAGTACGAAGAGCTTTTTTCACAATTCTCAAGCGTTCCCAGGAGGTACCTAAGAAAAAGAAAGAATTCATTTTTGCCAAAAAATGTGCTCCAGTTCCGTCCCTCGCTCCATCTCCAATCCCTGCAACTGTTCCGTCTCCCGCTCCCTCTCCCTCTCCAGGTCCTGCAGCAGTTCCAACCCTCGCTCCATCTCCAGGTCCTGCAACTGTATCACCAGTTTATGTTCCAGTTCCTTCTATTGAAGTGCCCACTAGCTCTCCTCCAGCTGTGCAGCCTCCTTCTCCAGTTCTAAAATCTCCTGCAAAGCCTCCAAAACTTCGAACTTACATCAATTCTTCTAAGCCTTCGCCTGATAATACTCCAGATAAACCACAAAATGGTCCTAATTCTCCGGGAATTAATCAAGAGCATCGAAATTATTTAATTGCTGCAGTGGCTGGATGTCCGTTGCAGGAATTGCCTTTTTAGCTCTGTTGATATTCTGTGTTAAGAATAAAAGGGAAGAAATAGCTCCAAATGATGGGCAAAGGGATGATGGGAAACCGCCTCTGAATTCAAATGCAGGTGTCTATTTACTGCTATTTATCATGATGGTTAATTAATCTCATCGTATCATTCTTTTTCATCACATTTCAGTAATTTGTATGATTTGTATTGTCAGGTTCTTCTCTAAATGTCAAGTGTGCATCTGCTGTAAATGATGCTGATCCTCATAAATCTTCCGAAGCAGACGCGGAACTGTCAAAACCTGAGATGAATGCAAATGCTCATGCACCATTACCGCTTCCTCCAGGAAACTGTCCACCTCCACCTCCAGAAGTTCGCCCTCCTAATCCACCAAAACCTGGTAATTTGCCAAAGCCTTTACCTCTTCGAGCACATCAGGAGGATGTTCTTCTGAGACCGGGGGAAGTTACTCATTGGGTGAATCTGATGCTCCTAAAACAAAATTAAAACCATTCTTTTGGGACATGGTTCTTGCTAACCCTGACCACTCTATGGTTTGGCTTGAAAAAAAAGCAGGCTCGCTCTAGTAAGCTTCGCACTGATCTTGCTATTCACTTTACTCCTGCGAGAGTTTAACTGTTTCTGTTTTTACCATTCTGATTGCTGAATTTTATGACAGGTTTAATGAGGAGATGATGGATTCCTTGTTTTGATATATACCAAGAGACCAAGGGAAAGATGATCGAAGAAAAGCTTCCTCATCCTTTGATCAAACCTCACAGTATATTCAGATTATTGATCCTAAGAAATCACAAAATCTTGCAATTCTCCTCGAAGCCTTAAATGGGACAACAGAAGAAGTTTATGATGCTCTCGAGGAGGGTAAATCTCTCTCTCTCTCCCCCTATGGTGGCTGTATGAATCCTTTTAGAAATTTCATTTTGGTCCATTTCACTCCAGTACTAAATATTTTATCTTAAAGGACAATTTTTGGATTATCTAATACTAGAGGGAGGCTGTCCGTCTCACGTTGACCCTACGTTGATATATATGTCTCTAACGAAACTAATAGGCTCTTGGCAAACACCTGAGTAAATATAACATCAATATGATCCCGACTAGTTGGTATCACGTATAGACTATACGCATGATTTGATTCATTTTGTTCAATTCTTAGCTAAGTTCGCATTGATTTCGAGAAAATATAGGGATAACTTTCCTACATATGGTTTTAGGTTTACCTTGTTCTCTTCTGACGCCTGAATTTATCATATGGTTTCACCTGCAAACGTACATTTGGGAGTCTTACGTATGACATGCTAAACCATCTCAGTCGACCTTTTCTAATTTTATCCATTACACGTGCTACTTGCCCTCTCTGTCAGATGTGTTCATTTTAGTCTTTTCAAATTTTGTAATATTGCATTTCTACAACACTCAGATTGTGGATAAATTGGACCTTAGCAACCAAACTTTCGCTTCCATATAACATTGTTAGATATCTTCCGATCTCATAATTTTCCAGTAAGACCTCTCTGTTTCAACCTTTTATATTTTAAGTAAATGTGATACATTTTTACTTATCATGTCATTCTCCTGGAAAGGTGACCATGGATTTGAATTAAATCAGCATCTTAACATCCGCACATGCTGTATTTACTCTTTTGTTTAAGGGAAAGAAAAAAAGTCCCATCTAAAATTTTCATTATGTGTCTTGCAACATACCAACGATCACCTAGATACCAATCACAAAAACTTTAAGGGCCTGCTAAGCAACACCCTGGTAATTGGATTTGGTGTAATTGAGTGTAATTACACTGTTTGTCCTGTTTGGTTGGCCATGTAATTACCTGGTCAGCAGGTAATTAGGTGTAATTGACAGAGTGTAATTACACTCTCCAATTCACAGGGGGAGGCTGTGAAATGCTCGTAATTACATGGTGTAATTACAAGCTGATTACTTTTTAATTTCTTCCTTTTATTTCTATCTTTATTTTTTTCGTTTTAATGTATTTTTTATTTTTATTATTTTAAACTGTTTTTGACTTTTATTATTCTAGTATTTCTAAAAATATTTTTTTATTATTTATATTTTATTTCCTTCTTATTCTCAACCTTTAAATCATGTGATTCCATGCAATTTTTTGTATTATCTATTTTCTTATGCTATGTTTATTTTTTTCGTTAGCAAATTTTATTCGTATTCTAATATTTAAATTAAAGTAGAATTCATTGTTGAGTAAGGTTTTAGACTTACATTTTTCCTTTCTTTTAAATCATATTTATGTATGTTATGTTGAAATTTGACGTAAGAGTATAATGTTAATTTTTTGTTTTGAATTTATAACTTATGTTATATTTTCAATTTCATTTGTTTTAGTAGTATTGACTTGAGACTTCATATTGCAAGTCATTTATTTTTTAGTTAGACTTGATAAATTATCTTTTTGTCAAATATTTCAATAATTTATGACATTTTATTTATAATATTAATTTTTTTGTCAAACATGTATTTCATGATGTTCATAGAAATCTTGTACTTTTAATTTTTATGATTAATTCAATTGAAATATACTAATTTGAAAAATAAAAATCAAATATTTTTTCATAATATTAGTTAAGAACATATGTTTATTAATTAATATATTTTCAAAAGACAATATATATCTTAAATATTTAATTTAATATCATTTATAAAGTTTCTTATTTGTCTAAAATAATTGTGCATCCAAACAATACATGTGTACTGTGACAAACAAACAGGTCAGTGTATTTACTAGGCTTAGGCTGTGTAATTACTAGGTTGGTAATCACTATCCTAGTAATTACACCAATTCCAATTACCAGGTGGCTTTCCAAACAGGCCCTAAGGGATGAGAAGACCAGTAAGATGAAAATGTATTCTTTGAATGATAGCATATGCTCATTTAGTTTAAACTGGATACGTTGAAAATAATGTTCTAGTTGAGCTTGCAAAATTAAAATGTGGCAAAGTTTGTAGAGCATGAAGTTATTTGGAAAACTATGGTATTAGTTCAATCATTTACATTTGGTATGGTACTTATTTGATACACTGCTTTTCAAAAGATGTTCTAAACAATCCCAAGGAAAATATTGAAGTTCCACGATTACAAAATTCCCTTATTTTCATGTACCTTGCCACACACAACTGATCTTATCTGCTATTTAATATTAAATCATGAAAAGTTTGACATCAATTGGTATTTCAACTTAGATCTTGCAAATTTCGTGCTGTTTCAATTATGTATTATTTTCATCAGGAAGATTTCTGAAGCTTAACTCTAATACTCAAGTCTCTTATCAGGTAATGAGCTGCCTCCTGAACTCATACGAACTCTCTTGAAGATGGCACCAAGAACAGATGAAGAACTAAAACTCAGATTATTTGCTGGAGACATTTCTCAGCTCGGTCCTGCTGAACATTTTCTTAAGTGCGTGGTTGCAATTCCATTTGCATTCAAACGGATGGAAGCATTGCTGCTAATGTCTTCTCTTCAGGAAGAAGTTTCATCCATTAAAGAGTCCTTCGCAACCTTAGACTTAAAGTGTAAAATATTGAGTTTCTTATAATTTGATGGTTGCTGTTTAGGGTGAATTTTTTTTGTTAATTCTTCTTTGGCCTCAGTTTTTATCTGTTGATTCTCTGCTTGGTTGTTTGCCAACTATACATAGTGACTTGCAGGTCGCATTTAAGGAACTGAGAAACAGCAGACTCTTCCTGAAACCTCTTGAAGTAGTTCTAAAAACTGGCAACCGCATGAATGGTGGCACCTTCCGTGGTGGTGTTCAGGCATTCAAGCTTGACAGACTTTTGAAACTCTCAGATGTGAAAGGAACTGATGGAAAGACCACACTCTTGAACTTTGTAGTTCAGGAAATTGTTCGATCTGAAGGATTAAGAGCAGCACGTAGATTAAAAGGAAATCAAAGCACTACCAGTGTGCAGGCAGAAGTTCTTGTAGAGGATCTTGCTCAGGAGTTGTCAGATTATCACCGTAACCTTGGTCTTCAGGTGGTTTCAGGTTTAAGCAATGAGCTTGAGAATGTAAGAAAAGCTTCACTTATTGATGGCGAGAACTTAAGTGCAGCTGTCGTGATGCTTAGTCAGTCACTAGTGAAAACAGAGAGTTTCTGGACACTGATATGAGAAGTTTGGAGGATGAAAGTAAGTTCCGTGATACACTCACAAATTTTATCCAACATGCAGAACATGAGATTACTTGCATACTAGAAGAAGAGAGAAAGATAATGTCTTTGGTTAAGAGCACTGGAGATCACTTCCATGTAAATTCAGGGAAGGACGAAGGCTTGCATCTCTTTTCAGTCGTTAGTGATTTCTTGATTATGTTGGACAAGGCATGTACAGTGGTGAGAAACTCAACAAAATTACCAGTTAAGACCCCTAAAAAAGGGGCTTTAACATCTTCCCAGGAATCTTTTCCCGAGTCTTTGCCAGACATACGTAAACAACTATTTCCTGCAATCCAGGAGCGACAGATGCACGGTTATAGTTCAGCTGACGAGAGCTCAAGCCATAGCTGTCTGTTTAGGTATGTCAAGCTAGTATTAAATCAGTTTCCGTGACACTAGGCAAAGAGGGCTGATGAGTTATAACTTCGCTGTTTTGATGGGTAGGTGTCGGAGTACTTTGGAGCTAATATGACTTGGATAATAGTCTACCGAAGTATGCATTTAACGACTATATGAGGCCTAAGGTGTGCCTCCTACGCCCCAGTTAGCGAATACATGCTCTTCGAGATAGAGGGAATAGACATTTTGCTTCAATGCTCTCTTAGAGCCCTAGCGCTAGCGGTAGGAAGAATGACTATATAGTACAGACGCCGTAGAAGTTATTGCATGGTCTACTACAACTACCTCTCAATGTTTGTAGTCACCTTTGTCTATAAGAATCTAAATATTGAGATGGTAATGGTACTGAAATCTCCCTAATATTTGTTAAATTCCTTTTAGTATATAAAGGAAGTTAGACCAGATTTGTGTAGTTGCAGCTTTTTATTTTCTGGTTTCATCATCTTTTTATGGTCAAGATGCATGATTTGCTAATTCATCTGCTTCTAATTCATTTTGATTTCTAGTTTCTCTGTTGGACACTCAACTTGGTACAATCTTTAAGTGTCATATCTTCCAAAATTAAGTTGTGTACCATCCAGTTTGCAACCCCTACTACTTCTACCTTACTGACATTTACTATATAACGTATGTTTCATTATATACTAAACTTTCATATTCTTTGGGTCGTGATGTCTACTCATTCGAATTTTCTGCAAATATGATTTTGTGAGTATTAAGATTGAGCGTATAACATTTCTAAGGACATTCCTTCTGTATAAGCGATAAATCATTTTTCTGCTGATTGGTGTCGGAAAAAATGCACCTCCACTAGGTAGTAGTAAGGTCTGCATATTCTCTACCCTCCTTAGACCGTATTAAGTGGGATTTCATTTGATATATTGTTTTTGTTGTTATGTTGGAAAATTGCCTTCTGCCACAAGTTCTATGTAAATTTGAAGAAACTTAGAAGTTTGATAGTATTTCATTGATGTCCTTCTGCTTTGTTTACTATGTAAAGGTGAAGAATTGCAATATATTGACTTTATATCTGGCTCTCTTGGCTTTGTTCAAGTGACAAAGGTAGAGGGAGTCACAAGTTCGATATTTAAGTTGAGAATGATAAAAAATAATCTATTTTCTCTGAGTTTCAAAGCATTGGTCCCAGATAATTAGTAAATGCCTTGGCAATTGACTTGCAATATTTTACACATAATTTATTTTTTGAAAAGGTTCCTTCCCTATTTTCTCTTCCCCTATCCCTAAATTGTTGTGTGAAAATCATTTACGGTTCCAATTTTGTTTTTAAAATCTCATCCTCCCTTCAACTTTGAACAGTAGACATTTTTCCCCTTTTAATCTAATTGATTTTTTCAAATATCTATTTTACCCTTACTTTATCAATCTTTATCTTCTTCTTTTTTTACTTCTTTAAAATCATGTGTCTATTGTACGTTATTGAGGAGATAGTTTACTTTTTAAAACAAAGTTGAAAAATATAAATGATTTCACCCATTTTCCATGAGACTATAGCATTTTGTCTGTAATGTACAAGTATTTTTCAAACTATGAGAATTAATAATCTCATTCAATTAATACATTGCCAAGAAAGTTACGGAATAGACATTCATTTTCAAAGTATATATAACATGTAATAATATTTATTATATCTAAAAAAAAAAATTAAAAATTATATTTATTGGTACAACTCTCTCTATTGACATCTCACAATATTGACACTTTGCAATAGTAACCTCAACATAAAAAATAATGGAGAATGTGCTTCGACAATTTTTTGTTAGCTTCCCTTTCTGTATTCAATACTCGATAGTTTTCTTCAAATTCACATAATAAACACACATCTGACTTAAAATGACCAATCACACTATGAAAAAGAGATTACCTCCCTATAAATATCAGCCTCCAACCATCCCATTTCTGTCTATAAATAGTAATATTGATGTTACTCATAAAAAAATATACAAAATCGTTCTTCAAACTATAAGAACTAATGATCTCATTCAATTGATACATGAATGGCCAAAAATTTTACGGAATACACATTCATATCAAAGTATATATAATATCCAGTAACATTTACCATATCTAATTTAATAAGTTTTTATATTCATTGATACGACTCTCTTTGTTGACATTTCAAAATTTTGTTGTGGGCATGCTCTGACTATGCACGAGCCTCCCTCCTGTGATTAAATGCTTGACAATTTTCTTTAATAAAATTATTTTATCAAAATCCTCAATTAATTTTGTACTATCGAATATTGTTACTATATTGGCTTCTTTAATAACCAAATAAAAACATTATCTTTTTTATATGGTATGTGTTGTAATTTGTCGAGAAGGCATATATCGTCCTTATTATTCGTACGATCAATTGAACATCAATAAACTTTCATATTCTTTATAAAATCATAAATAAGAAATATTAAAATCTTAATAAGATTAAAAAAAACTTAAATAACTACATTTTAGGAATGTAGAAAATAACAACATAAGGTGCTTTAGGAAAAAATTTTTTAAAAACGATCTGAAGCATAAAATAAAAATATAACCTTTACTATGATTTCATTCCCAAAAACAAGTTTTTAATTATGATCCTTAGAGAAGTCTTCAATCTAATATATTTATTGGGAATATTTATATCAATTTTATTATTGTCTTTATTAGCTAGTTGAATTGATGGAAGAATCATAGAAGATAATATCTGGTACATTTAATATTAACTATAGACGTGTTAGATGTTTTAATATCAAGTGTGGCATCAAAAATCGCATATAGCTCAGAAATAACATATACTTATTGGAAAGCAATGCCATAAGTGTTCTAGTTTGTTTTAGATTGGATTAGATCAAAGCAAAGAAATAAATGAATATCATACCATCTACAAAAAGAAGAACTTAAAAATGAATATCAATTGGAGTTCCACTGGTACAATCAACTCCATGTCTCCAACATATGAAGATATCGATTATGAAAAATTTGAATTAATCTATCCTAATATTAATATAGAGGAATTGAGAAAAATATAATTTAAAATCGAAGATTTAAGCAGCAATTATAAACTTTGCAAATTTCAAATAAGTCATCATTCAACACAGTTATGTTTTAAACTGACAAGTTTATGAAAGTAAATACTTGTTTCTTTATATCAAATTTTGATTTATTTGGTATGTTTAATTTAATTTGGAGGTATCTCTGAAACATTCTCTTTATCCTTATAAGGTAGAGATAAGATTATGTACATTCCATTCTCTCTGAACCCCACTTCTAAAATTTCACTAGATATGTTTGTTGTTGTGTAAAACTAGATTTCCTTTTCCTAATTTAAGTTTATGAAATTCGAGGGAAAAATATATTATAATTTTGTTAGTTTTCTATTAAGCTTTACAATTTAGCTATTCATAAAATAAAAGGCTCATTGTGTTTTTGAATTTCTTTTTAGTAATATTTGTTTATCTTGTTTGTAAAATAATTTAGAAAAAATATCAACAAATATTACTTAAACATATATTGACATATCAAAATTCAATGTTATTTCCAAAATAAAAACAATACAATAATTTAAAATTTTTGTTAGCAAATATAACTTAAACATGTATTAACGTACAACGTTCAATTTTATTTTCAATATCAAAATAATACAATACTTAAAAAACAATACTAGCAAATATTACTTAAACATATATGTTATTTAACATACAAAAATAATTTTACTTTCAAAATTCAAACACTACAATATTTTGAAAATAATGTTAGCAAATATTATTTAAACATATAGACATATCGAAATATATATATATATTTCAGATTAAGTTTAATTTTTTTTTATATTCTTATTTTAAGTTTCATACTTTAATGATAGGCTAAACATATCATATCTATGATAGATATATAATTAAGAAAATTTGTGGTAACTATGAAAGTAAACTAGACTCAATTTAGATGTAAAAGATTAATTTTAAATTCATCTTAACTTGGTTCCAAGATGGTGGTACAGTCAGATCTATATATTGTTAAACATATCTGGGTTTGAAAAGCCGTTGGAAAAGTAAATCCTCGTTATGAAGTTGAAAAGAGGCAGATAAATCCCGGTTAGAATCTTCAAATCAAGATTGTTGAAACAGTATTTAGCATCTCGACAGACCCTTTGCTTGGGTAAAAGCTTACCATACAGTTATTATGAAAATAAAATTTTTCTTAAGCATTTCGATTGTATTCTGTACAATGACTTGATCAAAGTTATTATGGCGGACTACCGCCCGATGACTCGATCCTGAAATTGGTATTAGAGACCAAAGCCATACTTAAATTATCCACACCTTCAGTGGGAGCTCTTGCATTTATTACCAAAGCTTTTTCTTCCATTGTTAAATAATTGTCCCACCAGCCTCTTAACTGACCAGTGAATCCTGCAACAATCATTTTACAGATATTTCTATCTGTGTTATTAACACTTCTACAAATAGTAGAATACATCAACATCTGATGTACTAGAATGGTTAACTGTCTATCTGTTAATCCATCAAGATTCCATTCATAGATCTCCGTTCCACTATAAGACGTATTAGTCTGATTCCAATCCCTTTCTTCTATCAAGACATCTTGAGGAGTAGGACGGGGGTAATAATAAGTTTGCATACGCGGTTTTTCAGCAAAACTTTTGTTATTTTTAAAATAACCTTTTAATTTATTCATTTCAGAAAAAATCTCTTCTTTATGATTACCAGATTCTTCTAAAGTTTTAATAAAATCTTCAGATAAATGAATTGGTTTTAACTTTAAATCTTTAAATCTACTAGTCATTTTTTCAAATTTTTCTTCTAGTAAATCTTCCAAATCATTTTTGTTTTTAAAACGAAATCCCTGAATTTCAGGAGGTCTTTGAATATTAGCTATTACTGATGGAACTGGAACTTCCTTAGTAGCCTGGGAGGTGGAAGCTACTTCAGTTACCTTCTCCTTTTCAGTATTTTTTATTTTTTTCAAAACTTCTTTGACCAAATCAGTCAAATTTTCAATTTTTTCATCCAAAGAACTTATATGTTCTCCCAAAACTTTAACATATAAACTTAAATAATTATTTTGAGAAATTAACTTATTAATTTCTTTAACACTTATAAGAGCTATTTCTAGATCAATGAATTCTTGAAAAGCTTCGAAAGTAATCCCAGTATTATTGGGTAACATAAAAAGATTTTGCGGTGGGTAAATAGACTTTGAGATATTTCCTACAGAATCTTTATAAGATCTAGTTAACACATTTATAAATAAAGGAATATAAGTAGTTATATACCAAGGTACAAAATGCACAATTTCATTATGCAATGCACAGAATTCATAAAATTCTTGAGAAATATTATTTAAATCTTCTTTTGAATATGATTTAAAAAACCAAGTTTTAAACTTGTTTCATTTTTCTGAAAAAAATTCATTTTGAATAAATTTTCTTGCCTGAGAACCAGGGCTAAAATCAATTTGTTGAGGAATCATTAAAACTCATTTTTATCATATCCCATCTCGGATGCAGTAGGCACATCTCCTACTTGTGACGCAGAAATATCTTCTCCCTGCGTATTAACAATTTGAACAATATTTGTTCTAGGATCCACCTTTATAACTTCCTTTGCTTTTTCTCTAATAGGTTCCTCTGTTATCAAAGTATGTAAAGAAGCTGGTCTACTTCTTGCTGATCCAAATCTTGAATCTAATGGAGAAATATGACTTACCATTGGTCTTTTCAATCTTGCTTCAGAGAAAGATTGTCTTGCATAAATTGTAGATCTATCATCAAATCTTCCTGTATTACTGTTATCAAACTGTATAACAATTCTTCCATCCATTTCTTGAGAAATATGAGAACAATCAGTATTACTGATTTCATTTGTCAATTGTTCTGGTGCTATAACAGAATTTAAAGTCCAAGTTGAAGGAAAATCTATTTCATCCCATAGAATTGTCCTTCTAGTAGAAATCTTAGATTTCGAGAAATTAGTTTCTATCAAAACAGTCTGTTGAGAATTATCATATAATTTACACTTTGGATTCAAAGTAGATAATAATCTATAGTAAATTCTATAAGACAAACAAAGCAATTCAGAACCAGGCGCATAATTATAACCATGCGTTTTAATATTCAAAGTCAAAGCATCAAGAATATTAATATCAGATAAAGATAATTGCAGATTAGGCTGAGTATTAAAATAAACTGGCCCATAAGCAACAGTAGATTCTATCGAACCAATTAAAGATTGCCGAAAATTATAATTTCTAGCATCACGCAAAGCAGCCATAAAAGTTTCAGGTAATCCTTTGAGAGTCAAAGGTTTAAAAGCAATTTGAACCATGCCAATATGCATGTAATTATAAGGATTGCGATACATATTAATATCTCTTTCGTTTAACAAACGAATAGTTTGTTCAGAAGAATTCAAAGCAATACTTTGTTCAGTAGTTTTTATTATTGCTTAGGTGATAATTTATCAAACCACCCATAATCATAAATAGTTTTTAACTCAACTTTAGGAATAGTCCACTTTTTTAACAAGTCTAAATTTTGAGGTAAATCTACCTACTGTAATCTAGCACTCTTAGTGCTAATCATTCCCTGTTCCATACAACAGATAGGAGAGATAAGCTTTAAACATATCTATGATAAATTTATAACCTGTAAAAATTCTTGATTACTATGAAAATACCTAGGCTCTGATACTAATTTTAGGATCGAGTCATCGGGCGGTAGTCCGCCATAATAACTTTGATCAAGTCATTGTACAGAATACAATCGAAATGCTTAAGAAAAAATTTATTTTCATAATAACTGTATGGTAAGATTTTACCCAAGCAAAGGGTCTGTCGAGATGCTAAATACTGTTTCAACAATCTTGATTTGAAGATTCTAACCGGGATTTATCTGCCTCTTTTCAACTTCATAACAAGGACTTACTTTTCCAACGGCTTTTCAAACCCAGATATGTTTAACAATATATAGATCTGACTGTACCACCATCTTGGAACCAAGTTAAGATGAATTTAAAATTAATCTTTTACATCTAAATTGAGTCTAGTTTACTTTCATAGTTACCACAAATTTTCTTAATTATAAATCTACCATAGATATGATATGTTTAGCCTATCATTAAAGTATGAAACTTAAAATAAGAATATAAAAAAAAATTTAAACTTACTCTGAACCTCCACCAATCTTGCCTTCAAAAGTTTGAAGATTTTTGATTTATAGAAATAGTTACAAGTAAATTTACAAAGTTGAGAGAAAAGGAGAGCAAATCCTAAATTGAAGTGTCCTCCTTCAACTAAAATCTAATCTATTTAAAGAAATTTTTTTTTACAAAGTGGAACCCTTATATGGGCCCTACCACTATATCTAGTGGATACGTACAGGGTATTTCCTGTTTCTTGGTCCCACGGCGGCTTTACTATTTCAAAAAGCCAAAACCCCTTTTCATTGTTGTGCTTTTCCTTTTATTTCTCGAATTAATTTTTCTGCTTTAAGCACAGCTTCCTCTGTAGAAATATCTTCTGAATATTGAGCATCTTGAATATCTTCATTGCTGTTTTCACTTCTCATTGATGTATCAGATTTATCAAACTGATTGATAGAGGATAGCAAATTTCTTTTTACTTCTTCGAGATATCTTTCAATCATCTCATTCTTATCACCTTCTTGTACAGAAATTCTTCGAGCTATATGTCTTACTGAAGAATCATCTATAATTTCTTTCATAGGAGTTTTTGAATACTCCTGAATTGTAGAAGTAATTTCATCTACTAATTCTTGACCAAATAATTCTTTAGTCTTTGGATCTTTCTTTATCAATTTGTCCCAGAAGTTATTATAAAAAACTCTGTATAAACACGGGACTTGTTCTTGATTGAATCCTAATTCAGGAGTCCATTTATGAATCCAAGGAATTGAGAATTCTATAAAAAAATATATTTGATCAATTGTTTCTAAAGAGCTTATATGCTCATGAGAGTATAACTCAGATAATTTTGGAGAAACTTTAACCCATTCTTTATATAATTTTAAAAATAATGGTGGTAAAATCTTTACCGTTGGCCCATGGTATGACCACCAAGACAAAAACCAATTTGGAATTTGTTGCTCAAATATCTTTGAACAAATTTTTACAAACCAAGTATGGTTGTGTCTTTCATTATTATAATATATCACTTTATCAATTGCCTGAATATAATCCCAATAAGTGAAATTCATCTTCACTTTGTTTAGACTTATCTGTCTTTCTTTCATTGTAGAAATTCCCCAATCTTCGACAGATATAATCTGTTTAATTATAATCTTTGAGAAATTATAAGAATTTTCACTCGAGTTATATCCCGAGAAGTGCTGAAAATCTGCACTACCTGTTTCTTTCAGAATTGTCTCATAATAAGATCGAGTCTTATATGACTCTCCTGGATAATATAAACCAGTAATTAAGTACCTGTGGAATATCTTCCAAGGTTCTTCTTTTCGCTGAATCTCAGCATTTTTCGACAAGAAATATCATTTCTTTCTTTTCTACCTTTTCATAGGCCTTTATATCATCGTTTTCTCCTTGAGCTATTGAAGAAAAAGTATCTTTTTTCTTCTGATTTCCTATATATGCTTGTAATTGAGCATATAAAGGATGATCTATTGGAATATCTTCCAAATGTACTGATGATGAGGTTTGAGAAATCTTCTCATTAACCAAAGTTTTGTTTCCCATTTGTATAACTGGAAAACTCTGTGATGATGATCCATATGAAGATGCTTGAGAATATGATCTCGTTTGTGAGGATGATCTTCCTCTTCCTCTTCCTCCTCTTCCTCTATAATTAGAGGATTCCATCCTGTAAACGAAACATTTAATCTGATAAATAATCATAAATAAAATCGTCTCGTTCTCCTTCAATCAGCAAATCTTGAATTGCTTCAATAATATCTTGTCTCATTATATCATTAATGATTTTTTCAAGAATTTTTTCTTGCAAATCTCTTGGTAATTTTATAACCTGAAGAATTGCTAATAAAATATTTTGATTAATAAACATATTTATAAACTCTGAATTCATTGAATAAATTCTCTTGATAAGAAATCTGGTAAGGAATTTTCACTTCCTTTCTTATAAACAATTTCGAAATCGAATGGGGCCAACTGAGCCTGCCATCTGGCAAATATTAATTTAGAAGCATCATGTTTAAAGTCTTTATTAAACATAAATTTAACAGCTTGTGCATCTGTTTTTATCAAAAACTTTTGATTATATAAATCATCTTGAAATTTCAAAACACATTTTACAATACTAAGCATTTCATGCGCTACAGTAGCATATTTCTTTTGTGCTTCTGTCCATTTACCAGAATGATATCTAATAAGATATTCAATTTTATCATGAGGATTTATTTGTTTCAAAATTCCTCCATAACCAACATTAGAAGCATCAGTTTCAATAATCTTTTGCCAAGCTGGATTAGCAAGAGTCAAACAAGGCAAATCATTAATCTTTTGTTTAACAAATTTGACTAAAGCAGTATGTTCATTAGTCCAAGGAGATTTATAATCCTTTTTTAATCTATCAAATAAAGGAGCTAAATCTCTAGACAAATTTTTATAAAAAGGCGAAATATAATTTAAGCTTCCCAAAAATCTTTGTAACTGAGTTCTATCAGAAATAATATCAGGAAATTTTGAAGCAAAATCAATAGATCTTTGAATAGGAGTTATCTTTCCTTGACATATCAAATGCCCTAAAAATCTTACTTCTGTTTGAAATAAGCTCATTTTTGGTTTAGATATAACTAAGACATTTTGAATCACAACCCTTTTAAAAATCTCAAGGTGTTAAATACAAGAGCTCCCACTGAAGGTGTGGATAATTTAGGTATGACTTTGGTCTCTAATAGAGAAGATGATGTTTATACTTTGGTTCTTACTATTTTGGAACATTTTAATGGTCGTTATACTAATCAGCATGAAACAGTGCGAACTTTGCTAAATGGTCTTCGTTGCAGGACTTTGAGTGAGTTCAGATGGTACAAAGATACGTACCTAAGTAGGGTAATGGAATTACCTGAAAACAAATATGTTTATTGGAAAGCAAAATTTATAGATGGGCTTCCTCCCCTTTTTGCAGAAAGAGTGTTAAGAGGAAATGATGGTGAAATTCAATACGATGTATTGACTTATGGAAAGATGATAGGAATCTGTACACAAGAAGGATTAAATCTGTGTAATGAATTAAGATTATCTAGACAGTTAAAAATGGATAGAATGAAAGAGAAAAATCAGATGGGTGATTTTTGTTCTCAATTTGGACTACCAGATGTCTCTGGGAAATGCAAGAGAAAAGACAAATCTAAGAAATCTTCTTATGAAAGAAGAAGGAGATCGAGAAAACGATCTAAAGAAGAAAGAGAAGCTAGAAAAAGCTCTAGAAGAGAAAAAAGATTTGCCAAAAATAGATCGAAAAGAGATTTGGCAAAAATTAAATGTTATAGATGTGGAAAATATGGTCATATTGCTCCAAATTGTAAGCTTGAAAAGCTTAAAGCCTTGAGATTTTTAAAAGGGTTGTGATTCAAAATGTCTTAGTTATATCTAAACCAAAAATGAGCTTATTTCAAACAGAAGTAAGATTTTTAGGGCATTTGATATGTCAAGGAAAGATAACTCCTATTCAAAGATCTATTGATTTTGCTTCAAAATTTCCTGATATTATTTCTGATAGAACTCAGTTACAAAGATTTTTGGGAAGCTTAAATTATATTTCGCCTTTTTATAAAAATTTGTCTAGAGATTTAGCTCCTTTATTTGATAGATTAAAAAAGGATTATAAATCTCCTTGGACTAATGAACATACTGCTTTAGTCAAATTTGTTAAACAAAAGATTAATGATTTGCCTTGTTTGACTCTTGCTAATCCAGCTTGGCAAAAGATTATTGAAACTGATGCTTCTAATGTTGGTTATGGAGGAATTTTGAAACAAATAAATCCTCATGATAAAATTGAATATCTTATTAGATATCATTCTGGTAAATGGACAGAAGCACAAAAGAAATATGCTACTGTAGCGCATGAAATGCTTACTATTGTAAAATGTGTTTTGAAATTTCAAGATGATTTATATAATCAAAAGTTTTTGATAAAAACAGATGCACAAGCTGTTAAATTTATGTTTAATAAAGACTTTAAACATGATGCTTCTAAATTAATATTTGCCAGATGGCAGGCTCAGTTGGCCCCATTCGATTTCGAAATTGTTTATAAGAAAGGAAGTGAAAATTCCTTACCAGATTTCTTATCAAGAGAATTTATTCAATGAATTCAGAGTTTATAAATATGTTTATTAATCAAAATATTTTATTAGCAATTCTTCAGGTTATAAAATTACCAAGAGATTTGCAAGAAAAAATTCTTGAAAAAATCATTAATGATATAATGAGACAAGATATTATTGAAGCAATTCAAGATTTGCTGATTGAAGGAGAACGAGACGATTTTATTTATGATTATTTATCAGATTAAATGTTTCGTTTACAGGATGGAATCCTCTAATTATAGAGGAAGAGGAGGAAGAGGAAGAGGAAGATCATCCTCACAAACGAGATCATATTCTCAAGCATCTTCATATGGATCATCATCACAGAGTTTTCCAGTTATACAAATGGGAAACAAAACTTTGGTTAATGAGAAGATTTCTCAAACCTCATCATCAGTACATTTGGAAGATATTCCAATAGATCATCCTTTATATGCTCAATTACAAGCATATATAGGAAATCAGAAGAAAAAAGATACTTTTTCTTCAATAGCTCAAGAAGAAAACGATGATATAAAGGCCTATGAAAAGGTAGAAAAGAAAGAAATGATATTTCTTGTCGAAAAATGCTGAGATTCAACGAAAAGAAGAACCTTGGAAGATATTCCACAGGTACTTAATTACTGGTTTATATTATCCAGGAGAGTCATATAAGACTCGATCTTATTATGAGACAATTCTGAAAGAAACAGGTAGTGCAGATTTTCAGCACTTCTCGGGATATAACTCGAGTGAAAATTCTTATAATTTCTCAAAGATTATAATTAAACAGATTATATCTGTCGAAGATTGGGGAATTTCTACAATGAAAGAAAGACAGATAAGTCTAAACAAAGTGAAGATGAATTTCACTTATTGGGATTATATTCAGGCAATTGATAAAGTGCTATATTATAATAATGAAAGACACAAACATACTTGGTTTGTAAAAATTTGTTCAAAGATATTTGAGCAACAAATTCCAAATTGGTTTTTGTCTTGGTGGTCATACCATGGGCCAACGGTAAAGATTTTACCAACATTATTTTTAAAATTATATAAAGAATGGGTTAAAGTTTCTCCAAAATTATCTGAGTTATACTCTCATGAGCATATAAGCTCTTTAGAAACAATTGATCAAATATATTTTTTTATAGAATTCTCAATTCCTTGGATTCATAAATGGACTCCTGAATTAGGATTCAATCAAGAACAAGTCCCGTGTTTATACAGAGTTTTTTATAATAACTTCTGGGACAAATTGATAAAGAAAGATCCAAAGACTAAAGAATTATTTGGTCAAGAATTAGTAGATGAAATTACTTCTACAATTCAGGAGTATTCAAAAACTCCTATGAAAGAAATTATAGATGATTCTTCAGTAAGACATATAGCTCGAAGAATTTCTGTACAAGAAGGTGATAAGAATGAGATGATTGAAAGATATCTCGAAGAAGTAAAAAGAAATTTGCTATCCTCTATCAATCAGTTTGATAAATCTGATACATCAATGAGAAGTGAAAACAGCAATGAAGATATTCAAGATGCTCAATATTCAGAAGATATTTCTACAGAGGAAGCTGTGCTTAAAGCAGAAAAATTAATTCGAGAAATAAAAGGAAAAGCACAACAATGAAAGGGGGTTTTGGCTTTTTGAAATAGTAAAGCCGCCGTGGGACCAAGAAATAGGAAATACCCTGTACGTATCCACTAGATATAGTGGTAGGGCCCATATAAGGGTTCCACTTTGTAAAAAAATAATTCTTTAAATAGATTAGATTTTAGTTGAAGGAGGACACTTCAATTTAGGATTTGCTCTCCTTTTCTCTCAACTTTGTAAATTTTCTTGTAACTATTTCTATAAATCAAAAATCTTCAAACTTTTGAAGGCAAGATCGGTGGAGGTTCAGAGTAAGTTTAAATTTTTTTTAATATTCTTATTTTAAGTTTCATACTTTAATGATAGGCTAAACATATCATATCTATGGTAGATTTATAATTAAGAAAATTTGTGGTAAGTATGAAAGTAAACTAGACTCAATTTAGATGTAAAAGATTAATTTTAAATTTATCTTAACTTGGTTCCAAGATGGTGGTACAGTCAGATCTATATATTGTTAAACATATCTGGGTTTGAAAAGCCGTTGGAAAAGTAAGTCCTCGTTATGAAGTTGAAAAGAGGCAGATAAATCCCGGTTAGAATCTTCAAATCAAGATTGTTGAAACAGTATTTAGCATCTCGACAGACCCTTTGCTTAGGTAAAAGCTTACCATACAGTTATTATGAAAAAAAAAAAAAATTCTTAAGCATTTCGATTGTATTCTGTACAATGACTTGATCAAAGTTATTATGGCGGACTACCGCCCGATGACTCGATCCTGAAATTGGTATATATATATATATATATATATATCGTATATCGTCTATGTTATCTGTATATGTATTTTTTTTAGCAGTGACTAATTTTTAAAATTTGGCAACAACTGATCTATTATATGTAAATGTCAATGCTATTATTAGAATTTAAAAGAGCATGAAATCCAATCTATAAATTCGATATGGCCCATTTAGCCCGTTAATTACACTCATCAAAGTAGGGGGCTAAGCCGGATATCCTTACTTTATTTTCGAACTATAAGAATTAATAATCTCATTCAATTGATATACAAATAACCAAAAAAATTATAGAATAGACATTCATATTCAAAATATACGTAATCTAAGAATATGGTAAGTAGTTTTATAAAATTTTCTATTTATTGATACGACTTCTTCTGCAATCTTGGGCTTCTTCCTCTCTTTCTCTTTTTGCATCTCTTGCGGCCTCTTTGTTGCTGGTTTTGATGGGGCAACAACTTTTGCAGGAACAACTGGCTTGACTGTGAAGTCTGATGCAGAAGGGGAAGGCAGGGAATGACTTAATTCCGCTTCGGATTCGGATCTTGACCTATCTTCGTTTTCGGAATCAAAAGAAGATTGGGGTTTCTGTGGGGTTTGAACTGGTTTTTGAGTGATGAATCTCTTTTCAACTGGATTGTCTGTCTTGAGTCCTTCATCGCTTTCAATGCTTGATTTTTTTTCTTCAAATTCATATAGATCTGATTAAGAACGACAAATCACATTTTAAAAGAAAATTTCTTCCGATTAAAAATCACGAATCAGACGTGATTGCTCCGTCATCCTCCGACCATCCACATTCCACATGTGAGTAGTGGTGTTGGTGTTACCGATAAAACTCACGTGGAATAAATGTCTAAATGGGGAAAGTAATTTTCCAATCGTAGAAGGCGCGGCAATTGATTCAGACATTGGCTTTTTGTATAAATTGAAAAAATCTACGCAAGCTCTCATCATTTTTGTCTTTGCTTCAACACTCACCATTGACACCGTAGACGGCCGAATAGCTCTCTTCTTGTTTGCTGAAGCAAATGGCCCCCAAAACCAAATCTCGCTTAGTAGACCAGCCTCCTTCTGCATCATCGTCTGAAGAACAAGAACAGGTTGAAGAATCCCAGGAAGAAGAAGAACAACAATCGGGGGAGGAAGAAGGAGAAGAAGAATCAGGGGAAGAAACTGAAGAAGATGAAGAACCCAAGACAGCCCATCCAGTTTTAAAGAGACCCATCACTCAGAAACCAGTCCAAACCTCTCAGAAACCCCAATTTTCTTCTGAGTCCGGCCGCGAGAATGGGTCAGGTTCCGGATCGGAAGCGGAGTCGGGTCATTCCCTGCCTTCCCCTTCTGCGTCAGATTTCACCATTAAGCCGATTGTTTCTGCAAATGCTGCTGCCCCATCGAAACCAGTAGCAAAGAGGCCGCAAGAGGCCCTGAAAGAGAAAGGGAGGAAGAAGCCCAAGATTGCAGAAATAGAGGAGAAAAAATCAGCTGCTACTCCTCGCATTCTATGGAGCGATGACGACCAGCTTGCTCTGCTCAAAGGTATTGCTGAATACAAGGCGGTGAAAGGTATGGAACCTAATGCCGATATGTCTGCTTTTCATGAATTCATCAGAGGGAAGTTGCAGGTAGAAGTTTCAAAGAGTCAACTCACTGACAAGCTAAAGAGGTTAAAGAAGAAATTTTTGACTAATGTTAAAGGTGGTGAGGAGCCAGTTTTCATGAAGGATCAGGATTTTTTAGTTTTTGAGAATTCAAAGACGATTTGGGGTGCCTCTGGAACTAGTAATGGAGTTAAGGAGATTGTTACCAATAGCACTGGCAAAGCTAAAAAGACTGTTGAGGTTAAGAAGAGTTCTGAACCTAAGAAAAGTGCTAAAGTTAGCAAACCCAAGGATGATGAGAAACATAAGGAAGAAGAGATACAGGTTGCTGTAAAAGAGGTGGTTAAGGAGGATATAGTTAAGGGTGATCAACAGGATTTCCAGTCCGCATATCCACGATTGGCTGCATCAATTGAAAGTATGGCTGGCATGTCTACAATGTATCCGAATGGTACACGTTTTTTGAAGGAGAAGATGAGTTTGATTGCTCCTGACAAGGCTAAAGTGTTGGAAGAGAAGTGGAAGAAACTGGAGGGTGATGAAGCTGCCTTGATGGTGAAGCGCTTAGATTTGATTGCGGAGCATTACAGATTGGTGGTTGATGCAATGAGAGGTAACTAGATGCTGGTGGATCATGTTTCTATTCGATGCTACAAGTTTTGATACTGTTTCCGTGGAGTTTTAGATTTTGTTTAATATAGTCTTGTTTCTCAAGACAATTTCTTCTCGCGTTGATGTACTTATGTTTAGTCCCCGAGGTAGATTTAGTTTTTCAGGTTGATTCATACATTTTATTGCTTATTTAGTTTTACAAGTGAACTGGTTTTGGATGATATCCCTGTGTTGCTTCTTATATATGTTAGTGTGGTATGGAGTGATTGGCTCTATAAAGGGGTTGCAATGAAATGCCTACTCATTCCTATCATATAATGCCATGTATGGTGGAAGCAAGCTTAGGAACAGCTGAAGTGGAATGTCTGGAGACGTTCTGGTTCATCCTTTGTAATATGTCATTTCTTATTCTAGAAGGAAATATACTTAAAAGCTATCTTTCTCAGTTTTTGCAGCTTGTTTTGATTCACTTTGTTCTCAATTGTTGTTCATGCCAGCTTATCATACCAGTTAATTGATTTGGGGAGGGGGTGGTGGGTTAGTTACAGTTTCCTCTAGAGTCTAGATATTTCCTTTGGTATAGTGTGCAATGTTGTTTCCTGACTAGACAGTTCTCCAATCCTAGAGGTTTTAGGTCCTGCTATAAATCTAAAAGAACTTAAGTTATGATAGAGAAAATTTTGTTACAGGCACTGCTTCTTAGGTGTTTCCTTTAACTGCTGATTCTCTATTCTTTCCTAGGGAAGATATTCTGCAGTGCATGAATGCGCACTCACATATGCCTTTTACATGTGTGTGCATGTCTACTCACTTGCATTTATCATCATTCAATCAACTGTATTTCAATTCTGAAACCATTGAGGTCAGTTATTATATGACTTCTCAATATCCATTCGTTTTGTTCAGGTCCATTACATTCCTATACTGAATAATTAGGTCTTAAAAGACAGATTAGGGGTTTCCTAAATCTCCCACACATCTCTCTATGGTATCTACTGACTGGTTTAATCTCAACTGTTTAGCATAACTCATGCAGATCTCTTGGTTTGATTGTGTTCTGTTTTTAATCAAGTCTACATGGATTTCAAAAGACTTCAGGGATTGAAAACATTTTTCTCCGTGCGACTTAGTTCACCTCTTAAAAATCTTAGTTATCGTGTTGTCAAACCTATAAACCAGTGCATTTTGGAGGTCTTAACACATGTGGAAGCCATCTAACTTTATCTTCTATATGTGCTACCTGCACTCTGTTAGATATAATAAGTTCTGACATTTTCTAATTTTCTTGTGTCTAAAAGAGTCGTCCAGTTTTATAAGATCATAAATCTGTTTTAATATCAGTTCTTTGACAACTTTTATCTTATGAACATGTTGAGCATCTTAGAAATGCAATTTACTGCCGTATAATAGTTTGTTACACAATCATTCTATCCTGAACTATGTTTTTATCGCATGGAACCGTTCTATGATTCTTTTCGTTTCAACCCTCCTTATTTGGCTCTTTCTCCGTCATACCTTTTTCGTGGTAGACTCGGAATATATATCTAAATTGTTTCTGTTGAGAATGTTATTAAATAATAAAAGTGTACTTTCTCTAACAGCTTAAGCTTTTAGATGAGATGGTCGCACACTTCAATATGGTATCAGAGCAGGCAGAGGTCTTGAGATCGAATCTCACCGCCACCCAAAAAATCAAAAAGAATTTCCACGTGCTTGGCCCATGAAAGAATCAGGCCCGCTAGCCCGCACGTGAGGGGACATCTTGAGAATATAATTAAATAATAAAAGTGTGCTTATACTTGAGGGGGCGTGTTGAGATTATATAATTAAATAATAAAATTGTGCTCTCTCTAAGCAGAAGACATTGTTGAAGTAGGTAATGAGTCACCAAGATTGCTTTGTGCACCTATATCATAGTTAGAAATAGCAATTGGATTAGCAAGTTCAGGACTCAAGATTGCTTTGCGCACCTATATCAGTGTTAGCAAGTTCAGAAGGGGGTGGAGCTGAGGTTGGAATAGTTGGAATGGGAAGGATTGCTATGATCTTCTAATTTTTCGTATTAGGAGAAAAATACGAAGAAGTCTCGAAAAAAGTAACATCTGCAAAGATCAAGTACTTATTGGTAGGGATCAAAGCATTTGTAACCTTTTTGTAGACGAGAATACCCGGGAAAGACATATTTAAAGGCCTTGTGCTGAAGTTTATCTTTTCTGGGGGTAAGGTTATGAACAAAACAGGTGCAACCAAACCAACGTAGAGGAAGGGGAAACAAATTTTGGTCCGGATAGAGGACTGAGTGAGGACTCTAGTATTGCAAAACAGATGAGGGCATGCGATTGATTAAATAACAAGCTGGCATCACCCCCAAAAACGTAAAAGGATATGATTGTGAATGAGTACTGTTCGAGCTGTTTCAATTAGATGTCTGTTCTTTCGCTTAGCAACTCCTTTTTGTTAAGGAGTATGTGCACAAGAAGACAAGTGCAATATGCACTGGGATGACATTAAAGAAGAGAGTGAAGTAGAGAAGTATTCTCGGGCATTATCACTGATTAACTTCTTAATGGAAATACAAAATTGATTGCGAATTTCAACATGGAATTTTTTGAAAGATAGAGAAAAGCTCAAATCTACTTTTCATTAAAATTAACCACGTGCATTGAGAATAGTCATCATTAAAAGTAACAAAATAATGAAAGCCTAAGGTAGAACTGATACGATTTGGACCCATGTATCTGAATGAATGATTTCAAACATAGAGGTGGCCCTATTATTGATGCGTTTTGGGAAAGAGGCACGAGTGTGCTTACCAAGCTGACACGACTCATATACTAACAAAGATAAACTAGATAAACTGGGACCATTTTTTGCAATTTCAAGAGACTTGGATGACCAATTTGACTATGGAGCAATTTAGAAGAAACATCGGAAGTAAAAGCAACATGTGGTGTTGGGGTAGAGAGTAGTTACAATCCCTGTGACTCATGTCCTTTTCCAATAACCTGTCCCGTACTCCGATCCTGCACAAGAACAGGATCATCAAAGAAGGTTACAACACATTTTAGTTTTTTTGTTAATTTGCTAATAGAAATAAGATTATATGGACATTCAGGTGCAAAAAAGACTGACTTTAAAGGTATGGAATGATTTTGAGAATATAATTAAATAATAAAAGTGTGTTCTGTCTAACAACTTAAGCTTTTAGATGAGATGGTCACACACTTCAATAGTTTCATTATGCACCATTGCTCCATCTTATGGAACAATTTTAGCTCTGAAAGATGTTTCTTGGAGGACATCTCAATAATATATGACTAAAGTTATCTATTTCTAAATAACTTTAGGTATGTGGTGCCTAAATTATATATGACTAAAGTTTAGCTTTACTTAAGTTTAAGCAAAAATGATTCAGTTTATTCATATGATTAAAATTCAGACGAAAATGAATGTACTTCAATTATATGTAACTTCAACATTGAAGTTTGCATTCTAAAATTATTTTAAATGAACAAATTTGTAATTTTTTACGTGTTATGAATATAACTTAAATGATAATTCTAAAATTAGGCACCATAGCATATGGAGATGAATGTAATTTGCATCCATAAAATGTGTTTAGATATGAGTTGCCTAATGTATGTCAACTATGGTTGTTATTGACATGTCTACGCATTTGTTTGCTGATACCTGATTACTATTTTCTGATGAGTATTAGCCATTTCGTTGAAATTGAAGTAGCCTTATTTTTGTTGAGAATACAATTAAATAATTAAAGTGTGCTTCAAAAGGTTTATGTTTTTAGATGAGATGGTTACATACTTCAACAACTTTCATAAGAGGTAAACTTTTGGATTATTCAAATGAATTTATGTTTTTAATTAAGAGCAGGATTTAACCAATCCGGTCTTTGCCAGTTTGCCCACAACCAAGTAATATGGGTTTTGGAGTATATGCCAAAGCTCCTGAGGTTTTTCATTTCGAAAAGTTCATAGACTAAGCTATTAGTTGTAAAAATGGCTGAAATTTGGAGGTTCATAGGAAACAAGAATTGAATCTGTATCTATAACAAAGACAATGCGGAAGTATCTCTAATATTGCACCTTGGAACTTAAATACGGTGTTTTCCTGAAATCGGTAACCTTTTCAACCTATTCCTTTAAACTTCTTTGTATTGCATCAATGGTTTTTTTCCTTGCATGAACATTTTGAAGATCATTGTGCAAGAAAACTGGAGTCACCTTTCTGTTTCCCCAAGCCAGCCTAGCATGTAAATCTGTATTCCCAAGCTGTTGCTTTTATCCAGCAAAATTTCTTACTTTGTATCTTTTTCCAACTAGAAGAAGGAAAAAAACATTCTGACACACTTTTGTAGTTCAGTTCTCTGTATCTGGATTCGGATAGTTCAATTACATAGGCTAACAAGTTTCAATGCTGCCAGTTTAGTTGTTGAATGTTTTGATTCATTGTGCCTATAATAAGGCCATCAAATTTGAATTTTCATAAGATGCAAGATGGAGAAGCATATGTTGTATCATAGTGAAATTCACAAAAACAACGCTATGTTGGTATTTAGAACTCACATAACTAACTTAATTCGTGCCTTGTCAGAATACTTTAACTTGATGAGATCTTCTGTATGCAGGCTGAGCTAGTATGGATTCATTGCAGGGAAGAGTTAGAAGAGGGTATTGAAGCTGCAAAATTTCTGGAATATTTTATTCAACAGACAGCAACAGGAAGTTATAGTTACTTAAAACAGGATATAGCTTTGTTGAGAAAAAAAACCTTACAAAAGGCTATTGAAGATTTGCCTCCCCGAGAGAAGCAGATTTTGTTGCAGTGCTTAAGAAGGAAAAATGTTCCAATCCATGTTTCTGAAAGTGACGATGCATCCAGTACTTTGTTTAGCAAGTACGAAGAGCTTTTTTCACAATTGTCATGTGTTCCCAGGAGGTACCTAAGAAAAAGAAAGAATCCATTTTCCCAAAGAACAGACTCCGAGAAAAAGAAAGAAACCATTTCTGCCTAAAAAATGTGCTCCAGTTCCATCCCTCGCTCCATCTCCAATCCCTGCAACTGTTCCGTCTCCCTCTCCCTCTCCAGGTCCTGCAGCAGTTCCAGCCCTCGCTCCATCTCCAGGTCCTGCAACTGTATCACCAGTTTATGCTCCCAGTTCGTTCTATTGAAGTGCCCACTAGCTCTCCTCCGGCTGTGCAGCCTCTTTCTCCAGTTCTAAAACCTCCTGCAAAGCCTCCAAAAGTTCTAACTCACACCAATTCTTCTAAACCTTTGCCTGATAATACTCCAGATAAACCACAAAATGGTCCTAATTCTCCGGGAAATAATCAAGAGCATCAAAATTATTTAATTGCTGCAGTGGCTGGATGTTCCGTTGCAGGAATTGCCTTTTTACCTCTGTTGATATTCTGTGTTAAGAATAAAAGGAAAGAAATAGCTCCAAATGATGGGCAAAGGGATGGGAAACTGCCTCCGAATTCGAATGCAGGTGTCTATTTACTGCTATTTATCATGATGGTTAATTAATCTCATTGTATCATTCTTTTTTATTACATTTCAGTAATTTGTATGATTTGTATTGTCAGGTTCTTCTTCAAATGACAAGAGTGCATCTGCTGTAAATGATGCTGATCCTCGTAAATCTTCCGAAGCAGACGCGGAACTGTCAACACGTGAGATGAATGCAAATGCTCATGCACCATTACCGCTTCCTCCAGGAAAATCTGCACCTCCACCTCCTGGTCCTCCACCACCTCCTCCTCCTAAACCACCTGCTCTGAGCCCACCTCCACCTCCAAAAGTTCGCCCTCCTAATCCACCAAAACCTGGTAATTTGCCAAAGCCTTTACCTCTTCGAGCACATCAGAGAGGATGTTCTTCTGAGACCGGGGGAAGTGACTCATTGGGTGAATCTGATGCTCCTAAAACAAAATTAAAACCATTCTTTTGGGACATGGTTCTTGCTAACCCTGACCACTCTATGGTTTGGTTTGAAATAAAAGCCGGCTCGTTCCAGTAAGCTTCGCACTGATCTTGCTGTTCACTTTGCTCCTGCGAGATTTTAACTGTTTCTGTTTTTACCATTCTGATTGCTGAATTTTATTACAGGTTTAATGAGGAGATGGTGGATTCTTTGTTTGGATATATACCAGGAGACCAAGGGAAAGATGATCGAAGAAAAGCTTCCTCACCCTTTAATCAAACCTCACGGTACATTCAGGTTATTGATCCTAAGAAATCACAAAATCTAGCAATTCTCCTGAAAGCCTTAAATGTGACAACAGAAGAAGTTTATGATGCTCTCGAGGAGGGTAAATCTCTCTCTCTCCCCCTATGGTGGCTGTATGAATCCTTTTAGAAATTCCATTTTGGTCCATTTCACTGCAGGACTAAATATTTTATCTTAAAGGACAATTTTTGGATTATCTAATACTAGAGTCTAGGCTGTCCGTCTAACATTGACCTTACGTTGATATATATGTCTCTAACAAAACTAATAGTCTCTTGGCAAACACCTGAGTAAATATAACATCAATATGATCCCGACTATTTGGTATCACGTATAGACTATACGCATGATTTGATTCATTTTGTTTTATTTTTAGCTAAGTTCGCATTGATTTTGAGAAAATATAGGGATAACTTTCCTACATATGGTTTTAGGTTTACCTTGTTCTCTTTTGACGTTCGAATTTATCATATTGTTTCACCTGCAAACGCCAAACGGTACATTTGGGAATCTATGTATGACATGCTAAACCATCTCAGTCGACCTTTTCTTATTTTATCCTCTACACGTGCTACTTGCTCTCTCTTTCAGATGTGTTTATTTTGATCTTTCCAAATTTTGTAAAATCGCATTTCTACTACACTCAGATTGTGGATCTATTGGACGTTAGCAACCCGACTTTCGCTTCCATATAACATTGTTAGATAACTTCCGATCTCATAATTTTCTAGTAACACCCCTCTATTTCAACTTTCTATATTTTAAAAGGTAAATGTGATACATTTTCACTTATCATGTCATTCTCCTGGAATGGTGAACATGTAATTGAATTAAATCAGCATCTTAATATCCGCACATGCTGTATTTAGTTTACTATTGTGTTTAAGGTAAAGAAAAAGTCCCATCTACAATTTTCATTATGTGTGTTGCATCATGCCAACGATCACCTAGATACCAATCACAAAAACTTTAAGGGATGAGAGCCAGTAAGATGAAAATGTATTCTTTGAATGATAGCATATGCTTATTTAGTTACAACTGGATACGTTGAAAATAATGTTCTAGTTGAGCTTGCAAAATTAAATTTGGCAAAGTTTGTAGAGCATGAAGTTAATTGGAATCGCAAGGAAAATATTGAAGTTTCATGATGACAATATTCCCTTATTTTCATGTACCTTGCCACACACAATAGATCTTATTACTTCAGTCATTTACATTTGGTATGGTACCTATTTGATACACTGCTTTCTAAAAGATGTTCTAAACAATCCCAAGGAAAATATTGAAGTTTCACGATGGCAAAATTCCCTTATTTTCATTTACCATGCCACACACAATAGATCTTATCTGCTATTTAATATTAAATCGGGAAAAGTTTGACGTCAATTGGTACTTCAACTTAGATCTTGCAAATTTCATGCAGTTTCAATTATGTATTATTTTCATCAGGAAGATTTCTGAAGCTTAACTCTAATACTTAAGTCTCTTATCAGGTAGTGAGCTACCTCCTGAACTCATACGAACTCTCTTGAAGATGGTACCAACAACAGATGAAGAACTAAAACTCAGATTATTTGCTGGAGACATTTCTCAGCTCAGTCCTGCTGAACGTTTTCTCAAGTCCATGGTTGCAATTCCATTTGCATTTAAACGGATGGATGCATTGTTGCCCATGGGTTCTCTTCAGGAAGAAGTTTCTTCCATTAAAGAGTCCTTCGCAACCTTAGAGGTAAAGTGTAAAATATTGTTTTTCTTATAATTTGATGGTTGCAGTTTAGGGTGAAATTTTTGTTGTTGTTCTTCTTTGGCCTCAGTTTTTATCTGTTGATTCTCTGCTTGATGGTTTGCCAACTATACATTGTGACTTGCAGGTCGCATCTAAGGAACTGAGAAACAGCAGACTCTTCCTGAAATTTCTTGAAGCAGTTCTAAAAACTGGCAACACCATGAATGATGGCACCTTCCGTGGTGGGGCGCAGGCATTCAAGCTTGACACACTTTTGAAACTCTCAGATGTGAAAGGAACTGATGGAAAGACCACACTCTTGAACTTTGTAGTTCAGGAAATTATTCGATCTGAAGGATTAAGAGCAGCACGTTGATTAAAAGCGAACCAAAGCACTACCCGTGTGCAGACAGAAGATCTTGTAGAAGTTCTTTCTCAGGAGTCGGCAGATTATCACCGTAACCTTGGTGTTCAGGTGGTTTCAGGTTTAAGCAACGAGTTTGAGAATGTAAGAAAAGCTTCACTTATTGATGGCGAGAACTAAAGTGCAGCTGTCATGAGGCTTAGTCAGTCACTAGTGAAAACTAAAGAGTTTCTGGACACTGATATGAGAAGTTTGGAGGATGAAAGTAAATTATGTGATACACTCACAAATTTTATCCAACATGCAGAACAGGAGATTACTGGCATACTAGAAGAAGAGAAAAAGATAATGCCTTTGGTTAAGAGCACAGAAGATTACTTCCATGGAAATTCAGGGAAGGACGAAGGCTTGCGTCTCTTTTCAGTCGTTAGTGATTTCTTGATTATGTTGGACAAGGCATGTACTGTGGTGAGAAACTCAACAAAATTACCAGTTAAGACTCCTAGAAAAGGGGCATTAACATCTCCTTCCCAAGTCTTTGCCAGACATACGTAAACAACTATTTCCTGCAATCCAGGAGGGACAGGTGCACTATTCTAGTTCAGATGACGAGAGCTCAAGCCCATAGCTGTCTCTTTAGGTATGTCTATCAAGTATAAATCAATTAACGTGAAACTAGGCAAAGAGGGCTGATGAGTTATAACTTTGATGTGTAGGTGTCGGAGTGCTTTGGAGCTAATATGGCTTGGATATACTCTACAGAAGTATGTATTTAACGACTATATGAGGCCTAAGGTGTGCCTCCTACGCCCTAGTTAGCGAACACACGCTCTTCGAGATAGAGGGAATAAACATTTTGCTTCAATGCTCTCTTAGAGCCCTAGCGCTAGTGGTAGGTAGAATGACTGTAGTATAGATGCCATAGTACTCGACGGAGTTAAATCACAACCTCTCACTGTCTGTTATCGAGATGGTAATGGTACTGAAATCTCCTTTATATTAGTTAAATTCTCTTTAGATATGTGAATTCTAAATACCAACATAACGTTGTTTTTGTGAATTTCTCTTTGATGCAACATATGCTTCTCCATCTTGCATCTTTTGAAAATTCAAATTTGATGGCCTTATTATAGGTACAATGAATCAAAACATTCAACAAGAAACTTGTTAGCCTATGTAATTGCTGGTTAAATCCTGCTCTTAATTGTGGGCATTTCATTGCAACCCCTTTATAGAGCCAATAACTCCAAACCACACTGACATATATAAGAAGCAACACAGCAGATATCATCCAAACCAGTTCACTAGTAAAACTAAATAAGCAATAAAATGTATGAATCAGCCTGAAAAACTAAATCTACCTTGCGGACTAAACATAAGTACATCAATGCGAGAAGAAATTGTAGCATCGAATAGAACACGATCCATCAGCATCTAGTTACCTCTCATTGCATCAACCACCAATCTGTAATGCTCCACAATCAAATCTAAGCGCTTCACCATCAATGCTGCTTCATCATCCTCCAGTTTCTTCCACTTCTCCTCCAACTCTTTAGCCTTGTCAGGAGCAATCATACTCATCTTCTCTTTCAAAAAACTTGTTCCATTCGGATACATTGTAGCCATACTCTCAAATGATGCAGCCAAATGTGGATATTCGGACTGGAAATCCTGTTGTTTCTCCATCGAAACCAACAACAAAGACCCAGAAAGAGAAAGGGAGGAAGAAGCCCAATATTGTAGAAGTTGTGTCAATAAATAGAGAATTTTATAAAATTACTTACCATATTCTTAGATTACGTATATTTTGAATATAAATGTCTATTCCATAATTTTTTTGGTCATTAATGAGATTATTAATTCTTATAGTTCGAACATTGAAGTAAGGATATCATCCGGACACAGAACTCGGGCTAACCATAGCTAATGTTAAGGGGAGGGAATGGGGCCCGGGGAAAGGATGTCCGCCTCAGCCCCATACCTTTGTTAGTGTAGTTAACGGGCTAAATGGGCCAAATCGGGTTTATAGATCTAATTTCGAGTTCTTTTAATTTCTAATAATAGCATTGACATTGACATTTACATTTAATACAACTAATTGTTGCCAAGTTTTAAAAAGGAGTCATTGCTTTAAAAAATAATAATAATAATAATAATAATAATAATAATAATATATTGTTGTGTTGACACAAAATTTTGGTCTGATATTTTTCAAAGTTAATATTTTTAAATATTTTATTCATTAAATAGTTCAAAATACATGTTTTGCAATTTTAATGCAATTTTTTGATAATTATCCTTATTACTCAAAATATTAGGATTTTTATCGATTAATTTTGGTTACATTATTTTCTCACAACCGTTTGAATATGTTCAAATATTTGTTCAGTTTGATTAAATCATTATTTTTATTAAATTGCATTTTTTACATGCCATTGGTTACGTTTGTTACATTTTTTAAATATTCATTTTATTCATTATATTTGTTAATATTCATTTTGATATTTTTTGCACAGTCTAGAAATTCATTCAAATATGGATAAGATTGCATACACAAATATTTTATTAACCGGTGGTTTTGACCCACAGTTTTAAGATAATGGTATTGTACTATTGGTGGTTTTCAATTTTCTATTTAAGCAATAACTTGGTCATTAAGTTAGTAGTGGTGGATAAAATTTTAGATTCGGGGTGTGATTTTCAGATTTTTTAGTGTTTAAGAAATTCTTTTAGTGTTCATAATTTTCCCGTGACAAGCTCACCGGAGCTCCGCCGGAATCCGACGAATCCACCACCCAAAGACCACATTTTTCGGATCACTCCAACCCTTTCTCTTCCCCTATTTCTACCGGAAAACACTACTGAGGAATTGACGAAATGTACAACAGCACCTTGAAGATATTTTCATATATGTTAATCAATTAATTAAGTAGTTAGTTTATTAGTCGGTTACATTCAATTAGTTAGTTATTACATTCTCAATTAGTTAGACTCTTAGTTGGCATCTGATTTTTGGGTCTATATAAACCGAACCTTGTCCATGTATACTGAATTGAATGAATGAAGAAAAGCTTCCACAAAACTCCTTTTTCCCTGCTATTTTCTTCTTCGATTGTTCAATTTGACATGGTATCAGAGCCAATCTGAGCTCGTTTGTTTTTGTAATCTACGATTTCATCATCGATGTCGACTTCATCCATGGCAAGTGAACTCAATTTAGCAACAGATCCGGTAGCTGGAACAAGATCAGCTCCGATCATCGATTATCATCATCCTATGTACCTCAGTGCGTCTGATGGACCAGGTTCATTGCCAGTGGGAATTCAGCTTGTCGGAATAGAGAACTACATGCTGTAGAATCGGGCAATGAAGATCGCGTTTATTGGGAGGAACAAATTGGGATTCGTCGATGGATCGATCACTAGATCTACATATGAGACTGTATTGGGACACCTTTGGGATAGTTGCAATGCTATTATTGTCTCTTGGTTAACTGGCAATGTTAATCGTGATTTACTGAGTGGTATTCTTTTTCGATCGGATGCACATTTGATTTGGAAGGAACTTGAAGAGAGATTTAACAAAATAAATGGCTCGAGGTTATATGCATTACATAAGGAGATATTCACACTGACACAAGGGACACATCTAGTTTCTGTTTTCTATTGCATACTCAAAGACCTTTGGGATGAATACGACTCGATGATGCCTCCTCCTGCTTGCAACTGTGAGAAGTCAAAGGAATATCTTGCTCAGCTTCAATACCAGAGGCTCTTGCAGTTCATGATGGGGTTGAATGATAGTTATAACCAAGCTCGTAGTCAAATCCTCTTAAAATCGAAAATGTTGAGTATTAACCAAGCTTATGCCTTAATTATGCAGGATGAAAGTCAAAAACTAGCTGCTCTAAACTCTTTCACTTCACATGAGGGAGGATCAACTGTTTTTTTTACTTCAAAGAGCTCAGGATCTAGGAAGAAGAATTGGAATTCTGTTTGTGATTTTTGTCACATGAAAGGGCATGGATGGAGGATTGTTTCAAACTAATGAAGTGTGATCACTGTGGGAAGACAGGGCATTTGATTGGGAAATGCTACCAGTTGATAGGTTATCCGGCTGATTACAAGTTTAAAGGGAAGACTGCTCAGGCTAACCTTATTAATGCTCAGCAGGAAGGACAAATGACTATTCCTGAAGATCAATACAATGAATATGTCCTATGTAAGCAAATGAGGGACAAAGCTTCAACCTCTGAGGTCAGTGCTAACATGATAGGTAAGTGTTTCCCAGACTCTCATACTAGCTGGATAGTAGACTCTGGGGCATCTAATTATATAACTGGGAGTAAGCATCTATTATTACATGGTGATGCAGTAGGTAATGCAGGAAATGTACAATTGCCTACTGGGGAATTTGCTCAGATTAGTCACACTGGAAACTATCCATTATCAGGAGGTGATTCACTTACAGATGTCCTCTGTGTGCCCACTTTTAAATTCAACCTTATGTCAGTTTCAAAGGTGACTAAAGACATGAATTGTTGTGTTAAGTTCTATCCTGAACACTGTGTATTTCAGGATCTTTACGCTGGGAAAGTGAAGGTGACTGGTAGGGAGCAAGATGGATTATACATACTGATTACAAGGAACAATGAACATTTCAGAAGGGAAGTCCATGACAGTATCTAGAACACATCGTGACATATGGCATAAGAGACTAGGGTATATTCCCATGGCAGTTCTGAGAAAAATTCATGTTTTTCATAGCACTACATCTTTTCATTTGCAACATTGTGATGCTTGCCTTTTATCTAGACAAACAAGGTTGCCTTTTCCTGTTAGTAATAGTATCACTACAGATGTTTTTCATTTGATTCATATGGATGTATGGGGGTCTTATCATGTTGAAACTTGCAATGGTATGAAATATTTTCTCACTTTGGTTGATGATTACACTAGATGGACTTGGACTTTTTTACTTAGGTTAAAATCTGATGTTTCTACAATTCTGAAAGACTTTATTAACATGGTTACAACTCAGTTTGGGAAGAAAATTAAGTCTTTTAGATCAGATAATGGTTCAAAGTTTTTTAACCAGTCTTGTTCCAGTTTGTTTCTACAAAATAGGATTATTCATCAGATCTCATGCCCCTATACTCCTCAATAGAATAGAGTAGTCGAAAGAAAACATAAGCATATTCTAGAAACTTCTAGAGCCATCAGATTTCAATCATGTTTACCACTGAATTTTTGGGGTCATTGTATTGAAGCATCAATATATATCATAAATAGAGTATCCTCCTCAGTGCTACAACATAGATCACCTTTTGAGTTATTACATGGTCACAGTCCTTCCCTAATTCATATGAGGGTGATTGGATGTCTTTGTTATGCCTATACACTGCCTAAACAGGACAAGTTTGCTCCCAGGGCTATTAAGTCAGTCTTGCTAGATTATGGTGTTCATCAAAAGGGATATAAATTATATAATTTGGTTACTAAGTCCATCTTCATTAGCAGAGATGTAATATTCCATGGGGATATTTTTCCTTTTAATCAGTCATCTCCACCTATTACTGGGGATTCACCTGTTTTTGGATCCACTGCACAGTCCACTAATGACTATTCTAAGTTACTTCCCACCTATATTACACCAATAGGGGCACATGACCTACCCCTTGATACTCTTCATATTGAAGTTGATGTTGCAGATCAGCTCCCTTCTGGCAGAACTATTGATAATGTAGTTGTTTCCTTGCCTCCAGCTAGTCCTGAGCATGGTACTTCCATAATTAGGAGGGATGTTGTTGCCTTTCTTCCTGTTTTTTTTTACTCCTCCTTCAGCACCATTGAGAAAGTCCACAAGACATTCTAAGCCTCCCACATGGCTGCAAGATTATGTGAGCAAACTACTAGGGACTCATCTTTGTGCCTATCCCCTTTCAGATGTACTGGGGTACACAAAATTGAGTCCTAAATATCAAGCCTATATTGCTCAAATGTCTACTGATAGTGAACCTGCATCTTTCCATGAGGCTGTCAAGGATCCTAGGTGGATAGAGGCAATGCAGTATGAGATAAAAGCATTGGAAGAGAATTCTACTTGGGTTGTTGTTGATCTTCCACCAGGCAAGAAGGCTATTGGCTGTAAATGGGTCTATAAAATCAAATACAAAGCTACAGGAGAAGTGGAAAGGTTCAAAGCAAGGCTAGTTGCCAAAGGGTACAACCAAAAGGAAGGGATTGACTATCAAAAAACCTTTTCACCAGTAGTGAAAATGGTGGCAGTGAGAACAGTGATAGCTATATCAGCCATACAAAAGTGGGACATTCATCAAATGGATGCCTATAATGTATTCTTACAAGGTGATTTACATGAGGAGGTCTATATAGATTTGCCTTTAGGTTTTGCTGGAGACAAAGGGTATCACGTTTGCAAATTGTCTAAGTCCCTCTACGGCCTTAAACAAGCATCTAGACAGTGGAATATTAAGTTGACCACTACTTTGATAAGTTCAGGTTTTATTCAAAGTCATTTGGACTATTCTTTGTTTACTAAGAAAACTGGCTAGCACATTGTTATAGTTTTAGTATATGTTGATGATTTGTTAATAACTGGAAGTGATGGAGGTTTAATCCAAGAAACTAAGGATCATCTACAACTCAGCTTCAAAATCAAGGATCTAGGTGATTTGAAATATTTCCTTGGCATTGAATTTGCCAGAAGTAAAGAAGGGATTTTGATGCATCAGAGGAAATATGTTGTTGAACTCATCAGTGATTTAGGCTTCACTGGTGCCAAACCATTTCAAGCACCATTAGAAGTAAACAAGAAACTTACTTCACTTGAATTTGATCAACACATGCAGGATGATACTGATCATTTATTAAGTGATCCAGGTGAATATCAAAGGCTGATATGCAGGCTGCTCTACTTAATAACAATCACTAGACCAGACATTGCATTTGCAGTGCAATGTCTCAGTCAGTACATGCAATCACCTAAAGTCTCTCATATGATTGCTGCAGCTAGGATGATCAAGTATGTCAAGCAGTCTCCTGGTCTTGGTGTGTTTATGTCAGCTTGTGCTTCTCTTTGTCTCACAGCTTATTGTGATGTTGATTGGGCTTCTTGTGTTAATACAAGAAAGTCAGTCACTGGGTTCTTACTCAAGCTTGGGGAATCCCATGTCTCCTGGAAATCCAAGAAACAATCAACCATCTCACGAAGCTTAGCAGAAGCTGAGTATAGGAGTCTGACTTCCACTGTAGCAGAAGTCTTTTGGTTAACTGGTTTGCTCACTGAACTTGGAGTCAATCTTGCTGGTCCTGTGTCTGTGTTCTGTGACAGTAAATCCGCTATTCAGATTGCTACTAACCTTGTTTTCCATGAGCGTATCTAACACATCGACATCAATTGTCATTTCATTCGAGAAAAGGTGCAACTTGGTTTGGTAAAGCTGGTCCATATTTCCACCACTGAGCAACAGGCTGATGTCTTCACCAAGGGACTTGGTGTCTCTCAACACACTTATTTGGTATCCAAGCTAGGCATGAAGAATATCTTCATAGCTCCTAGCTTGAGGGAGGGTGTTGAGGAATTGACAAAATGTACAACAGCTCCTTGAAGATATTTTCATATATGTTAATCAGTTAATTAAGTAGTTAGTTGATTAGTTGGTTACATTCAATTAGTTAGTTATTGGATTCTCAGTTAGTTAGACTCTTAGCTGGCATCTGATTTTTGGGTTTATATAAACTGACCCTTGTACATGTATACTGAATTGAATGAATGAGAAAAGCTTCCACAAAACTCCTTTTTCCCTACTATTTTCTTTTTCGATTGATCAATTTGATAAACACCACCAAACCAAGACCAAGCTCCTCCCAGATTCTTCTCCAAACCCACCGCCAGACCACCACCATTCACCCTTCCCTTTCCGTTTCTGGCAAATCAAACAGCTGGACCATCGTCCAAATGACCCCAAATCAATCGAGAAACCCAAACCCAAAACCACCCACAATCACCAGTAAACCACCTCTAAACCCCCCTTTATTTTCCTATTTTTCTAACCAAAAACCAGCTCTAAAACCCCACCCTGTTTTCCCCATTTGTTCGCTCAACCAGCAGCTCCGGCGAGGAGCTCAAAGCTCCGATGAACCGGAGCAAAGAAGAAGAAAACGGCCAGTCCTTTCCCCTTTTACGATTACCTCCTATTTTCAGGTGTTTCCGCTCAGTATCAACGAACTCCGGCGAGACCACACAGTCGCTGCTCTTTCTCTGATGAACCGGCAAAGCTCCAGCTCCGGTGAACAACAGCCACGAACTCCGAAACTCGATCAGTAACACAAATTTCTCTTCCCTTTATTTCTCTTTTATGCCATTGTTATTTTCATTTTTTGATTTTGTTCTCGTTCTCCATGGTATGTTTGTCTCTGTCACAGTGACTTTTTGTTTGATTATTTACTGTTGTGGTTTTAAATGTTATTATTTATCTTCTTTCATTCTTTCTTTGTTATAATTTTTACTATAGTTTGCTATGGGTTGGTGATTAGAAGCTTTATTTGGGTTGATTTTTTTGTTATTCTTTCTCTAAATGTTGGTTAATATATGTTATGCTCAATCTTCATTTCTAAAAATTGCTACTGTTCTGGGTTTGGGTTTAGAATTTGTTATGTTTTATGGGTTGATTTAATTTGGTTCATTGTGTTATGTTCTTGTTTCTCCATTATAGTTTGTTATTATTATTATATAGCTTTGTTCCAATTAATGTTTGGCTACTTTGACGTTTTTTTTATTTGTTTTGTTTAGAATTGATTGTATATAGTGGTAAATATTTCCAGTAACTATGTGTTGTTAGGTAGCTATTGTCATTATTATTTAGTAATCAATTTGTTTGTTGCATTTAATTATAGATTGTCTTCTATTAGTTTTCAAGAAGATTTTATGCTTATAAATTCAAATGGCCAATGATAAAATCTTTCCGTCAGTTTTAGAGGCCTCATTATTGTAAAAGATGGAAATTTAATTTAAATTTATATATATTGTATGTTAAAATTGACCGATTAAGAAATTACCGTCGATTTCCAAGGCGTCCCATGTTAATAAGGCGGATTTTTATTTTTATATTATTATTTGATTCATTCATTTTTATTCATATTTATTTATTACTAACACTTTTACTAAGTATCTTTACAGATACCCGGAGTTGCTTCCAATTGAAGCTATTCGAATGAAGTTCGAATTGTATTCTTTATTCATTATTTTGTATATATTATTGGCGTTAGGCAAACCTAATGCCGTTTCTTATATTGTTGTTTTATTTTATTACTTGTGTATATCGCATGCTTATTATACTTGTATATTGTTTTTATCTCTTCCTCAATTTGAAAAAATGAATTCAGTCGGGATCCACAATTGTGGATTCTGAAGGATGCCTAATACCTTCCTTTCGGAATAACTTGAACCCTTACCTATAATCTATTGGTTTCGTAGACATTTTCTTTATTAATTGGTTTCCTTGTTTTCCTAAAATTAAGTGGCGACTCCATTTCCCCTTTAAAATTCCCTTTAAACTCTCTCTTTAAAAATTGCTTTATTCTTTTAAATTCTTTTATTAATTGATTGTTTTTTTGAGTTACCGCGACGTTGTGCCTTTAAGTGATGTCAACACACACACACACACACACACATATATATATATAAAGTCATTTTGATATGTCTATATATGAAGATATTGATTATGAAAAAATTGAATCAATCTATCCTAATATTAATATAGAGGAATTGAAAAAAATAATTAAAAATATGTAGATTTAAAATGGAAGATTTAATCAGCAGTTATAAACTCTCCAAATCTCACATAAGTCATCATTCAACACAGTTAAGCTTTAAACTAACAAGTTTACAAAAGTAAATACTTGTTTCTTTACATCAAATTTTGAATTATTTGATATGTTTAATTTAATTCAGGGGTCTATATGAAACACTCTCTTTATCCTTATATGGTAGTGATAAGAATGTGTAAATTTTATTCTCTCCAAACCCCACTTTTAAAATTTCACTAAATAGGTTAGTTGTGCAAAACTGAATCTCCTTTTCCTAATTTAAGTTTATGAAATTTGAGAAAAAAATATTATAATTTTGTCAATTTTCTATTAGGCTTTACAATTTAGCTATTTATAAAATAAATGGCTCACTGAGTCTTTGAATTTCTTTTTAGTAGTATTTGTTTGTCTTGTTCGAATAAAATAATTTAGAATTAGTATCAAGAATTATTACTTAAAACATATATTGACATATCAAAATTCAATATTATTTCCAAAATACAAACAATACAATAATTTAAAATTTTTGTTAGCAAATATAACTTAAACATATACTATTAACATACAAAGTACAATTTTATTTTCAATATCAAAATAATACAATACTTGAAAAACAATATTAGCAGATATTACTTGAACATATATTGACATATAAAAGGTCAAAACATGTATCTTGTTTGAATAAAAAATTTAACATACAAAAAAAAATTTACTTTCAAAATTCAAACAATGCAATATTTTAAAAATAATGTCAGCAAATATTATTTAAACATATAGACATATCAAAATAATTTTATTTGTATATTTATGTATATCTTTGTATATGTTTTTGTAAAGAGAAGACATTCCTCAAAGCCCCATTAACGCAAAACAAGTCGATTCATCAATCTGTGACTGACTGAGATACCGACATTGATGAATCAAATCTATAGCAATGCCACTCTCCTTGCCCGCCCCATCCGCTCTTAGTCAGCTAACCAAGAATCACTATGTATTTTTTTAGCAGTGACTAATTTTTAAAATTTGACAATAATTGATTCTATTAAATGTAAATGTCAATGCTATTATTAGAAATTAAAAGAGCATGAAATCCAACCTATAAACTCGATCTGACCAATTTAGCCCGTTAACTACACTAACAAGGTAGGAGGCTAAGCCAGACATCCTTTCCCCGGGCCCATCCCCACCCCTTAACATTAGTTAGGGTTAGCCCGAGTTCTGTGTAACCACATTTTAATGAGTTGGATTTTCCCATCCTGACCGGATGATATCTTTACTTCAATGTTCGAACTACAAAAATTAATAATCTCATTCAACTGATACATAAATGACCAAAAAAAAAATGGAATAGATATTTATATTCAAAATATACGTAATCTAAGAATATGGTAAGTAATTTTATAAAATTTTCTATGTATTGATACGACTTCATCTGCAATCTTGGGCTTCTTCTTCCCTTTCTCTTTCTGGTTCTCTTGCGGCCTCTTTATTGCTAGTTTCGATGGGGCAACGGCTTTTGTAGGAACACTCAACTTGACTATGAAGTCTGATGCAGAAGGGGAAGGCAGGGAATGACCCCATTCCGCTTCCGATTCAAATCCTGACCATCTTTGCTTCCGGACTCAAAAGAAGATTGGGGTTTCTACGGACTTTAAATTGATTTTTGAGTAATGGGTCTCTTTTCAACTAGATGGGCTGTCTCAGGTTACTCATCGCTTTCAGTGCTTGATATTTTCTTTTCAGATTCACATAAATCTAATTAAAACCGACAAATCACATTTTGAAAGAAGATTTCTTCCGAATAAGGCATGATTGCTCCGTCATCCTCCTCCTCGACCATCCCCATTCCGTGAGTAGTGGTATTGGTGTTACTCATATAACTCACGTGGAATAGATGCTAAATGGGGAAAGTAATTATCCAATCGTAGAAGGCGGGACAATTGATTCAGACATTGGCTTTTTGTATAAATTGAAAAACCCTACGCAAAACTTTCATTTTTTGTCTTTGCTTCAACATTCACCATAGACACCGCTGACGGCCGAATAGCTCTCTTCTTGTTTGCTGAAGCAAATGGCCCCCAAAACCAAATCTCGCTTAGTAGACCAGCCTCCTTCTGCATCGTCGTCTGAAGAACAAGAACAGGTTGAAGAATCCCAGGAAGAAGAAGAACAACAATCGGGGGAGGAAGAAGGAGAAGAAGAATCAGGGGAAGAAACTGAAGAAGATGAAGAACCCAAGACAGCCCATCCAGTTTTAAAGAGACCCATCACTCAGAAACCAGTCCAAACCTCTCAGAAACCCCAATTTTCTTCTGAGTCCGGCCGCGAGAATGGGTCAGGTTCCGAATCGGAAGCGGAGTCGGGTCATTCCCTGCCTTCCCCTTCTGCGTCAGATTTCACCATTAAGCCGATTGTTTCTGCAAATGCTGCTGCCCCATCGAAACCAGTAGCAAAGAGGCCGCAAGAGGCCCAGAAAGAGAAAGGGAGGAAGAAGCCCAAGATTGCAGAAGAAGAGGAGAAAAAATCAGCTGCTACTCCTCGCGTTCTATGGAGCGATGACGACCAGCTTTCTCTGCTCAAAGGTATTGCTGAATACAAGGCGGTGAAAGGTATGGAACCTAATGCCGATATGTCTGCTTTTCATGAATTCATCAGAGGGAAGTTGCAGGTAGAAGTTTCAAAGAGTCAACTCACTGACAAGCTAAAGAGGTTAAAGAAGAAATTTTTGACTAATGTTAAAGGTGGTGAGGAGCCAGTTTTCATGAAGGATCAGGATTTTTTAGTTTTTGAGCATTCAAAGAGGATTTGGGGTGCCTCTGGAACTAGAAATGGAGTTAAGGAGATTGCTACCAATAGCACTAATGACAAGTCTAAAAAGACTCTTGAGGTTAAAAAGAGTTCTGAACCTAAGAGAAGTGCTAAAGTTAGCAAACCCAAGGATGATGAGAAACATAAGGAAGAAGAGATACAGGTTGCTGTAAAAGAGGTGGTTAAGGAGGATATCGTTAAGGGTGATCAACAGAATTTCCAGTCCAAATATCCACGTTTGGCTGCATCATTTGAAAGTATGGCTGGCATGTCTACAATGTTTCCGAATGGTATAAGTTTTTTGAAGGAGAAGATTAGTTTGATTGCTAATGATAAGGCTGAAGTGTTGGAGGAGAAGTGGAAGAAACTGGAGGATGATGAAGCTGCCTTGATGATGAAGCGCTTAAATTTGATTGCGGAGCATTACAAATTGGTGGTTGATGCAATGAGAGGTAACTAGATGCTGATGGATCATGTTACAAGTTCTGATACTGTTTCTGTGGAGTTTTAGATTTTGTTTCATATAGTCTTGTTTCTCAAGACAATTTCTTCTCGCGTTGATGAACTTATGTTTAGTCCGCGAGGTAAATTTAGTATTTCAGGTTGATTCATACATTTTATTGCTTATTTAGTTTTACTAGTGAACTGGTTTTGGATGATATCCCTATATATGTTAGTGTGGTATGGAGTGATTGGCTCTATAAAGGGGTTGCAATGAAATGCCTACACATTCCTATCATATAATGCCATGTATGGTGGAAGCAAGCTTAGGAACAGCTGAAGTGGAATGTCTGGGGACGTTCTGGTTCATCCTTTGTAATATGTCATTTCTTATTCTAGAAGGAAATATACTTAAATGCTATCTTTCTCAGTTTTTGCAGCTTGTGTTGATTCACTTTGTTCTCAATTGTTGTTTATGCCAGCTTATCATACCAGTTAATTGATTTGGGGAGGGGGTGGTGGGTTAGTTACAGTTTCCTCTAGATATTTCCTTTGGTATAGTGTGCAATGTTTTTCCTGACTAGACAATTCTCCAATCCTAGAGGTTCTAAGCCCTGCTATAAATCTAAAAGAACTTAAGTTATGATAGAAAATTTTGTTACAGGCACTGCTTCTTAGGTGTTTCCTTTAACTGCTGATTCTCTAATCTTTCCTAGTGAAGATATTCCGCAGTGCATGAATGCGCACTCACATACACCTTTTATATGTGTGTGCATGTCTACTCACTTGCATTTATCATCATTCAATCAACTGTATTTCAATTCTGAAACCATTGAGGTCAGTTATTATATGAATTCTCAATATCCATTCGTTTTGTTCAGGTCCATTACATTCCTATGTTGAATAATTAGGTCTTAAAAGACAAATTAGGGGTTTCCTAAATCTCCCACACATCTCTCTACCGTATCTACTGACTAGTTTAATCTCAACTGTTTAGCATAACTCATGCAGATCTCTTGGTTTGATTGTGTTCTGTTTTTAACCAAGTCTACATGGATTTCAAAAGACTTCAGGGATTGAAAACATTTTTCTCCGTGCGACTTAGTTCACCTCTTAAAAATCTTAGTTATCGTGTTGTCAAACCTATAAACCAGTGCATTTTGGAGGTCTTAACACATGTGGAAGCCATCTAGCTTTATCTTCTGTATGTGCTACCTGCACCCTGTTAGATGCAATAAGTTCCGACATTTTCTAATTTACTTGTGTCTAAAAGAGACGTCCAGTTTTATAAGATCATAAATCTGTTTTAATATCAGTTCTTTGACAACTTTTATCTTATGAACATGTTGAGCATCTTGGAAATGCAATCTACTGCGTATAATAGTTTGTTACACAATCATTCTATCCTGAACTATGTTTTTATCGCATGGAACCGTTCTAGGATTCTTTTCGTTTCAATCTCTTTCTCTGTCTGGTAGACTCGGAATAGATATCTAAATCGTTTCTGTTGAGAATATAATTAAATAATAAAAATGTGCTTTCTCTAACAGCTTAAGCTTTTAGATGAGATGGTCACACACTTCAATATGGCATAGAGCAGGCAGAGGTCTTGAGATCGAATCTCACCGCCACGTAAAAAATCAAAAAGAATTTCCACGTGCTTAGTCCATGAAAAAATTAGGCTCGCGCGTGAGGGGGTATGTTGAGAATATAATTAAATTATAAAAGTGTGCTTATACTTGAGGAGGTGTGTTGAGAATATAATTAAATAATAAAATTGTGCTCTCTCTAAGCAGAAGACATTGTTGGAGTAGGTAATGAGTCACCAAGGAAGTGGAGTTGGGTTGGAATAGTTGGAATGGGAAGGACTGCTATGACCTTTAAATTTTCCGTATAAGGATAAAAATACAGAGAAGTCTTGAAAAAAGTAACATCTGCAAAGATTGGGGTTGGAATAGTTGGAATGGGAAGGACTGCTATGACCTTTTAATTTTTCGTATTAGGAGAAAAATACGGAGAAGTCTCGAAAAAAGTAACATCTGCAAAGATCAAATACTTATTTGTAGAGGGATCAAAACATTTGTAACCTTTTTGTAGACGAGAATACCCGGGAAAGACATTTAAAGGCCTTGTGCTGAAGTTTATCTTTTTCGAGGGTAAGGTTATGAACAAAACAGGTGCAACCAAACAAACGTGGAGGAAGGGGAAACAATTTTTGGTCTGGATAGAGGACTGAGTGAGGACTCTAGTATTGCAAAACAGATGAGGGCATGCGATTGATTAAATAACAAGCTGGCATCACCCCCAAAAACGTAAAAGGATATGATTGTGAATGAGTACTGTTCGAGCTGTTTCAATTAGATGTCTGTTCTTTCGCTTAGCAACTCCTTTTTGTTAAGGAGTATGTGCACAAGAAGACAAGTGCAATATGCACTGGGATGACATTAAAGAAGAGAGTGAAGTAGAGAAGTATTCTCGGGCATTATCACTGATTAACTTCTTAATGGAAATACAAAATTGATTGCGAATTTCAACATGGAATTTTTTGAAAGATAGAGAAAAGCTCAAATCTACTTTTCATTAAAAATAACCACGTGCATTGAGAATAGTCATCAATAAAAGTAACAAAATAATGAAAGTCTAAGGAAGAACTGACACGATTTGGACCCCAAATGATTTCTAACATAGAGTTGGCCTTATTATTGACGCGTTTTGGGAAAGAGACATGAGTGTGCTTACGAAGCTGACACGACTCACATACTAACAAAGATAAACTAGATAAACTGGGACCATTTTTTACAATTTCAAGAGACTTGGATGGCCAATTTGACTATGGAGCAATTCAGAAGAAACATCGGAAGTAAAAGCAACATGTGGTGTTGGGATAGAGAGCAATTACAATCCCTGTGACTCATGTCCTTTTCCAATAACCTGTCCCGTACTCCGATCCTGCACAAGAACAGAATCATCAAAGAAGTTTACGACACATTTTAGTTTTTTTGTTAATTTGCTAATAGAAATAAGATAATATGGACATTCAGGTGCAAGACTGACTTTAAAGGTATAAAATGATTTTGAGAATATAATTAAATATTAAAAGTGTATTCTCTCTAATAACTTAAGCTTTTAGATGAGATGGTCACACACTTCAATAGTTTCATTATGCACCTTAGCTCCATCTTATGGAACAATTTTAGCTCTGAAAGATGTTTCTTGGAGGACATGTCAATAATATATGACTAAAGTTATCTATTTCTGAATAACTTTAGGTATGTGGTGCCTAAATTATATAAATTTAGCTTTACTTAAGTTTAAGCAAAAATGATTCAGTTTATTCATATGATTAAAATTCAGATGAAAATGAATGTACTTCAATTATATGTAACTTCAACATTGAAGTTTGCATTCTAAAATTATTTTAAATGAACAAATTTATAATTATTTACGTGTTATGAATATAACTTAAATGATAATTCTTAAATTGGGTATCATAGCCAGGGGCGGATCCACCCTTACTTAAGGGTGTCAAGCAACACCCCTTCGTCGAAAAATTACATTGTATATAGGTCAAATTTTGGTTTAATAAATATATATATACAGGTATTTGACACCTCTTAATACAAGTTAAAGGTTTAGTCTAGTGGTTAAGACATTGCGAAAATTCCTTGAGGTTTATATTCTAGTCCTACTAGCCTCATAATTATATTTTTTACTACAACTATTGACGCCCCTTAATAACAATCCTGGATCTGCTACTGCTACTGATCATAGCATATGGAGATGAATGTAATGTGCATCCATAAAATGTGTTTAGATATGAGTTGCCTAGTGTATATGTCAACTATGGTTGTTATTGACATGTCTACGCATTTGTTTGCTGATACCTGATTACTATTTTCTGATGAGTATTAGCCATTTCGTTGAAATTGAAGTAGCCTTATTTTTGTTGAGAAAACAATTAAATAATTAAAGTGTGCTTCAAAAGACTTATGTTTTTAGATGAGATGGTTATGAGACGGTTACACACTTCAACAACTTTCATAAGAGGTAAACTTTTGGATTATTCAAATGAATTTGTGTTTTTAATTTAGAGCAGGATTTAGCCAATCTAGTCTTTGCCCACAACCAAGTAATATGGGTTTAGGAGTATATGCCAAAGCTCCTGAGGTTTTTCATTTCCATAATTTCATAGACTAATCTATTAGTTGTAAAAATGGCTGAAATTTGGGGGTTCATAGGAAACAAGAATTGAATCTGTATCTATAACAAAGACAATGCGGAAATATCTCTAATATTGCACCTTTGAACTTAAATACGGTGTTTTCCTGAAATTGGTAGCCTTTTCAACCTATTCCTTTAAACTTCTTTGTATTGCTTTAAATGGTTTTTTCCTCGCATGAGCATTTTGAAGATCATTGTGCAAGAAAACTGGAGTCACCTTTCTGTTTCCCCAAACCAGCCTAGCATGTAAATCTGTATTCCCAAGCTGTTGCTTTTATCCATTAAAATTTCTTACTTTATATCTTTTTCCAACTAGAATAAGGAAAAAAACATTCTGACACATTTTTGTAGTTCAATTCCCTGTATCTGGATTCGGATAGTTCAATTACATAGGCTAACAAGTTTCAATGCTGCCAGTTTAGTTGTTGAATGTTTTGATTTATTGTGCCTATAATAAGGCCATCAAATTTGAATTTTCATAAGATTCAAGATGGAGAAGCATGTGTTGCATCATAGTGAACTTCACAAAAACAACGTTATGTTGGTATTTAGAACTCACATCTCTAACTTAATTCGTGCCTTGTCAGAATACTATAACTTGATGAGATCTTTTGCATGCAGGCTGAGCTAGTATGGATTCATTGCAGGGAAGAGTTAGAAGAGGGTACTGAAGCTGCAAAATTTCCGGAATATTATATTCAACAGACAGCAACATGAAGTTATAGTTACTTAAAACAGGATATAGCTTTGTTGAGAAAAAAAAAACCTTACAAAAGGCTATTGAATATTTGCCTCCCCGAGAGAAGCAGATTTTGTTGCAGTGTTTAAGAAGGAAAAATGTTTCAATCCATGTTTCTGAAAGTGACGATGCATCCAGTACTTGGTTTAGCAAGTACGAAGAGCTTTTTTCACAATTGTCATGCGTTCCCAGGAGGTACCCAAGAAAAGGAAAGAATCTATTTTCCCAAAGAACAGGCTCTGAGAAAACGAAAGAAACCATTTTTGCCTAAAAAAACGTGCTCCAGTTCCATCCCTCGCTCCATCTCCAATCCCTGCAACTGTTCCGTCTCCCTCTCCCTCTCCAGGTCCTGCAGCAGTTCCAACCCTCGCTCCATCTCCAGGTCCTGCAACTGTATCACCTGTTTATGCTCCCAGTTCCTTCTATTGAAGTACCCACTAGCTCTCCTCCAGCTGTGCAGCGTCTTTCTCCAGTTCTAAAACCTCCTGCAAAGCCTCCAAAAGTTCTAACTCACACCAATTCTTCTAAACCTTTGCCTGATAATACTCCAGATAAACCACAAAATGGTCCTAATTCTCCGGGAAATAATCAAGAGCATCAAAATTATTTAATTGCTGGAGTGGCTGGATGTTCCGTTGCAGGAATTGCCTTTTTAGCTCTGTTGATATTCTATGTTAAGAATAAAAGGAAAGAAATAGCTCCAAATGATGGGCAAAGGGATGGGAAACTGCCTCCGAATTCGAATGCAGGTGTCTATTTACTGCTATTTATCATGATGGTTAATTAATCTCATTGTATCATTCTTTTTTATTACATTTCAGTAATTTGTATGATTTGTATTGTCAGGTTCTTCTTCAAATGACAAGAGTGCATCTGCTGTAAATGATGCTGATCCTCGTAAATCTTCCGAAGCAGACGCGGAACTGTCAAAACGTGAGATGAATGCAAATGCTCATGCACCATTACCGCTTCCTCCAGGAAAATCTGCACCTCCACCTCCTGGTCCTCCACCACCTCCTCCTCCTAAACCACCTGCTCTGAGCCCACCTCCACCTCCAAAAGTTCGATGTCCTAATCCACCAAAACCAGGTAATTTGCCAAAGCCTTTACCTCTTCGAGCACATCAGAGAGGATGTTCTTCTGAGACCGGGGGAAGTGACTCATTGGGTGAATCTGATGCTCCTAAACAAAATTAAAACCATTCTTTTGGGACAAGGTTCTTTCTAACCCTGACCACTCTATGGTTTTGCATGAAATAAAAGCCGTCTCGTTCCAGTAAGCTTCGCACTGATCTTGCTATTCACTTTGCTCCTGCGAGAGTTTAACTGTTTCTGTTTTTACCATTCTGATTACTGAATTTTATTACAGGTTTAATGAGGAGATGATGTATTCTTTGTTTGGATATATACCAGGAGACCAAGGGAAAGATGATCGAAGAAAAGCTTCCTCACCCTTTAATCAAACCTCACAGTACATTCAGATTATTGATCCTAAGAAATCACAATATCTAGCAATTCTCCTCAAAGCCTTAAATGTGACAACAGAAGAAGTTTATGATGCTCTCCATGAGGGTAAATCTCTCTCTCTCCCCCTATGGTGGCTGTATGAATCCTTTTAGAAATTCCATTTTGGTCCATTTCACTGCAGGACTAAATATTTTATCTTAAAGGACAATTTTTGGATTATCTAATACTAGAGGACTGTCCGTCTAACATTGACCCTACGTTGATATATATGTCTCTAACAAAACTAATAGTCTCTTGGCAAACACCTGAGTAAATATAACATCAATATTATCCCGACTAGTTGGTATCACGTTTAGACTATACGCATGATTTGAATCATTTTGCTCTATTCTTAGCTAAGTTTGCATTGATTTTGAGAAAATATAGGGATAACTTTCCTACATATGGTTTTAGGTTTACCTTGTTCTCTTCTGATGTTCGAATTTATCATATTGTTTCACCTTGCAAACGGTACATTTGGGAGTCTATTTATGACATGCTAAAGCATCTCAGTCGGCCTTTTCTAATTTTATCCTCTACACGTGCTACTTGCCCTCTCTGTCAGATGTGTTTATTTTGATCTTTCCAAATTTTGTAAAATCGCATTTCTACAACACTCAGATTGTGGATATATTGGACCTCAGCAACCCGACTTTCGCTTCCATATAACATTGTTAGATATATGCCGATCTCATAATTTTCTAGTAACACCCCTCTGTTTCAACCTTCTATATTTTAAAAAGTAAATGTGATACATTTTCACTTATCATGTCATTCTCCTGGAAAGGTGAACATGGATTTGAATTAAATCGGCATCTTAACATCCGCACATGCTGTATTTAGTGTACTATTGTGTTTAAGAGAAAGAAAAAGTCCCATCTAAAATTTTCATTATGTGTTTTGCAACATGCCAACGATCACCTAGATACCAATCACAAAAACTTTAAGGGATGAGAGACCAGTAAGATGAAAATGTATTCTTTGAATGATAGCATATGCTTATTTAGTTACAACTGGATACGTTGAAAATAATGTTCTAGTTGAGCTTGCAAAATTAAATGTGGCAAAGTTAGTAGAGCACGAAGTTAATTGGAATCCAAGGAAAGTATTGAAGTTTCACGATGACGATATTCCCTTATTTTCATGTACCTTGCCACACACAATAGATCTTATTACTTCAGTCATTTACATTTGGTATGGTACTTATTTGATACACTGCTTTCTAAAAGATGTTCTAAACAATCCCAAGGAAAATATTGAAGTTTCACGATGGCAAAATTCCCTTATTTTCATGTACCTTGCCACACACAATAGATCTTATCTGCTAATAATATTAAATCGTGAAAAGTTTGACGTCAATTGGTACTTCAACTTAGATCTTGCAAATTTCGTGCAGTTTCAATTATGTATTATTTTCATCAGGAAGATTTCTGAAGCTTAACTCTAATACTTAAGTCTCTTATCAGGTAATGAACTGCCTCCTGAACTCATACGAACTCTCTTGAAGATGGTACCAACAACAGATGAAGAACTAAAACTCAGATTATTTGCTGGAGACATTTCTCAGCTCAGTCCTGCTGAACGTTTTCTCAAGTCCATGGTTGCAATTCCATTTGCATTTAAACGGATGGATGCATTGTTGCCCATGGGTTCTCTTCAGGAAGAAGTTTCTTCCATTAAAGAGTCCTGCGCAACCTTAGAGGTAAAGTGTAAAATATTGTTTTTCTTATAATTTGATGGTTGCAGTTTAGGGTGAAATTTTTGTTGTTCTTCTTCTTTGGCCTCAGTTTTTATCTGTTGATTCTCTGCTTGATGGTTTGCCAACTATACATTGTGACTTGCAGGTCGCATCTAAGGAACTGAGAAACAGCAGACTCTTCCTGAAACTTCTTGAAGCAGTTCTAAAAACTGGCAACACCATGAATGATGGCACCTTCCGTGGTGGGGCGCAGGCAGAGCTTGACACACTTTTGAAACTCTCAGATGTGAAAGGAACTGACGGAAAGACCACACTCTTGAACTTTGTAGTTCAGGAAATTATTCGATCTGAAGGATTAAGAGCAGCACGTTGATTAAAAGCGAACCAAAGCACTACCCGTGTGCAGACAGAAGATCTTGTAGAGGATCTTGCTCAGGACTCGGCAGATTATCACCGTAACCTTGGTGTTCAGGTGGTTTCAGGTTTAAGCAACGTGTTTGAGAATGTAAGAAAAGCTTCACTTATTGATGGCGAGAACTAAAGTGCAGCTGTCATGAAGCTTAGTCAGTCACTAGTGAAAACTAAAGAGTTTCTGGACACTGATATGAGAAGTTTGGAGGATGAAAGTAAGTTCCGTGATACAGTCACAAATTTTATCCAACAAGCAGTACAGGAGATTACTTGCATTCTAGAAGAAGAGAAAAAGATAATGTCTTTGGTTAAGAGCACAGGAGATTACTTCCATGGAAATTCAGGGAAGGACGAAGGCTTGCGTCTCTTTTCAGTCGTTAGTGATTTCTTGATTATGTTAGACAAGGCATGTACTGTGGTGAGAAACTCTACAAAATTACCAGTTAAGACTCCTAGAAAAGGGGCATTAACATCTCCTTCCCAAGTCTTTGCCAGACATACGTAAACAACTATTTCCTGCAATCCAGGAGGGACAGATGCACTATTCTAGTTCAGATGACGAGAGCTCAAGCCCATAGCTGTCTGTTTAGATATGTCTATCAAGTATAAATCAGTTTCTGTGAAACTAGGCAAAGAGGGCTGATGAGTTATAACTTTGATGTGTAGGTGTCGGAGTGCTTTGGAGCTAATATGGCTTGGATATACTCTACAGAAGTATGTATTTAACGACTATATGAGGCCTAAGGTGTGCCTCCTACGCCCTAGTTAGCGAATACATGCTCTTCGAGATAGAGGGAATAAACATTTTGCTTCAATGCTCTCTTAGAGCCCTCTAGCGCTAGTGGTAGGAAGAATGGCTGTAGTATAGATGCCATAGTAGTTATTGCATGGTCTACTACAACATCCACGGAGTTAAATCACTACCTCTCACTGTCTGTTTTCGAGATGGTAACGGTACTGAAATCTCCTTAATATTAGTTAAATTCTTTTTAGAGATGTGAATTCTAAATACCAACATAACGTTGTTTTTGTGAATTTCACTATGATGCAACATATGCTTCTCCATCTTGCATCTTTTGAAAATTCAAATTTGATGGCCTTATTATAGGTACAATGAATCAAAACATTCAACAACTAAACTAGCAGCATTGAAACTTGTTAGTCTATGTACTTGCTGGTTAAATCCTATGGGAAGGAAATAGTGAAACCAAGAAATTCTACTTGGTTATGTGGGATACTCTGATTGAGAGTAAACAGGTAGGGGATGGGGATAAGGAATTTAAAAATCCAAAACCAATGCCTTATGATGAAGTGGCTATGGAGATTTGCTTCCAGTGAGCAAGCTCTGTGGCAAGATGTAATACAAGCCAAATATTAAATAAAGGATCACTGGATGACTAAAATGGTCACTAGTACTTACGGATCAAGCCTTTGGAGAGCCATCAGAAATCTTTGGCCAAAGCTCACAAGAAACTGCAGTATTAAATTGGGTAATGGTAGGGAAACCTCTTTTTGGGAAGATAGATGGCTAGAACTAGGATCTTTAAAAACTTTGTTTCCGGATATTTTCACCCTAAACCAGCAGCAAAGGGCCACTGTGGCAGAGATGTGGTCAAACCAAGGGTGGAATCTGAGTTTTAGAAGACATCTAAATGACTGGGAGATCCAAAGGTTGGTAGAGTTTTACAAGGTCTTGGGGTAGTTCAAAGGAACTACTGATGCACATGATAGTTTGGGATGGCAGGTTCACAATCAAGACAATTTCAGTGTCAAAAAAGCCTATAAGAAGTTTAATCCTTGTAACAGTCGGAGGAATGGGTGGCCATGGAAGCTGATATGGAAAATTAAAATCCCCTACAAAGTGTCTTGTTTTACTTGTCTCCTTGCAAAGCAGGCAGTTTTGACTCAGGAAAATCTTATGAAAAGAAACATTCATCTGAGTCCTAGGTGCCTCCTATGTGGTGAAGAAGAGGTAGAGACTATCACCCATCTCTTCCTTCACGGTAGAATAACCAACATTTTGTGGAATGTTTTTATCAATCTGAAGGGCATGAAATGGGTTATGCCTAGGAGAGTTACCTAGATTTTGAAGATATGGAGCAGTTATGCAAGCATTACTGGACATAAAGAGAGATGGAAAATAATTTCGGCTTGCATTTGGTGATCTGTGTGGAAAGAAAGAAACCTCAGATGCTTCCAAAACAAGAGTAATTCCATCATGAACTGCTTAGTTTTGTTTCTTTTTTGGTGTAAACAGGAGTACATGGAAGATCTAGAATCAGTTACAGATGTTTTAGGTTCCTTGTAAATTTTGCTATAGGATTGAAGATCTTCGTGTTACTCTCCACAATTGTAATTAGGAACCTATAACTTCTTGTGGCAAGTTCTAATTTTTTGTTTTGGAATAGAATACAAGTTGTTACCCTCTCAAAAAAAAAAATCCTGCTCTTAATTGTAGGCATTTCATTGCAACTCCTTTATAGAGCCAATAACTCCATACCACACTGACATATATAAGAAACAACACAGTAGATATCATCCAAACCAGTTCACTAGTAAAACTAAATAAGCAATAAAATGTATGAATCAACCTGATAAACTAAATCTACCTCGTTGATTAAACATAAGTTCATCAACGCGAGAAGAAATTGTCTTGAGAAACAAAATCTAAAACTCCAGAGAAACAGTATCAGAACTTGTAACATAATCCATCAGCATCTAGTTACCTCTCATTGCATCAACCACCAATCTGTAATGCTCTGCAATCAAATCTAAGCGCTTCACCATCAATGCTGCTTCATCATCCTCCAGTTTCTTCCACTTCTCCTCCAACTCTTTAGCCTTGTCAGGATCAATCAAACTCATCTTCTCTTTCAAAAAACTTGTTCCATTCGGATACATTGTAGCCATACTTTCAAATGATGCAGCCAAACGTGGATATTCGGACTGGAAATCCTGTTGTTTCCCCATTGAAACCAGCAACCAAGAGACCGAGAAAGAGAAAGGGAGGAAGAAGCCCAAGATTGTAGAAGAAGTTGCATCAATAAATAGAGAATTTTATAAAATTACTTACTATATTCTTAGATTACGTATATTTTGAATATAAATGTTTATTCCATAATTTTTTTGGTCATTAATGAGGTTATTAATTCTTATAGTTCGAACATTGAAGGATATCATCCGGTCACACAGAACTCGGGCTAACCGTAGCTAATGTTAAGGGGCCCAATGGGGCCAGGGAAAGGATGTCCGCCCCAGCCCTATACCTTTGTTAGTGTAGTTAACAGGCTAAATGGGCCAGACCAAATTTATAGATTGAATTTTGTGTCATATATATATATATATATATATATAAGATATACATAAATATACAAATAAAATCATTTTGATATGTCTTTATACTAGGTAAATTATCCGTGCTTTGCACGGGATTGAACTATTTTATTAAGCTTACATATGATCATTCGGTAGTATTCGTAATTTCGATACATACACTACATTATCAAGAACATTTTATTTTAAGGCAAAGCGTTCTTCCAAAATCTTGAAGTGCTATATTTTTTTAATTTTCATTTTTGTTATACAAAAATTATAAGTCATAGAGAGATTTTAAATATAAGAAAGTAGTCTACGAAAATCTCCATGGAAAAAGTTGATCAGAAGTAACGAAATTTTCTAAATTCCAAGAAGTTATAAAGAAAAACATCAGACGTTAAAGAAGAGACCAAAAAGCCTCGAACAACAACACTCCCAAGTAAAGTGGAATATCACGTCCATACAAGAACATAATTAACTAAATTCAAATGGAGGACCTTCGGCTTCTTTCTTATGATACTCCATCAATCTCTTTTTTATTATAGTATGTCGTATCATGTTCATTGTCTCAGAATAGTCATTACTATTTCTTAGGTTTCATATCACTGGCCCCAATTTATTTGGAATTGAACAATAATTATTGTTATGGTTATAGTATGCAGTTACAAAGAATTAATGCAATGATCAACCAAGTAGTAGGTGGCACCTCAATGGAACTATTGACAACTTGATATTCCAAACAAAAATTTTGATACATAACATATTAAAATCTCACAACATAATTTTGTGAGCAGTTGAACTCACAAATATCCACAAATAATAATAAAGACGACCTTACTTTCCTAACAATTAAGAAGAAAAAGACATGTTGCTTAACATATTTTTCAAAAAGATAGTCTGTCGAGCTATATCTAAGTGTACAATTCACAAATTTAATGTAAAGAAGCCAAAAAAAAAGAGTTATCACTACAGCAAAAATGATCTTTAACGACAATTAATAGCTTAATTTTTGATTAATATGTATTTTCAGAGGTAATTAGTACTCTTTATAAATGTCCCTAAAGTCTATAGCGACATTCTAATGATAATTAATTAATGTTGGTAAAGGCTTTAGCACTCTTCGTTAATGTGCATATTTATTGCTGATAAAAATTATTTTCGTTATAGCGTGTTTTGGGCATCTGTTAGTTTCAAGAAAACTTGATCTCTTATTATGCCAAAAAAGAAGAAAGGAAAAAGTATGGAAAATTAGTCAATTTACGATAAAAGAAGTGGACTAATTGTCTCTATACTAATATTCTAGGAAGAGTGCAATGGCATACAAAATGTTTGTACCTAAGAAAAAACAATCAAAATAATATACTAACTGTGGCAATCAAGATAACAATATGTTTGGTTCTTTTAACAAACTTCATCATTGGTTCCGTATTAGTTATCACATATTTGTTGTTGTGTGCTATCAAATATGGCACAGCCCACAAGCAATTTTCTCAAAAAGTATATGAAAAAACATGTAGAAAGGGACAAAAGAGAATATCAATTCTCAATCATTCATACTGGAATTCTTAACAGAGTTAAAAAAAAAATCACCAAAATAGAAAAAAGAAATTGCAATAGTTACATGAATCACTATGACTTACAGTAAATGATTAAGTTTCATGAAATAGAAGGAAGAAAACTTTAAGGAATGAAACATACTTCATAAGAATCTTAATTAATGTATTTGAATTCGACTCTCCTATAGCGGAAAAACACTTACAAATAATAGTGACATAAATAGAAGTTCGGTTTACTAAAGAACCAAATGTAATGAATTCAATCATTCCAGCAGCATTGAAATTAATTTTCTTTGTTTATTCTTTCTTCTTTTGGTGTCTTGGAGTTAAGTGTTGGGTTTTAAAAGATGTGAATGAAAAATTAAGAGTTGTGACTTTTGTAAGAAGTTGTGACTTTTATGAGAAGTTGTGACTTTTGTGAAAAGTTGTCACTTTTATAAAAAGTTGTGACTTTTATGTAGAGTTCTGACTTTTCTAAAGAGTTGTGACTTTTATGAAAGGTTAAATAAGAATCCTGATATGTGAGGGCGTCACATAGACGGATCGACTATTGTAAATAGGTGCAATGTTTATGAAGAGCAGCAAGAGTGGTAAAACAATGAACGAGAGAAGCAGCTGTTGAAGGCTGAAACGACGTTTTTATTTCAGAGGGGAAAGACATTTTTGGAAATAAATAAATAAAAAGAGAATACTTGCTTCTGGTGGTGCCACGTCACCGGGTTGAGTGTTCTCTTTTTTTTATTTATATATATATATGATGTTTAAATTATATTTGCTAACATTATTTTCAAAATATTGTAGTTATATATATATATATATATATGATGTTTAAATTATATTTGCTAACATTATTTTCAAAATATTGCAGTGTTTGAATCTTGAAAGTAAAATTATTTTTGTATGTTAAATTTTTTTATTCAAACAAGATACCTGTTTTGACCTTTTATATGTCAATATATATTTAAGTAATATTTGTTAATATTATTTTTCAAGTATTGTATTATTTTGATATTGAAAATAAAATTGAACTTCGTTTGTTAATATATGTATAAGTTATATTTGCTAACAAATTTTTTAAATTATTGTATTGTTTGTATTTTGGAAATAACATTGAATTTTGATATGTCAATATATGTTTAAGTAATATTTGTTGATATTGTTTCTAAATTATTTTATTCGAACAGGACAAACCAATATTACTAAAAAGAAACTCAAAAACTTAATGAGCCTTTTATTTTGTGAATAGCTAAATTGTAAAGCCTAATAGAAAACTGATAAAATTATAATACTTTTTTTTCTCAAATATCATAAACTTAAATTAGGAAAAGGAGATTTAGTTTTATACAACAACAAACATATCTAGTGAAATTTTTGAAGTAGGGTTTGGAGATAATAGAATATACATAGTTTTATCCCTACCTTATTAGGGTAAAGATATACCCCCAAAATAAATTAAACATATCAAATAATTCAAAATTTGATATAAAGAAACAAGTATTTACTTTCGTAAGCTTGTTAGTTCAAAGCTTAACTGTGTTGAATGATGACTTATGTGAGATTTGGAGAGTTTATAACTGCTGCTTAAATCTTCGATTTTAAATATATATATTTTAATTAATTTTTTCAATTCCTCTATATTAATATTAGGATAGATTGATTCAAATTTTTCGTAATCAATATCTTCATATGTTAGAGACATGGAGTTGATTGTAGCAGTGAAACTCCAAGTGATATTATATTTTTAAGTTCTTCCTCTTCTTATAGATTGTATGGTATTCATTTATTTCTGTGCTTTGATCCAATAAAATGTCTAAAACATTTATGACATTGCTCCTTAATAATTATATGTTATTTCTGAGTTGCTTCCTTTCTTAACTAAATGCGATTTTTGATGCCACGGTTAATATTAAAACATCTAACACATCTAAATTTAATATTAAATGTACAAGATATTATCTTCTATTGTTCTTTCATCAATTCAAAGTGCTAATAAAGACGATGATAAAGTTGATACAAATATTACCTATAAATATAATGAACTAAAGACTTCTCTGAGAATCATAATTAAAAACTTGCCTTTGCGAATGAAATCATAATAAAGGTTATACATTTATTGTATGCTTTTGATCAATTTTTTTATTTTTTCCCAAAGCACCTTATGTTGTTATTTTCTACATTCCTAAAAGGTAGTTTATTTAAGTTTTTTTTAAAATCTTATTAAGATTTTAATATTTCTTTAAAAAGTATTTTATGATTTTATAAAGAATATGAAAATTAATTTATCAGTGTTCAATTGATCGTATGAATAATAAGAAAGATATATGCCTTCTCGACATATTACAATACATACCATATCAAAAAGATAATGTTTTTTTATTTTGTTACGAAAGAAGCCAATATTGTAATAATTTTGATAGTACAATTTATTGAGGATTTTGAAAAAATAATTTTATTAAAGAAAATTTTCAAGCATTCAACGACAGGAGGGAGGCTCGTGCATAATTGGAGCACGTCCACATTGATAAGAGAGTCGTATCAATGAATATAAAAATTTATCAAATTAGATATAGTAAATATTGCTCGATGTTATATATACTTTGATATGAATGTCTATTTCATAAAAAAATTTGGCCATTCATGTACCAATTGAGTGAGATTATTAGTTCTTATAGTTTGAAGAACGATTTTGTTCATTTTTTACGAATAATATCAATATTACTATTTATAGGTGGAAAGGGGGTTGTGGGAGGCTGACATAGCAATCACGTTTTGGTCTATTATGATATTTATAGGAATGCAACCTCTTTTTCATAATGTGATTGGTCATTTTAAGTTGGATATGTGTTTATTATGTGAATTTGAAGAAAACTGTCGATAAGTGGATACAAGGAGGGAGACTCACGAAAAATTGTCAAAGCACATTCTCCATTATTTTGATTATGTGGTATTTAACACACAAAAATAATTTTACTTTAAAAATTCAAACACTACAATATTTTGAAAATAATGTTAGCAAATATTATTTAAACATATATAGACATATAAAAATAATTTTATTTGTATATTTATGTATATCTTGTATATGTTATATGTATATGTATTTTTTTAGCAGTGACTAATTTTTAAAATTTGACAGCAACTGATTCTATTAAATGTAAATGTCAATGATAGAAAGAGCATGAAATCGAACCTATAAACTCGATCTGGCCCATTTAGCCCGTTAACTATACTAATCAAGGTAGGGGGCTAAGCCGGACATCCTTTCCCTAGGCCCCATCCTCACCCTTTAACATTAGTTAGGGTCAGTCCAAGTTCTGTGTAACCACATTTTAATGAGTCAAATTTTCTCAGTGATGATATCCTTAATTCAATGTTCGAACTATAAGAATTAATAATCTCATTCAATTGATATATAAATGACCAAAAAAATTATGGAATATACATTTATATTCAAAATATACGTAATCTAAGAATATACTAAGTAATTTTATAAAATTTTCTATTTATTGATACGACTTCTTCTGCAATCTTGGGCTTCTTCCTCCCTTTCTCTTTCTAGGTCTCTTGCGGCCTCTTTGCTTATAGTTTCGATGGGGCAATAGTTTTTGCAGGAACACTCGGCTTGACTGTGAAGTCTGATGCAGAAGGAGAAGGCAGGGAATGACCTTATTACGCTTTCGATTTGGATCTTGACCCATCTTTGCTTCTGGACTCAGAAGAAGATTGGGGTTTTTGTGGGGTTTGAACTGGTTTTTGAGTAATGAGTCTCTTTTCAACTGGAGGGGCTGTCTCAGGTTCCTCATCGCTTTCAGTACTTGATATTTTTTTTAAAAAATTTACATAGATCTGATTAAAAACGATAAATCACATTTTGAAAGAAGATTTCTTCTGATTAAAAATTACGATTAAGGCGTGATTACTCCATCATCCTCCTCCGACCATCCCCATTCCACATGTGAGTAGTGGTATTGGTGTAACCCATAAAACTCACGTGGAATAGATGTCTAAATGGGGAAGGTGTTTATCCCCAATCGTAGAAGGCGCGGCAATTGATTCAGACATTTGGCTTTTTGTATAAATTGAAAAACCCTACACAAAGCTTTCTTCTATTTGTCTTTTGCTTCAACACTCACCATAGACACCGCTGACGGCCGAATAGCTCTCTTCTTGCTTGCTGAAGCAAATGGCCCCCAAAACCAAATCCCGTTTAGTAGATCAGCCTCCTTCTGCATCCTCTTCTGAAGAACAAGAACAGGTTGAAGAATCCCAGGAAGAAGAACAACAACAATCGGGCGAGGAAGAAGGAGAAGAAGAATCAGGGGAAGAAACTGAAGAAGATGAAGAACCCAAGACAGCCCATCCAGTTTTAAAGAGACCCACCCCTCAGAAACCTGTTCAAACCCCTCAGAAACCCCATTTTTCTTCCGAGTCCGGCAGCGAGAATGGGTCAGGATCCGATTCGGAAGTGGAATCGGGTCATTCTCTGCCTTCCCCTTCTGCATCGGACTTCACCGTTAAGGTGAATGTTCCTGCAAAAGCTGCTGCCCCATCGAAACCAGCAGCAAAGAGGCCGCAAGAGGGCCAGAAAGACAAAGGGAGGAAGAAGCCCAAGATTGCAGAAGAAGAGGAGAAAAAGTCAGCTGCTACTCCTCGGAGTCTATGGAGCGATGACGACCAGCTTGCTCTACTCAAGGGTATTGCTGAATACAAGGCGGTAAAAGGTATGGAACCTAGTGCCGATATGTCTGCATTTCATGATTTCATCAGGGTGAAGTTGCAGGCTGAAGTTTCAAAGAGTCAACTCAGTGACAAAGTAAGGAGGTTAAAGAAGAAATTTTTGACTAATGTGAAAGATGGTGAGGAGCCAGTTTTCACGAAGGGTCAGGATTTTTTAGTTTTCGAGCATTCAAAGAGGATTTGGGGCGCTCCTGGAACTAGTAATGGAGGAGTTAAGGAGAATGTTAACAATAGCACTAATGGCAAGTCTAAAAAGACTGTTGAGGTTAAAAAGAGTTCTGAACCTAAGAGAAGTGCTAAAGTTAGCAAACCAAAGGATGATGAGAAACCTAAGGAAGAAGAGATACAGGTTGCTGTAAAAGAGGTGGTTAAGGAGGATATAGTTAAGGGTGATCAACAGAATTTCCAGTCCAAATATCCACGTTTGGCTTCATCATTTGAAAGTATGGCTACAATGTATCCGAATGGAACAAGTTTTTTGAAAGAAAAGATGAGTTTGATTGCTCCTGACAAGGCTAAAGTGTTGGAGGTGAAGTGGAAGAAACTGGAGGATGACGAAGCTGCCTTGATGGTGAAGCGCTTAGATTTGATTGCGGTGCATTACAAATTGGTGGTTGATGCAATGAGCGGTAACTAGATGCTGATGGATCATGTTACAAGTTCTGATACTGTTTCTGTGGAGTTTTAGATTTTGTTTCATATAGTCTTGTTTCTCAAGACAATTTCTTCTCGCATTGATGAACTTATGTTTAGTCCGCGAGGTAGATTTAGTTTTTCAGGTTGATTCATACATTTTATTGCTTATTTAGTTTTACTAGTGAACTGGTTCGGATGATATCCGCTGTATTGCTTCTTATATATGTTAGTGTGGTATGGAGATGTGATTGGCTCTATAAAGGGGTTGCAATGAAATGCAAACACATTCCTTTCATTATGTGGCATTGGCATCATATGTTTCAATCATGCACCATATAATGCCATGTATGGTGGAAGCAAGCTTAGGAACAGCTGAAGTGGAATGTCTGGAGATGTTCTGGTTCATCCTTCGTTAAATGTCATTTCCTATTCCAGATGGAAATATATTTAAATGCTATCTTTCTCAGTTTTTGCAGCTTGTGTTGTCCTTGGCCTACTTGTTATGTCCTTGCAATGTTGATTCACTTTGTTCTCAATTGTTGTTCATGCCAGCTTAACATACCAGTTAATTGATTTTGGGGGTGGGGGTGGGGGTGGGATAGTTACAGTTTCCTCTAGATATTTCCTTTGGTATAGAGTGCAAAGTTGTTTCCTGACTAGACAATTGTCCAATCCTAGAGGTTTCAAGTCCTGTTATAAATCTACAAGAACTTAAATTATGATAGAAAGGCACTGCTTCGCAGGTGTTTCCTTTAACTGCTCATTCTCTATTCTTTCCTTGTGAAGATATTCTGCAGCGCATGAATGCTCACACACATACATCTTTTATATGTGTGTGTGTCTATACGCTTGCACTTATCATCATTCAATCAACTATATGTCAATCCTAAAACCATTGAGGTCAGTTATTATATGAATTTTCTCAATATCCATTCATTTTGTTCAGGTTCGTTGCATTCCTATACTGAGTAATTAGGTCTTAAAGACAAATTAGGATTCTTCTAAATCTCCCACACATCTCTTTATGGTATCTACTTACAAGTTTAATCTCAACTGTTTGTCATCACTTCTGTAGATCTGTTGGTTCCATTGTGTTCTGTTTTAAACCAAGTTTACATTGATTTTAAATTTGGAGGTCTTAACGCATGGGGAAGCCATCTAACTTTATCTTCTATATGTGCTACTTGCACTCTGTTAGATGTGATAAGTTCTGAGTTTTCCCAAGGTTTTACAAGATCATAAATCTGTTTTAATATCAGTTCTTGACGGCTTGTATCTTATGAACATGTTGGGAATCTTAGAGAGATGCAATTCACTGCCATATAATACTGTCTGTTATTCTATCCCTGTGTTTTTATGAACCTTTCTAGGATTATTTTTGCTTCAGCCCTCCTAATTCAATTGTATGTTGCTCTCTCTCTGTCATACCTTTTTCGAGGTAGACTCAGAATAGATATCTAAATTGTTCCATTATGCACCATAGCTCATCTTATGGAACAATTATAGCTATATGTTTCTTGGTGACGTCTCTGGCATCATAGCTCTGTTGTTCCATCTTGATGTAAATCTTGGGGGCTTTCATCCTTCGCCGGTTTTGCCCTCCCTATCCTCTTCTCTTTGATTGCAGTTCTGCCTCTCTTTTGGCCGGCTGTTCCAATTCCAACCCATCCTTTTATATCTTCTCTCCTATGGCCTATCCAAGCAAGAATTACTTTGTTGGTGGAAGTGAGTCTTTTGTGAAAGATTCGTGAGTAAGTTGTCAGGCATTAGTGTAAGCCTAAGTCCGTGACACTTTGCTTTGCTGAGACTTTTACCTTAGCTGCTGGATTTGGATATTTACTGCTGCACATTTATCTTGTATACTGAGTTTCTTTTACTTCCGCCTCTGGAACTTTCCCATTTGCTTGCAGTTGCAATATATGCAGAACAAAATGAGTTTTCTTTATAAGTCTAAGGTGTGATTGGTACGGAGGAAAATGTTTTTCAATTTTTCACTCTCCTTATAAATGGGGGAAATTATTTTCCTAATCGAAGTAGGGAAACGAGTTCGTTACGTGTCTTCTCATCCTCCATAGGCCCCTCTTCCACCACCCTCACACTCCTACCCCTATGCATACCTTCATGGTATTTGCCTATGTATATGCTTTTGAGATGTTATTTTCTGTTTATTTACCAAACGTTAGAAAATATTTTTCTTCCATACCAAGCATAATAAAGGAGCAGTCTCATAAAACATACTCAATTCTCTATTTTGCAATTATCTTCTTTTTTTCAACTTTAATTAAATTAAATGGAACTAGAAAACTTAATTAAAATTTCATATTACTTTATTAATTGCAAAACATATGCTTATGTATCCTTTTATAAGCAAATGTTTTTGGCTAATAACATAGTCATAAACACAACAAGAACATTGATTATCAATAATATTGTCTACAACACAATCATAGGGGTTAAGCCAGAGAGCTTTACTCTCTACCAAAACATCTTCATTACATTACAGGCCCAATAAACAAAAAAAATAAAACAACGATCTAGGTAGATACGCTTGCATGAATTCGCAATCTAAAAAAAGGTGTCATTTTTTTTATCTGTGTTAAATATGGACGGATCAAATATTTTATCGAACCCATTAATTGTCGCTCCTAATTTGGACTATGGGGCAAGTAGCATTGAAGCAGTAGAATAATAGGCAACAGAAAAGATGGCATGGATGAAACACAAGATTCCACCAATTGAGAAAAAATGATGATGTGAAAACCCACAGGAAGCTCTTGACTTGTTGTTTGCCATTGTCCCTATAACCAGTAGTCCCATTCCTATTGCCATTATGATCCTGTAAAACCCCAAGAAATAAAAGCATTTTAGCAAAAATGTAGGGACACCTTGTTTGACTCTTTTAAGTCTTTTTACGAGTGGTAACTGGTAAGTATTCATTTATCTTTAAAAAGAGGTCTCCAGTTTGAGGGGTTATAGAGTCGCCTTTGTTAGGAAGCAAACCTCCAATGTGGGATTTCTCTACGCGAATTTGAATTTAGTCAGGCTCCTGGACACTGAGTGGGAAAACGAAAAAAAGAAGTCCTTTTGCTCAATAGTTTTGTCAAAAAAGTAGGATTCATTTATTAATTGTCTGATTCAATTAATCCACTGTCTTTATCTCATCCCAACGAGGAATTCTTCAAGATATTACACCAATAAAATAAATTACTAAACAAAATGATAAAATAGTAGAGAAAATATATGATCTTCTTAATTGTTCTCATCGATTTTTAATGAGTTAGCTTTTTTGGTTAAGTAAGGTTACGGTTCATTTCTTTTACATGTAGAGTCAGACACATCCGTATCTTTAGCTTATCCCATTTTGGGCCCAAATGTTACATTATTTATCCTTCAGATATCCAATCTTAAACACAAGCATGGTGTTTGACCATGTCTAACGAGGTAATAAGTCATCGTTTTCTTATTTAATCTTGAGAAATCTTCACCTCGTGAACTAACTTTTGAGATGAAGTTAGATCTAAGGTTCATGTTCTTAACAATCGTTAACACCCTCCAACATTTCATTGTAAGAAAAACCAAAGTAAATAACAAGAAAAGGACAAAAATAAAAAAATCAAAGTGAAAAGAAGAGGTACCATGTAAAAACAAGACAAGCCATTGATAGTTGTCTACTTGGGGATGCTTTCTTAATGTCATCAGTAGCACAAACACTGCAGCCACCAAGAAGGTTAGCAAGAACATGAGCAATTGCAAGAAGACATGCTGCAGCTACACCTAGTACAAATGCATCATGGCTTGGCTCTTTACATTCGAATAACCATAATCGAAGATGTTTTTCCTGTTTCAAATCCCCAACACAAAACAAAAAATCAATAACAATTTTTCTACATTGTTATATATTTTAATTTGTTATAGCCGGTAATTTACCTTATTTTTTAAAATTTACTAGTACCACTTTTTATGAATGATTTACCTATACATATTTTTTTAGGTGATCTGATAGTGTAAAATTCTTTTATACACACTATTGGTTGGTTAATAGGAGTTAAACTTAGTCAAATATCATTAAACACAAATCTCTCTCCTAATTCGTTATGTATAAATAGTAGATGTTGAATTTCTTTAGTAAAAAACCTGTCTTCGCCGTTTGTTATATGAAGTTTGTAAGAGATAAAGTATGTACCTGGTTTTGAGCTGCTTCTGCTTTGATTCCAAGAATGCCAGCAATGGAGTCTAAGGCCACAATCAACAAGCATGCAAAAATACCAAACAATTTAGCCATTTTCTCATCAACTTTTAAGTATCTTCAACACAAAAAATATATGTAATTTTTAGTGTTATATATAGCCCCTCTCTCTCTCTCTCTCTCTCTCTATATATATATATATATATATATATATATATATATGGGAAATGAAAAGAGTAAAAGTACTTTGATACAATTTATAATAGATATACCAAAGTATAAATAGTGAACTTTAATGTAATGGGTTTTTATTGATAACAGAGAAAAGTATTGAAAATGAACTTTAACACAAATAATTATTAATTTCGTTCTCGAACTATTTACAATCCTAAAGACGCACCCCGGTACTTGACTAACTAAACTTAGATACACCCCGATCTGCCACATGATATAGCAAGTGGTCTCAAACTCTTGTAGGAGCATGAGACTCTTAATTAAAAAATCTAGAGAAGTGTTGAAAAAGCCCCAAAACTTGACGAGAATTTAGGGGTATATTTCACTCATGTTGCAAGATCGGAGGTGTATTTAAATTCAGTTAGTCAAGTTAAGGAATGTTTTTAAGATTGTCAATAGTTCAAAGATTAAACTAATAATTCACGCTGAGTTTATGAGGGTTTTTAATACTTCTCCCTTTAATATAAATAAAAAATAATACTAGTAGTATATCTGTAGTTTTTAAGAAAAGCATCTTTTGTCCTTACAATGTTAGCTTTGATTGTGCTTTTTTGCCTGCTTTTTTCATTGTGTTTGGATTCCCAAAATTGCATAGAAGAAAAGTTGGGTATAAACCAGCTAAGGAGTAAAGAATAATAAAGTGGCTTAGGCATTAATCAATCACTGAAGCTTTAAAAAAGAAAAAGAAAGGTAAATAGGTGAGTTTCCATTGCCTTTTTTTGACTTTGAAATTAAGGTACATATATAGGGAATTACTTTGAATTGGTTATTTATCTAATTGTTCCTACCAAAGCTCACTCAATTCAACTCTTCCTAGAAAAAAAAAGAATGAAAACAAATAATATGTATGTGTATATATATACATGTTGGTGTTCATTACTCGCAAGTCGCATTGATACCTCAACTATTTTGAATTTGACACATTAAGGCCTATTAAGAGGGAAGTGCACCATAGGAGGAATTTTTTTATACCTAGATTGTATTCAGAATGAAAAGATGACATATCCATCACACCACAAATATTTTATAAATAAGTATTTACATGTTTGAACAATACTAGAAAACAAGGAATTAGCAACTGAATTTTTTTTTAGCTAAATAGCAAAAAAATCATGCTAATTCCATTTAGCTACGGATTATATGTAAATTCAATTATGTTGGAGTTATCTAGTGACGAATTAGCTAGAGATTACCAATAAATTTCGTAGCTTATTTCATATTTTCTAATAGAAATGTTGAAACTGACAATGAACTTCATTTTAAATGATACTACTATTTGAAAGAAACTTTATTTTTTGAAATCCTAAACTTCTAAACTTTATTGTCTAATGCGATCGCATGATGCTAAAGAAAAGGAAAGGATCAAAAGGGAGAATATTTTATATAGTTTGCACAAGCTAGCATCAGTGTTCCTTGAACTAGAAGCAAGAATCTATAGTCTTTACATGCAACTAAAAAGTCAGTTTTCTCACAAGACTAGACTCTGAAAAAGTAGTAACTTTTGTTTAGATATGACACTTTCTGATGTGGTTATGTTTCATAGTTTTCTATATGCTTAGGGTGGAAGGAGAGTGTTAGTCGCCGGTTCGGACAAATTTAATAACTTTTGTTTAGATATTTGTATGTCTTAAAAAAATTCATCAAAATCTGTATAAATATTTAGTTGCGAACTCAGTAATTATGATGATAAGGTGTTAACAAATAACATAAACTTTGGAGACCAAATTACCGATCGAAAGACATGATCACTTTAGATAGGATGGTGCGGATATCGCATATTATGATAGAAGGTTAGTAGGTAGTAGAGTGTTGTCTTGTTATTCGAAAGTTTAGGCTTGTCCAAGTGTGTCGTACTGTAGTACTAGTCTATTCATGTAGTTCTTGCTTTTGATATACATATCATCATATGTTGTTTATTGTGTTTTGATTATCATGTTATTTTGTTGTTGCTATTGTTCCTTAGTTATTATGATTGTTTCGCTGTTTTCTTCTCCTTTTACTTGGATTTATTGCACTTGAGTTGAGGATATTTCAGAAACGACGACTTCTCTACCTTCACGATATAATGATAAAATCTGTGTACAATTTACCTTCTTCATATTCAACTAATGAAATTCAGCAGATTCTGCAAAGAAACATGAGGCATAGTCTATGGCACAAATATTCACAATTCCTGGTGGATTGCCCAAAAAAAAATTGAGAAATTTTTCCAATACATTTTACTTTAAAATTGATCTAAATCAACTCCAAATTTGATATTGTACGTTCTAAAATAATTATCAATGATTAACTTCAACTCAAACTTTTAAAATTAATAATCTCGCTTGCATAATCCAATCAATTAAATGTTTATAAACTATTTGCACAACTTTTTTTTAAATGGCCAAAAGTTAAACACCGGACCTTATGAAGGATACTTTAGCCCGTTTGGATATGGTTAACGGATCCTACAAATTCGGACCCAAAGTTTTGGCCCGGTGCCGGCCACAGTTGAACAAAACTGCGGCGGATTTGTTCTTTCTCCTCGCGATTTTACCGTCTTCCATTGAAATTGAGCTGTAAGTTTTTATTTATTTTTATCTCCCAATCTGTGTCTCTTTACGATCCAAAAACCATAATCCTTTTTTCTGCTAATACAAAATCTTATCTGAGTTTTCGTTTCTATGGATTCGCATAATTAGTCCTCCCCACTTTGTTTGTTCAATTTGTCTTGTAGCTTGGAATATCCAGATTTTTGGTTAAAACTGTTTCATTAATCTGAATCAATGAGCTTTAAAATAATGAAAAGAGAAGCTTAACAATCCAATACTTGCTTATTGGCAATTTACCAGGGGTTAGCTCAGTTAGAGGGACTTGTGTTTTAGCTCAATTGGCAAGGTTTGAGGGATTTGGGTCTAGGTTACAAGTTCGAGCCCAGCGGAGAAGATTTAATCGAGTTTCGAAGGCTGTGGTTGGCCTGAAGGGTTGGTTCTAGACGGATTTCTCTGTCATTGAAAAAAAAGCTATACATATCATTTAGGAACATAGTTTCATTTCGACGAGACGAGTTTATTGCCATTATTCATGTGCACTGAATAGGTGGGAATACGTTCCTTAATTGCAGTAAGTTAGCTTAACAATCATATTCGAAATGAAAAACCAAGATACCGATCATAGATGTGTTGTTGTATGAGCAGATGATTTAATGCACTAGCGCTACAAGACTTCCCTCAATTTGAGATCCCTAATCCATCTCAATCCTTGTATATTTCATCTATTAACAGGGTACCAGGCTAGGGTCCCATAATGGGTGCAGAACAGCAAAAGGACCAACTGAAAGAGATGGATTGGAAAACTCTGGGTGGAACGGAGAGTAGTGAACCTAATGTTGGACCAGCTGTGAAGAAACGACTTCCAAAAAAGATTCGACAAGTGCCTGAGTATTATTTTCTTCCACGGAGATCCTTACCATACTCCATCGCCTTTTATGGGTCATTTATTGCTGCAGGTGTTGGTGCAGGTATGCTGCTTGAAGGATGGATCAACAAGAAGATAAAAGGTAATCATATACTGCTTTGATTCAAATCAGATTTCATTGCGTATATGTATACTGTTTCCACTTTTATCCTTTGAGCTTACATCAGTAGCGTGTTTTATAGATAGCATATAAAGCCTTTTGACGAGTCTATTTTGGGATCTCTAGAGACTTGTATTGTGTTGTAATTGCTTAGAAGTCTAGGTGATAACAAATGCTAGAGATTAGTGCTCAATTCTTTCGATCCGGCTGTTAGATTGTTAATGTGTTTGGACGTAGTAATTGCTTATGTCATAAGATTTCTACCTACATTTTTTCTTCGTGTGCAATTGAGAATGATTCGTATGTGACTATATGGATGTAACATCCCTCAGAAAGCCCTTTTGGGGAGCCAAAGGCGAAAGGATATAGTATGTACAGCATATTCCTGATCTCAGAGAGTTCTTCAGGCACTGATCTCTTGCACAAATTACACACCCTTTTTTTCCCCTGTAATCCGCGATCTTACTTCCAACAAGAGAACATTATACTAGCTGACACTGACTTTAGAGGAGCATACATCTAGTAACAATGACACGAAAGAAGAGTTATTGTACTTTTAATTGTTTGATTACGTTACTTTCTTCCTTGGAAGTGTGTTGATTCCTTGCTAGTTCTCCTGCTTCTTATTTTTTCCGCCTCATCTATCATTCAATACTTTTTTTTTGTAATCCATTCTTGTTCGAACACTTTTCCAGAGATTGAATTGGACCCTTCACACGTTTGGGAACTATTGTTTATGGTGGTTAGGCGTATATCCTGTTTGGAACTTGAAAGTCTAGGAAACCATATTTGTTAAGCTTTCCCCAAAAGCCAACGCCACTTTAATGGTGTCTTAATGCCTAACCATCTGACAAATGCTAGAGAAGACATTAAGACACTCAATTGAGTTCTGTCGACACTCAGAAACCTATTCCAAACGCATATATCATTTGTCTGATTTGTCTTGTATTTTTCATTAACACTGATTTTCTCTTGTTTGTTCTTGTAAATTAATTTGCTCTCTGATGGCAGATGATGGAGGAGTCATTTGGGAGTTCGACAAATGAATGATGGATTCTTTTCATGTTTCAATTGCTACTGCTTTTGCCTCAAGGAGTTCACTGGAGATGAATATTGTAACCATTACTACATGACGATAAATCCTTCTTTGTCATCCAGTTCAATTTTGTAGGTTGTATATTTCAGGAGCACAGTGCAGAACAGAGACGTTGAATTTGGCGAACACTACTGAAACATTAGTTCATATATTTTCCTTAATGGCTTAATCTTTTAATAAATAGAGAGGTCAGGCAAGTGGCCTTCCTAAGAATTCTATATCCTGATCACTGAATAGTTTCAGAAACAACATCTCTACCTCCATGAGGTAGGAGTAAGGTTTCTCCACTTGTGGGACCACAATTGGTATGTTGTTGAACACTGAATGAACAGTTACAATAATATTGGATGTGGAGCAATTGCACATTAATGTAACTATAGCCATTAAGGTTCTCATGCCAATTTCGTGCTACTAATATAACAATGATTGAAAGAAAAAAATGCACGAGGAAAATACTAACCAGATGGAATGAAAATGACGAAATTCATAGAACACAGAGTGTATGCATTTAAATTTAGACATCCACTTTTGAATTTTTGATAAAAAAATTTACTGATTTAATATAAAAATACCATTGAAGATTGATGTTTTGCTTAGTGAAGTTACTAAAAGTTGATTCATATCACGTGCTTTACATGTAATGATTAGCAAAAAAGAGAATAGACTGATACTGATCCTAACACTACTTCCTAGTTCAGTGCAGTTACCAATTTCTCACACATCAACAGATTTTTTCCTTTACTACTTTAGCCTAAACTCACTTCCGTTTTTTCAACTGAAAAGGGAAAAAAAGAGCACCTGAGGATCGGAATCGTCTTGTTCAAGAGAGCATGCCGGAGAAAAACAAGGATTGGCGGTACAAAGCGTTTCTCTGAGCAATTTTCCTGTACTGAACCAGCTGTTCTACGGAGTAAACGCAGCAGCCTTTTGAGTAGAGATACGTCTGAGCAACAGGCGAGTTCAGTAAAACCTGTAAAAGCTGTTGCCTGTTCAGCCTCCCCAGTGTCCCAAAAATGCTAATCGACTTCGCTTCATGATTTGATCCATAGCTTGTACTTTTTCCATTTCTATCCTGATCGGAAGAAGCACCTCCTTCTACCAGCGGAGGCATGCTCTGTAAGATGCTAATTTGCGCCTGTAGAAACTTGACGTATTTGTACGCCTCTTCTAGCATAGTCGCCGTATCCATTTTCTTATCCCATGGCAATAGCTTCTCCAGACATCGTGTTTTCTCGCTTAGCTTCTGTCTTCGCAATCGAGTTGTAGATGAACTATAAGGCTGCCTGTTCTTTAGTAGGTTACTCATGACTTGTGAAACAGGCCTCACCGGTTCGACGACTCGGTTTTCTGTTGTGACCAGCGATGACGAGAAATCCAAATAGTTTGGCTGTTCGAGGTAACGGAGATCTGGAAGACTCTGGTATCCAAAGCCGTTTGAGAAGTAATTGAACGGCTCACTCAACAAAACCTCATTGTTGTATGGATATAACTGGAGATTATCAGTTACTGGTTCCAGTTTTGGGAATTTCATCTTTTGATCAGCTTCGGGATTGATCTCCGTCTTCTTATTAAGCCATGCAAAATCTCCAGTAGGGAACTCATGAAAAGTCGCCGAACTTTGCTGGATTTGAGAAGAAGCAGCAGTACCAGAGCAGAGCATATCATTGACGAGAGAAGAGTGAAAATTAGATGAGTGAGCTGAGAAAGGTTTCACTTCACCATAATAGCTGTGGTCAAGGCTCAAACTCAATAGAGACTGATAGCTCATACCGTTATACATGCCGTTGATGAAAGCTTCGTCAGACTCCATTAACGGCAGCAATAACGCTTCTCCGGCATTAAACTCCGGTTGAACAAGAGGTAATTTTCTCTTCATAGCCCTCACACAGAACACGCAGAAAAATACAAGGGATATTCTATAAGGTTGATGGTATCTGTGATTCCGGTAGTGTATATAGGGTATTAAGGGACACGTGGCGGGATATGAATAGAGGTATATAAGCGACAAGTAGCTGTCGTTACTGTTAATTCTGTCTCTAAAATGTGTACTATGCCGTTTCGTTCGAAATTCGTTTATTTTTTTGGCGGGTTCATTGATGGCCGTTGATTAGATTTTGATCTAACGGTGGAAATGTAGGCTCGTCCCCGTAAGCCTGGAAAGCACCTCATCGTATACTAGCTCCTCTGGATAAGGACAAGAAAGAAGGGAATTATTCATAAAAATGGAGGGTTAAAATAGAAATATAAGTGAAACAGAAAGATGAAAAGGTAATAATTATGTTGGGAATTGAGTACACGTCACTGTAGAAAGTACCTTGATTTGGCAGATACGGATTACGCTGTAAAACTTGCCGTTATATTTTCTGCCATTTTAGAACTCAAAAAAAAGAACAAATTATTTCACCAAGACTGAAAATACTATCTACTTAATCCATTTACATCTAAATAAAGATTAGGAACTCATTCACTAATCTTTCTTTTCCATGACAATGAATTACATATTACAAAACTGATCAAGAATGAAAAAGGAATAGAAACTGTACACAAGAATCAAGTGAGTAAGCAGCATGAAGAAATCAACGACTAGAAGCAATCACCTATTCTCCCCTTTCCAATAGGGAGAGGGGATTCGATTCTAACATCGAACACCTTTTCTCTAAGCAATTAATATCCTAACACCAAGTGTTGTCCTACTAATGCAGCTCTCCTTATGCCTGCAAAATTTCATCTATCCCACTTGGCCTGAAAGATTGCAGGTCTATGCTTAAGCCAATGTACCATCTCCCTTTCTAGTGGAGCCTTGTTTAGAATACCATCCAGCATAGGACTGCCAAATACTTTGGGACTATTCTTAAATGACCATATCCGATCTTTTGGCCATGCTCTCTGCGGCTGCTTCTCCTGGCAAGACAAGAAGAAGAAACTTGAGTTGAGTGGAAGCTGCCCAGTATATAATAAATGGAACTCTTGAAATTGACTGAAGCTATACACCAAGCTAGTGGTGTAACAGAATTAATTAACAGCCACCCATATGGTTCACAATATTCATTGGCTGCCCAGTGTTACCTTTAAAATTTTAGGTGGGGTGCTTGCTTTTTGCCAAGATAAACAATGACATGCTTGAATAAAAAGAGAAGAAACTCACACCAAGAAAAGACGAGCACAATAAATTACAGCACTGCGATCAACTAAGTCACACTAGTATTATTCCTAGTATACTCTTCCTAAAGGGTGTTGGGCATGTTCTGCTTAGAAGGCATTTCTCTACTAAAACATATGCATCTATCTAGCTGTACGTTTCTTCTGCAATAGACAACAGACTAAATAGAGGATGCTCTTCTAAAACTAACACAAGGCTTACCATTCTAGACAGCATGAACTTCACAGTCCTTGGGCCGTAAACACGTTGGCGGGACGGCTTCTGGACTTTAGCATAAAAAGAGCCAGCTTCAGGTAAAGACAAGCAACCCCTGCTCGCCCTGAAAAGACAATTCTCTGGATCCGCATTTGCTTGGTTATACCAATAAAACAGCTGTCCTAAGCAATAATTTTCGCCATATGTCTTGCGATACTCGTGAATACCAGGTCCCAGCTTATCAGTAAATTTGGGTCCCAGGTCTAAAGGACTTATATATACAGGAGGTGAAGTTACAGTCTTGTATTCCTGCAAAGAGAGAAGATACACAAGTCAAAACCTACACAATGCCCAGTGAAAAGGATACCCAAAAGAAGTTTGACAGGATAAAGTAACATACTCGTATCCTAAAAAAACACTTTGTATAAGCATATAAATGAATCAAGTCAGCAGCAGCATCATGTCGAGATTTGTATGTACATGGAAGATCTCGGACCTCATCTCTCAACCTAGAAAAAGAAAGTGCAAGTCAAGAAAATTGCTTTTTGATAAGAACCACATAGCTAGAATATCATATGGTTGACAGTTGACACTACTCACCATATTAAGGATTTTCGAAGGCCCGTCTCGAGATCATCTGACCTGGATGGATCATGAGCTCGAATCTTGGCCTTGAGATCATTAAGCATACTATCTTCCAAATGAGGAGCCATACATTGAAGCAGCTCCTCAACAAGAGACCCCTCTCCTCTCCAGATAAAAGAAACAGCCTCTTCAGGATTAAGCCTCTCAAGAGGAGGGGGAGCCTTTTCCGGGTCACCAAAAACACATCTCATTACATAACGCACCTGCCAAAAGCGCATCAGCAGCTCTTAGATTTTACTTTATCTCAACACATCAAAAAAAGTCCTCACCAGCCAATTCTTAAGCAAGAAAAACGGAAGGAAATGTAAGGATGACTTGGTCAAAAAGGAGAGTCAAACCTTGTCAAGAGTCAGAGCCAAGTTCTGAAGCCTTTGGTTGTAAACACCCTCAGCCTGTATTATTCAAGAAAAGATCATATTATAAGAAGAAACCTTTGCACATGCAGATGGAGGGAATAGAAATGGAAGTATAAAACTCCATCTGACATCATGCATGCTTACCTGAATCTCAGATTCATTTTTCTCAACTTCCAGACAAACATCTGAAAAGTATTTCTTCTTCTCTTCCAAATTATGCTTGAGTATCTCATCAGGAAGCTTTGTCCTCTCAAAATTGATAAATCTCACCTTCAATAATAGTATATATATAATTCAGAAAATGCTAAAAAATGAATAATGGTAACCTATAATCAATTCAAAGCAAAAGCATACCAAACAAGCTGAATAAGCAATCAACCAATGTGGCAGACCAGCAAGTAAACAACTTCCAAGTCCAGCTTTACCAAGATCAATATAATCTTCTTCAGAAACTGAATTCAGTTCGCACGCCTCTAGCATCAGTTGGTGTCGGTCAAGTAACCCATGGTACTCCTGGAGCACCTGCAGACAACAATAACAATTCAGGTGACAAGAAATAGCACTGCTGAAAGGCATGAAAAATGATTTCCAACAAAGGTGATAGCATTGGAACAATAGATGATCATTCATTTCCAACAAAGGTGATCAAAGCATTTTCCTTTAAGCAAAAAATGTGAAAATTCCAAAACATCTAATAACCTCAGTCGTATAACAGCTTAAGGAGCAACCAAGGTCAACATAATTCTTCAAAACTAAGATGGAGAATGTACCTTCAGGAAAGCCCCTTCACCTGTAAGATTCAAGTAACTTCCACGGCAAACCTGGCTGCCGCATAAACAGACAGACGCTTCATACTCTTCTTTACTCTGTAGCATGAGACACCACCATTTAACAAAAATTATCCACAAAAAGGAAAAAAGAGAAAAGCTCTATCCTCGAGCTTAACAGATCTTTAACATTATCTAAAAACTCACCTCTGTAACAGAATTGTAATCAAAAGTGACCTCTTCACCATAAGCAATTGGCCGTACACTATAAATTCCAATCTGATACTGACCATCAACAGCTGTTACTCTGCTCACAAAAAGGTACATAAAAGTCACGAGAAAGATTATAGTGTTTTTTTGAGGAACATGTAACTGTGTATTCACAAAATTCCATCATCCAAACAGTGATAAGAGTGAGCACTTACATCCCATAGGAAAAAAACAGAAGGCCATAAGAACTAGTCTATGGAGCTTTACAATTTCCCTATGAAATCAACAAAAAGTTCTATATCCCCCACCATATCCTGTTTACACCAAAAATATAGAAGACTAAGGCAAGTCATTCTAATTTTTTGAATGTTGTTGCTTTTGTCTTCAAAGCCTCTTGCATTTCTTTCCTTCCACAATGTCCACCAGATGCTTGCAGGGATCAATTCCCACCAGTCCTCTTCTGACTCTCTTCTTCCAATCTCTTTCCAACAGTCCATCATACTTTTAGTAGTTTTGGGAACCACCCAACTCACTCCAAGTATACACAAGAACATGTTCCACAGATTTGCAGCTGTTTTACAGTGTAGAAATAGATGACTATTTATTTCAGCATCCTAGTCACACATAAAACATCTTGAGCAGATCTGTCTACCTCTTCGCTATAGTACTTCATGAGTCAAACAAGCTTTTCTGCAAACTAACCACACGAAACAAGAAATTTTTAAGGGGACTTTGGCTTTCCGGATTAGTTTCCAAGGCCAGTTCCTAATCTGCAGTTGGCCAGTATTTCTCCTCCAATAGCATGACTTCACAGTGAACGCACCCTTGCTGTGAAGTTTCCACACCGGTCTGTCAGGTGCATTGGTAGTTCTATTGAAATCATTTATCACCATAAGCAAATCTGCAACTCTTTCAACCTCCCAATCATTTAGGGCCCTTATAAAGTTGAAATTCCAACCTTGTATGCTCCACATCTGAGCTATAGTGGCCCTAGTCTGTTGGCTGAGGAGGAACAGATCAGGGAAGAGAGATTTCAAGCTCCTTTCACCTATCCAAGGTTCATTCCAGAACTCAATCTTCACGCCATTACCCACCTTGAGTTGAATAGTTTTTTGAAACTGGGGCCAGAGTCTCCAAATAGTCTTCCAGACACTACAACCAAAAGTTCCAAGGACATCTTCAGTGATCCAGTGACTTTGAAGTCCATATTTCTCAATGATGTTCTTTTCCATAAAGACAGAACCTCCATAACCATTTTTGCAAAAGACAAAGAGTTTTGGAGGTTGAGTTTCTTGATACCTAATCCCCCTTGCTTCTTGTGAAGTGTTACAGCATCCCATTTTACAAGGTTGTAACCTTTTTGCTCCTTATTTCCATTCCACAAAAAAGTTCTTCTGAATAAATTTATTCTCTTCACAATAATCTTTGGTATAGGAAATAGGCTCATCATATAGGAAGGAAAGGAATCCAACACAGATTTGACTAGTGTTAATCTCCCTCCTAAGGACAAATACTGACTCTTCCATCTTGCCAATCTCCTGTCACATCTCTCTAGCACTTCTCTCCAGACCTCCATCTCTTTGTTCTTTGCACCCAGGAGCATCCCTAGATACTTTGTGGGTAAGGCAGCTACCTGGCATCCAAGATTACTTGCTAGTATCTCCATATTATCAACTTTGTTCACTAGGTAAAGACAACTCTTTTTCCAATTAACATGCAGTCCAGAAATGCCTTCAAAAATAGTGAGAATAGCCCTAATATGTCTAATCTGAGATACTTAATTAATATGCAGTCCAGAAATGCCTTCAAAAATAGTGAGAATAGCCCTAATATGTCTAATCTGAGATACTTCCGCTTCACAAAATATTAGTGAGTCATCTGCATAAAGCAAATGTGTGACTCCCCTTTCATCTTCTCTACGTCCTTGCACCTGAGCTTGGAAACCCTTTAACCAACCATTTGCCCTTGCCGTCCTAATCATGTGGTTGAGGCCCTCCATAGCTAAGATAAACAAAAAAGGTGATATAGGATCACCCTGCCTCAACCCCCTCTCAGACGAAAAGAAGCCTTTATTATTGCCATTTATAATAAGAGAGAACTTAACAGTAGAGATGTAGAAACGTATATAGTTGACCCATTTTTTACCAAAACCCATGTCTTCTAGCACCTTCAGTAGAAACTTCCAATTAACATGGTCATATGCCTTCTCTAGGTCAAGTTTGCATAAGATCCCTGGAACTTTTTGTTTCACTCTGGAATCCACTAATTCATTTGCTAAGAGAGCCGCATCCATAATCTGCCTGCCTTTTAGAAAAGCCATTTGGTGTTCATTTACTAATTTCCCCATAACTGACTTCAAACTTTCAGTAATAAGCTTGGAGTAATAAGCTTGGAGAGTATCTTATAGACACTTCCTATTAGACTGATAGGTCTGAAATCCTTAATTTCTTTGGTATTAAGGCTATGAAGGTGGCATTGAAAGACTTTTCAAATAACTCTTTCTGATGGAAGTTATGAACAGTTCCCATTAGATCCTCCTTCACAGTGTCCCAACAAACTTCGAAGAAACTCATTGTCAAACCATCTGGGCCCGAGGCTTTGTCTCCATCACATTGCTTGATTACATTCAACACTTCTTCTTCAGAAAAAGGTCTTTGAAGCCAATCTTGTTCCTCTTGTGAAATGGTTGGGCAATCTATCACGTCGAAACCTGGCCTCCAACTTTCTGATTCTGAGTAAAGTCTTTTGTAAAACTCAACCATAACAGTCTTGATTTCGTCAGGTTTTACAATTTCTTCTCCTCTAACCACTAATCTGTCAATAGTGTTAAATCTTCTGTGAGTAGTTGCCATTCTTTGGAAAAACTTTGTGTTGTTGTCACCCTGCTTCAACCACAACACTCTGGATTTCTGTCTCCATTTTGCTTCCTCATTTTTAGCCTTATCTTCTAATTCAACTACAATGGTTGCTCTTACCATCATTTCTTCCTCAGATAGGTCCCTGCTTTCCATTGCGAGATCAATTCCTGCCAATTCTTCTAGTAAACTGTTCTTTTTGTTGGTCATTTCCCCGAAGTTGGTTTTGCTCCAATCTTTCAGCTTATGTTTAAGCATTCTAAGTTTAACATTTAGCTTGTAGTCTAGGCAGCCTTCCACAGTGAACTCATTCCACCATGAATGTACCAATTCCTTGAACCCCTTCACTTTTAACCACCAATTTTCAAACTTAAAATTTGATCTTTTATGTTCCCAGTCTCCACATTCTAGAGAGACAGGGCAGTGATCAGACAATGCTCTAGGCATCAACTTTTGTCTAATGCTCTTAAAGCTCTCCTCCCACTCCATAGAGAATAAGAATCTATCGAGTCTGGCCGCACTAGGGTGATTGACTCCCTGAACCATGTGAATTTTCCTCCACTCATGTGAGGATCATGCAGTTCCATTTCTTCGATCCAACTTGTAAAATCAGTCATTACATTAGTGATTCTATTGCACCCTCTTCTTTCCCCCATACTTCTGACTGTGTTGAAATCACCGCATGCCACCCAAGGTCCCCCACATAATTCTTTAACTGCAGATATCTCTTCCCAGCAAACTAATCTCTCTTCTCTGGTATGTGGAGCATACACCTCTGTTTTAAGCCAGCAAGGGGAAAAAAGAGGGGATGATACATAAAACACACACATATTAATACATCTCTTAAGGGAAACCATATAACACTGACAATAAAACTGTATTTCAACCTCTTTACCCCAAAAAAAAGTCTTACAGACTTTCCTTTTCTCTGGGCAAGCAAATATCAGTTAAACGTCAACGCGAAACGCACAAGCAAACTGAAACAAATTGTCAAAAGAATTGTTCCAAGTATAGACGGATCCAGGATGGTTCGACCTATAAGTGGTTCTTAGCACTAACTTTACTTCTAAAATCATGGGTTCATATCTATTTGTTGAAATTTTTGTGGGTTTTAAGATATGTAACTATGCACTTCGTCAGAAATACTATGTTTGAATAAACCCGCTGGCTAAGGGCTGCATCAACTACTGTCGAAGGACACTCCCACTTCTCCATTTTTAGTATCTGTTTTTGGAATTACCAAAAACATGTGATACATGGGTTCATAATATCGGTTGGAAATAAATCACACTAGAGCAAAGGAGGGAACTTACTTTGCTTCACAATTAGGTCTGCACGAGTGACAAATTCGACTAGCGTAGTTAGCTTTGTGCATTGCATCGACAACAACTAGATCATATCCATCAGCATCACCCTAACAAGAGGAATTATTAATAGGGTTGAAGGAAAAAAGAGAATAGAATGAACCCATGTCAACAAAGGATACCTTTGGCCTCTCAAGATAAATATTGTAAAACTCCGGTGCAGGATCATTGTTATTCCGTTGCAAGGAGCGAATTCCATCTTGCTTCTCAAACCACTTCCAAGCAGGATAAACCTGTATGTCTCGGGAGAGACATGATTAAAGTCATCTTTTAGAATCTACACTTCTCAAAGCAAAATTAAGTAAAAGGATACTTAAAAGCTGGGGGAATGAATAGGCATAATCCAGAAGAAAACATCTTATCCTTACCTCCCCCAAGAATTCAACGACAAAATCTTCCTCACTGAAGCCACCTTCTTTGTTGCACACAACCCCAAGACCCTGACAAACACGTCACAAGTCCATCAAATGTTGGAAGAAACAGGAAGAGCATTTAGTAAAATGCCCAAATACAGAAGTAATAAATATATTTTTAGGTCTCAGTAATAACTACTATTCATTATCCTTACCTTTCTATAGGCAACATAATTGTCCTCTGGACGAGTATCAATTGCATTCAGCATGAATTGGCATAAACGTACAGTTCTCTTGTCCTGATCTTTGTCTGCATTTTCCAGAATCTCTTCGAAAACAGGCTTCAGAGAATATATCATTGGTGTGTGACTGCCCGTGAAGCGCCGAACTTGCTTGTTTAGAGTACGAAGGAGCACGTCTTCAATAAACAAATGCTTGTCCAGTAGAGACCAATCCGATTCATCTGGCATGGAATCGAGAAGAAGATTATGAGTGTATGGATCAATACCATAGACTTCCTGCTCTATCACCTCTTCTCCAAGTGTTTTCCTTGGTTTATAATCCTTCACTTCTGGAATTTCCATATCAGACTCCTCAGTTCCATTCTTCTGCGCACTAAGCTTCCCAGCATAATCCTCTGGCAAAGAAACCAGCATCTTTCTTTTCACTTCTTTCTCATCAGCTACAATAACATAATGATCGACGACTTCATATTTCCTTGTTACAGGAGGAACCAGGCTAGCCTTCGTCATGCGAGCACCCCATTCACGATCATCAGCGAAAGAATCAAACCCATCATCTGGAGTAAAATAATCTTTTGATTCTGCAGCTCCACATTCCGATCTTAAATCCAAGTCACTTTCTGTCTCTGAAGCAGTACTCTCGTTGTCACTAGAAGTATCACCAGAAGATCTGCCAAGATCATCAGATGTTTCACTCCCTGAATCTAAGGATTTCAACCTCAACTTGGATAAGCGTCTTTTGATTTCTCTATCACTTGCAAACTCTCCATAGTCAGATACACCATTAACATAAGAAGATCCATTGCTTCTGCTGAAGTATTTCTTTTCAGACATTCTAGCAGAGTTCTTTTTGTATTTTGTTGTACTAGAAGAGAAACCTGGAGGAGACTCATCTTTGGAAGTCTTCATCATCTCATCTCTTGTACGGAATGACTTGGGATCTTCTTCCAACCTAGTAGCAAGACGGATAAATAGTGCAATAATGCGATTCATGTCTTTGGCATCACCACGGTTTTTTGATCTGAGCCACAGCATTTGTAGAATATCAATCAGAAATCAGAATTTTCAGAAATTATGTTAAAGTAGAACAGAAGTGCCACACAAATAACAGAACCATTTGCACCATATAAATTAAAAATTTTGTTGTGTAATTACTCCACAACCACCTTTCCCTTCATTCATCAACTACAAAAGAGGGAAGACACAAAGAGGAGAACAGAAAAATGCAGTTTTGGCCTTGGAAAGCAGCAAGGAAGACAAAAGCATTCCCAAGAGGATTGAGCATATGGACTATGTTCCTTAATGTGTTGTGGGTGCACTGGGTACATCCAGCAACATTGAAAGAGGCTATAATCAGTTGGAATGGGCAGAGGGTAAAGAAGCAGCTTAAAGACTTCCGGAATGCTGTCCCCCTCTATGCATTTCTGGTCATTATGGAAGGAAAATTATATGTTTTGAAAACAAATATACCGCAGTACACTTGGTCAAATTTAAGCCTACATTTTTCCGTATGAAGGTTTACTGAGATGTAATGCTTTTGTTGACTTTCTAGATCCCTTATTTATCTGAAGGAAACAGAAGCCTTTTTATGTGCATACTCTAGCACTTTCTTGGTGCAATCAACAAATTCTCACTTAAAAAATTGCAGTGCAGGTTCACTCATTTTCCCTGATTCACACTTTCAGCCCTCTTTGCACCTTTAGCCTTTCAGTTCCCAGTATGCAGTGACTTGAATCCTAAAGAAAATCGACTTTAATGGATCTGTAAACCCAGGGCTCATGGTGAATGCGTGCCATTGTCTAAAAGAGTATTTCATCATTTTTAGGGCTCATTTCTAATAGGGAACAGCGATTTTATCAGATCTATATTTCTTTCGGAACATACTGTTTTCCTTAAAAATGAAACTCAAACATGAATATGCCACTTTTAAAAAGGCAACCACGACACTATTGATTGCAGGTTGACAAAGTTGCTAGAGTTCAGCTAGTTTTGTATATTATTGGGGCTAAATTGGTAAAGTTTTCCAAAGATAATTGGGTACAATGGACTAAGGATTCATACAGTTGATCCTGGCTCGTTTGGGATTGATTGTAGTTACTGATTGATTAAATAGAACAATTAAAGGTACAATTAAGGTCAAATAGAGGTATCAAATATGCATTGTTCTCCCAAAACAGAAATTCACACAATTCAGCTGTTGCAAAGATACGCTAACACTAAAGAATCATACACAGTACGGAATGCAAAACTTACTTTAGTGCGTCCCGGCACATTCGACTTATATCCTCTTTGGCAGAGTTCAAGCCACGACTAGCATAATATCCACTTCTGATTCTCTCCTCAATCTCTCCAACCTAAAGAAGAGGGGACAAGGTTTAGAAGCATCTAAACAGTATTTAGAAAGAAACTAAGCAAAAGATAACAGTACCTTTGGAACAAAAAATTCAAAGATATTTTCCTTCATTATCTCCCTTAGACTTGAGGCAAGAAATTCCTTCATCCTCTTGAAACAATTTCTCGATTTCCTCATTGCCAAATGCCTCAATTGGGCATCCCTAGATAGCATGGATGAGGACTTTCTAGCATCGAAAGCCTTTGAACGTTTATACAAGCTTCGGCGGAATAACTGGTTGGCAAACTCTCTCTTGTCCGAATTTTCCAAGTAGTCTCTCAGTCCAATTGAATCATCCATCTGATTTTCCTGACTATTATAAGTTCTATAAGATGATGAAGTTCTATCAGAAATGCTTTTGAGACTCTTAACTTTCAAATTCGAACTCCTGCTCCTAATCCAATTAATATTTGGAAATTTAACAGCAACATCTTCAAGTTGGCTGCAACCTCTAATATCTATATAGGATAAACAAGAGAATGAAAGCAGAACATCCTCAAGCATTCTGGGAGTTATGCTGGTACAATCACGTAAAACCAAGGAAGTTATCTTTTCTTTGTTGTAACCATTCTGCAAAAAGAAAAAATAAATAAAGAATGTGTTACTGTGGAATCATGATTTCTTGACAATTTTCTATTTAGTAAAATTTTTCCAATTTGGGAGCCAGTAGGAGAGAAAATAAGCAGCAGAATGTCATTGAAAGCAAAAGCATACCATTATCTTCTGCATCATGGAATCAGTGCAACTGGAAGCAACAGATAACAGGTCAACCTGAGGGGATATACCCTTATAAATCTTTACTATGGATCTCCAATGCTTACAAGTCAAAGAAGCATAAACAAGAGATTTAACATCAGCTTTAAGGAAATGAAAGACACGTCCAAGCACACGATCATCCAGTAGATCCCAGCTTCCATTTTCGATTCCAGATGTAGTAATGGTTTCTCTATTGAAAGTTTCAACATCACATAGCTCATCAAACTGACATTCATCATTCTGAAATACCGATATGTCCTCTTCCATTTCATATTCTTCTTCACTTCCATGACACCTCGCCTTTTTGCTAGCACGAAAATCTATCAGAGAGAGATACATTAGAGAATCAGAAGCAGCACATAAAGGGGGAGAAAGACCGACAGAAAGAAGAAAACAGTTGAGCAATTGAGTTCTTCATATCATAACAGGCCATCTCCTTTCTGAATCCAGGTTGGATTGTGGCTATTTGACATAATTTGGAATAAAGATAAATTTCTTTAAATCACAAATACATACAAGGGACAGGAAGGAGAGGAAGAGGTCCAAAGAAATTTAAGGAAAGAAGAGAAAGCGGGCATATGACTTAAGACATCCTAAAGACAATCGCTTTACAATAAAAACAAACAAGGGAATCTTCTGGAGCAAGGAGCACGAACCTGGATTGCTCTCTTTCTTTGGTTGTCTTGCATTTATCCAGGGATCCAGGACCTCATTAATAGCAGCAGCAAGTTCCCTGCTCTTGTATGACTTCATGACCAACTCATGAAGCTTTCCTTGGGTATGCCCGATAAACTGAGGATGGATGCCATGAAATGCGCAAGGAGCACCACTAGGTGCACTTTGTAGAGAACTCTCCAACTCTGACTCAGAAGCTCCAAGAGTATCATTAGGTGTTTGGCACATCTTTGACAGATCAGATGTCTTTGTACTTGAAGCAACTGGGACCCAGATCCTATCCACCCTTCTGAAAGCGCTGCTATTTTCTGGTATAACACCTTGATCAACCAATACCCGCAACTCAACAAACGAGAAAGGCCCTCTTTCATGCCCAGCACCATCTAGGTAGTACCACTCACCTAAATGTAATTGTAACTCATCCGCTGAGCAAAGATGATCCTTTGGAATAATTAAGGGCATGATACTCTTACTGGAACCATGTGATTCTTGGTCCTGCCTACTTTTCGAGCGATAGACAGCTTCTTCTGACGACCTCTTAGTATCACCAGTCACCACATATGGTCGTGATGACCTCTGAGGATGTCTATCTTTTCCTCTAACTTTAGTGTGAGGCTCAGATACAAATGACCCATGCTCCTTAACTACACATGCATTTATCCTGATAACTGGAAGCATCACCCCTTTAGTACCCCTTAACACTGGAGGTTTAGATTGATTGGATCTTCCGACAACGTTACTATCATTCCACTCATCAGGAGTAAAAGCCCATGATGGAAGATCAAGCCTTCTGCTGTGTGACGGGTTATACAATTCATCTTTCTGCGACCATCTTGGGTCTTCAATCCCAGATTTTGACATGAGGCATAGAGGATAGCCATCATTAAGAACAAGTTTCTTTTTCCACAGCCTATCTTGTGTAGCTTCATCAATTCTTTTCCAATCACCACCCTTGCATGACCACAGACCAGAAAATAATTCAGCTGGGTCACTGCAGAAGAAATCACTTTCCTTGTCACTGGTCCTTGGTTCTGTGGATTCTTTCTGCACCTCTGAACTAAGTAAGCACTCATCAGAACTTTGATTCCAGTGTTCCCCTACATTAGAGAAACCAATGCATACTTAATCATAAACTTCCTTACCGACAAGATGGAAAAAAGTGTATATATCCAATGCACACAACATAAATGGTTAAAGCAATCCAAAAGCATATAAACAAAATGACATGATAAGGGACCAGTCCTTAAAAAAACAAACTCTGGATATATTCAAGTCCAAAAACAGTTAGAAGCAAAGTCAATCAACCGCATAACAAAAGTTCTGATACAGATACTAAAAAACATATATACGAGCCTTTATCCATAATAAAGATATTATCTTTTACATCTACCTGTACCACATAAAATTCCATTCAATAGTAATTTTAGGTTTTTCTTCAGCGCCCCCCCCCCCCAAAAAGTTATATCAAACATTTTAGCCTCAAAAGTTAGGAGAGAGGCTGATCACAGCCAGTGACGAAATTGGGTTTGCTGGAGATAATTAGACAACCTCTTCAATGACACAAGTAAATTATCTATAAAAAAAATGAAAGAAAAAGATATCCAGGATCAAGTTAGACTTGATACAATCAGGCCTCCAAACTTTTTCCCTCCCCAAAACCCCAGGACAGGCGAACAAACATAGTTTCTCTATTTTAATAAATAGGGATAAACAAATCTAAGTTGCTCGGACTCTTCATTTTTGGTGCCGCACCAAGTGTTGTGAAAGGAGATCGCCTCGTCGCCAATGGCGAGAGGCAAGGCAACCCTTCATCGCCTTTTAGCTTTGTGGCAAGGCGACGCCATGGGGACAAAAGGCGAGAGGCGAGAGGCAAGAAAAGCGAGAAAGGTGTCGCCTTTTGTATTTTCTTAAAAAAAGGAGACCAATTTAGGGTTTTAAATGTTAAAAGGTAATTTTAGGGTTTACAACTACACTCCTCTGGCGACTAGCCAAACTTTTCCGACGACTTCAAAGTCCAACCAATAGATATTTCTTCTTTTTTTCTTCTTTAGATTTCTTTTTCCTCGGTTTCTTTTTCCTTCTTCTTCGGACTTTAGAGTCACTTCTCCCTCTGTTTTGACTTTTATTTTGTTTTTTTCTCATTCAAGTTCTAGACTTTTAGTATGTACTATCCATTTTCAGTTTTTGAATTGAAATATTTGCTAATATGTTATTGCTATTGAGATTTCGATTATTTACATATGCAATTAAATATTTTAATTTTTGGTATTACTTGGTGCTGCACTTCAAAAAGGCGAGTGCCTCGCTGCTCGCCTAGCCTAGTGACGAGGCAAACCCTTGTCGCCTTTTATCACCGTCCAAAACATTGGCCACATCCGTGTCGACACAACATGGGTGTGGCCTGTGGGTGTGGGTGTGGGATCTGTGTCCGATTTGGTCAATCGATTTTGGATACTTTGACCAAAATTGATGCGGAAAGTCTGGACAGTTTTAATGATCCTTGTAATCAAAAGCTAAGGTGAAATTGAAGAAAATGGAATACCTTTTATATAGAAATTTCTATGTCACTCCTTTTCCTTTAATCTCCTTCCAAGATTCTCCTAGAGTTCTCCACGTAATATCTCATAATTTAGGTTTTATAACTCTATTTTTAGATATTTTAATTATTTTTAGGTGAATCCCCACACCCGTATTTATACATGGATCCATATCCCTGAATCTTAAAAATTAGATGATGAAGGATCCAACCTCTAGATCCGAACCCGTACCGGACACCCGCACCCGAGTCCGAGCAACTTAGAAACAAATATAATTGGTATGAAATATTGACTGTCATTAATTATTTCAATTACAGATCATTAGAAAATTAATAGACTGTGACTTAGATAGAATGCACAAATTAGCTGATCAGGGTAACTTCAAACAGATCTAGCTGAAACTCAAAAAGGCAAAGTAACATAACTATATCATCCCCTTCATCCAAAAAATAAAAATTATAACAATCTCATCTCATGGTATTAAACCCCAATTCTATCAAGCTAACAACTGCTACTATTCACAATTTTCCTCCTTTACATTCAGACTTGCTTGTATGTTGCTTTGAGAAAACTGCAGTTGTCATTCAACAAAAGGTACTGCTACCAGTTTCAGAAAGTAAACAACCATAGCCTAATATGTGAAGAAACAAACTGTATATTAGACAAACATGAGATTTACCAAACAAGTACAGCAATATTAAGTAGTCAGATCTCCATAGGAAAGATAATGTTTTCAGCAATTATTATCTCAGGCAGAGAGCTAAGAAAACTAAATCAGCAGTAATGCCCCACGAGCTATATATTCTCCACCTACGCTTCAATAAAAGATGACAATAACTTCCTTTATCACATAGGCAGAGAAGTGGAAAACAATACACCTTCATTGATCACCAAGGAGATATAGAGTTGAAGTAGAAACAAAAAGAAGAATTACTTACCTTCAGCACTTCCCCATTTCTCCCACTCCACATGCTCCAAGGTCACTTGCAGCACTTCTGCAGAAGAGAATTGCAGACAAGAATATTAAGTGTCATAAGAAAAAATCTGAGCACTACCGTGAATAGAGAGATAATTCACAGAAAAATCATGAGTTACTCACCACCAATAATCTCCAGTTCCCTACCAGGAGTTACAGAAAAGCCCTCTAATAGTGCCCTTACTCTCTCATCAATATGATGTTCGAGAGAAGGTTCAGCTGCAGTCAAATTATCCTCATGACATGGTACAATCTCTGATGAAGGAGCAAAAGTATCCACAGCTACCTGGTCATTAAGTTGAGCTAGATCACACTTATCTTCCAAGACATTACCAGAAGCCTCGGGAGGGCTCACCATCTGTGTAACTACATCTGAAACAACTGATGGAAAATTTACAGTTGCCATCGGAGAAACTGCATTCTCAACAGTAATCCACCTTTCACTATCCGTGTGTTTGACAAAGTGGTCAGCCACAATATATCCCTCTTCCACCAGTGACTTTAACTTGCATAATCTGGAAGGTCCTTGTTCCACACCAAACTGATCGAGGTAATACCACTTTCCAATGGTTCCTTCTGCTACAGTTGTAACATGTGGTGGGGTATTGCATATATCCATGTCTTCTTCCATAGATGCCGCCTCCTCAACAGCTCCATTTTCCTCTGAAGGCTCCAAGGCATTCACTGCAGGACATTGAGGCAAACCATCATTGTTTACTGGATGGCTGCCACTTTTAACAATTGAGCAGTTACTATTTTCAGGACAGCTTCTAACCTCAGAATCCTTAGCAAATTGATCTTTCATACCGATATCCTTTTGGCTGCTGAACTTTCCTTCATGCTTTTTTCCTTCAAAATGACTTTCCTTTTTATCACTTGGTCCACTTTTCCGACCTGTGTCTCGATGATAAGCAGTCCTACTCCGATCACGTGGGGACCGCTCCATGAAGTTTGGTGTCCTGTCCCTCCTATGATGGTGGCGGCCTTGATCTTGTGGGGACCACTCTGAATAACTTGGGCTCCGGCTTCTATGATCATAATGACGGCTCCGGTCATAAGGAGACCTACTGTGATCAAAGTGACGGCCTCGATCATAGGGAGACTTCTCACGGCGGGCTGGGCTTCGATCCCAGTTATCAAGATGGCGGGCCCGGTCACGTGGGGACCTCTCCAAATGACGAGGACTGCTATTAAGTCTGTCATAAGGAACTTTAGATGTCTCATAATGCCTGGAAGAATACCTGTCAGGTGGAATGTTTCTATTAGAAGGAACATTCTTGTGCAACTTCTCAGTAGAGCGCCGCAAACCGTGATCTGCTGTGTATACAGCTCGACTTCCATCATCAGAAAGCTTCCTGCTTTTTGAACTTGAGAAGTCATCATACTCACCCCGGAACTTACGGTCATTTTTATCTGAATCAGTACCATGCCGTTTCAACCTATTACCTGAGAAGTATTCTCTTGCAGGATTATTGCCATTTCTCAGTTCGCTCTTGGAAGGACCTTCTTCTCCAACAATCTTGGAACTAATCCTTGGGTTCCTTTCTGGAATGCTAGGTTCATATCTAGATAACCTCTTCATATGCTGAATTCCACCACTTCTACCAACATCTTTCTCCCCAGAATGCTTACCTGAGGAAGGTGGTGTCCATTCATGGTCATTTCTCCATCCTTTGTCCTTGGCCGAAGGTGGCGTCCATTCAAGATCATTTCTCCATCCTTTGTCCTTGGCTGAAGGTGGCGTCCATTCACGATCATTTCTCCATCCTTTGTCCTTGGCTGAAGGTGGTGTCCATTCACGATCATTTCTCCATCCCTTGTCCTTGGCCGAAGGTGGCGTCCAGTCTAGGTCCCCTTTCCAACCCTTGTCTTTACCAAAATCATACCTGCGTGTTCTGCTATAGTTAAAATCATCCCTTGCTGAGCCCTCACCTTTCCGCCACCTATCAGGTACAAATTCGCCTGGTTCATAACCGGGATCATTCTTATCAAACTCCCCTTTTCTGTCAAACTTATCAGAAATATAGTTAGGCTTCTCCCATTCCCCTTTGCGCCACCTTCCTTTGACAAACTCACCCCTTTTAACATCAGGTGTAATCTCCCCCTTCTCAATTTCACTCTTTATCTCGAATTTTCGAGAAAATGATTTCTCCGGAACAAGTTGTCCGTTGTCAACAGGTAAAGTACCCAATTCACCCTCCTCAATTTCATCTTTTCCAGCGTCACCATTAGACTCAATTTCTTTAACAACACTCTTAGAACTCAAGTTTACTACTTTTTTCTCCCGCTTTGCCTTCATCTTACCATTCATCTTCTTCTTCTTTTTCTTCACAGTAGTTGTAGTAGAATTTAAAGAAGAAGTACTGAATGTGCTGCTGTTAGTCTTGGGTCCACAAACTGAAAAACGCTCCATAATATGCTGTACAGGCACACATGCAACGCCTCCATCGCCCATGGAAAGCTCAGAGCTCTTCCCCACCGCCAAAACCGCACCACAGTCGCCAGAACCAAACCCTAATAATTCTCCTCTTCGCCAGGGTTGTTTATGCTCATACTGCTCCAAACAAATTCAGCTTGTCCAATTCCAATCTCCGCCGGAAGAAAAAAAACCCTAGAAAAATCCACAAACACACCTACAACAAGAAAAACAAAGATTAAACAATCGAAAATACAGCAAATTAAGAAGAGAAAACAGAATGTAGGGTTTTGAATAAAAGGGGAAAACGAATAGTTGTAAAATTGAAAGTTCTAGGGTTTATAATGTGAAAGAGATACATACCAGTTGAAAAATTGAGAGCTGAGTCGTGAAATCGAAGAAGAGAGCTTAGTCAAACTCCGAGTCGAATCGAGTTTGTTGATTGTAGAGAAGAAGATGAAGCGCGGGGGATCGAATAGATTGTTGATTTTCGCAGAGAACGAATCTCTATTTTTCGCCTTTCTCTTTCTTTTCTCTCTCTGTATATGTATAATACTAATAATCTCTTATTATAAAGTTTTATTATATTTTTCTTGAGAGAATTTTCTCCTTCGGGCTGGGCTTTTGGCCTGAGAAGAAAGAAAACCTCAGCTCAGTATTTACCCCTTATTTGTACCTTGTAGAATTTTATGAACACATTTCTACTGGAAATGATGATCGTAAAGGGTTCCAGGCGGCGGGGGCGTCAATTTGAGATTGTCGGACTTTAATACAGGTATCAAACATTGGATGAAAAAAATTCATCTTCTTACCTTCGTATTGTTAGGGTAGACTTTATTTCCTTAATTTTTCATTTTACAATGGAAAATAATGAATGTTTTTGATTGATTGTTGATTTTGAAGTTGAAACGTGATAATTGAGATTTTGGAATGTGAAATTATAGTATTATTTTACTTGGAGAAAATTTGAAATTTGGTGAGTGAAAATCTAAAAAAACAACTTAGTTTTTGGAAATTTGTTTAAAGAATGGATTTTTAACTTAGACGGATTTTTGAAAGTTAAATATGATTCAAAATAAGTGAAATGGTCTGATAGGCCCTTATACTTGAGTCGGATTGTAAACTGGACCCTTCTACTTACGACGTTGTCAACTGAACACTTAAACTTAATGAAACACAATATTTTGAATACCTCTGACCATTGACCAAACTTATGTGGCAATAAAATTGTTGAGTTGGAAAAGTGCGTGATGTACACGTGAATTAAGAGCGTGAACTGATACTTTTCATTAGAAATGCACATATAATTAGGATTTTTCTTTTAAAAAAAGGAAAAATAAAAATATCCCCTTCCTCTTCTCACGCCACGCCTGAAACGAAGCCAAACAACTCCAAATTCCGACCACCGGAAAAGCTAACAACAAACTAGCTTAGTGCGGCAAAACAGCCAGCAAACTACCCCTTTCCATTTTTGGCGAAAACCCACCACAAAACCAGCGGCAAACCGACCCAAACCCCATCTCTTTCCCTTTTGTTGGCTGCAGCCTGTGATTCCGGCGAGGAGTTTCGAACTCCAATGAGCCGGAACGAAGAAGAAGACGTGCTCAGTTCCCTTCCCTTCTCCTCTTTACTATTTTTTGTTTGTTTCGCAGGTACTCCAATGAGCCAGAGCCTTGCCACACTGCTGTTTCGTGATTTCTCTGGCGAAATTGGAAACCAAGACCATGACAACTTAGGCAGCAAATAACCACCCGAAACAACCAAAATCAACAGCAACAAACCAACTCCCTTCACCAAAAAAAAAGGACCAGCAAACACAAACCCAAAACAACCAGAAAACGAACTACCAGCCCTCTTCCCCCTTCCCCTTTTATGATTTTTTTGTGCCTTCTGTTGAGAAAAAAAACTCATCTGTAAAAATTACTCATCCTTCATACATCCCACGGCTAACATACAAATTGAAAAGAAGAATGAATTTTTTTCTCATTGAAAGCTCAAATTAGAAATGGGTTATATGAAATCAAAAGAAATAAATGTTCAAATCCATTTTTTGTTTGAACGGTTTATCTAGATTGATTTATTTGTCTTCGAATCAAAGCGGGTTACATGATTTGAGTTTTTAATTTGAAGATTCAAATTGGAAACTTCTCTCTAAAATTAAAAGCTCAAATCACAAAAATATACGGACTAAATCGAGAAACCTGATAACTCAGCTTCAGATCGAGACGACTAAGTCAAAGAACTTGATGTTGGACTCGTTACTTGGGCTGTTACAGAAAGATGACAAGAATGTATTGATTGCAGTAGCTAACAGAATCGTTTCGGGGCTGGTGCGTTTATTCGATTCCAGCTCTTCGCTGAAAATAAAGGAGAAAAATATTTGTGTCATTGCTAAAGGGTGGGGGTGGGTTTGGATTTTAGGGGGGGGGAGGCGCTGGAGGTGACCAAAAGAAAGGGGAATGGAGATAAGATGAAATGAGAGAGAAAGAAAAAAAAAATATTTTTTAAATATTATTTATTTATTTATATTTAATTTCTTATGTGTCAATAAAAAATGATGTGAATTCCACATGTATTTGTTGTATTTACACGCACCATGATCAAAGTGAGAAAAGGGTTTTAAATTTTGTGTTTTAATGAGTTTAAGTGCTTAGTTGACAAGGTCATAAGTAGAAGGGTTCACTTTACAATCTGACCCAAGTATAAGGGCCTATTAGACCATTTCGCCTTCAAAATATATGGCCAAGTACTAGCTAACTTTCTCCCATTATTTATGATTTTTGGGCAACTTACAAATATGACAAATATGACAAATGCATTTAAAGAAATAACATTATATGGGTGTGGTTTATATAATTACATTCTATTGGTATATTTTAGTTTGCTATTAAGATTTTTTTTTGTATATAGCTTGTTTCTTGACTCAGTAATATATAAATTGTATTTTATGAATTAATGAGTGTAACACCCCATAACTTGGAGTTGGAGAAAATGCAGAAACTGCTACAGTACTGGTTTTACGGGACCAACCTACGGACCGTAGGAAGGCAACCGTAGAAACCAGGTTGAGGTTGGAGAATGTCAAGTTTCAGGAGTTGATTCTACGGACCAAAGGTACGGGTCGTAGTTTGATCTACGGACCGTAGTTAGGACCCATAGGTTGCCCTCCAGACTTAGTCGAATTTCAGTTATCAAGGCCTGATCTACGGTGGCCATGTACTGACCGTAGATCGGATGACGGGCCGTACATGGGCATCGTCAGTTGGAAGGCCAAAGTGGCAAACTCTCTGAATCAAACGACGGAGGAACAGGACAGACCGTAGGCCGACTTACGGACCGTAGGTCCCAACCGTAAGTCGCGCCGACAGTTTTTATTAAGGATATTTTAGACCTTTCCCCCTCCCTTCTAAACCCAAATCCCGACTTTTTCCTATTATTTTCGGGCTAAAAACAGCAGAAACAGTCTGGAAACATTATTACACTTAGAAAAAATTTGAGAGGAGGCTCAAGAGGAGAAAAGGCTAGAGTTCCAAGAACTTCAACCAAGAGCTTGCGATTTCGCCAAGATCTTTGATCTTCCAGGTATCTAAGGCTTCCCCCAATGTTGGGCTAGTACGTTCACACACCAATTTAGATTCAGAAATTCAGAATTTTGAAATCTAGGGTTCCATCCCATGTTCTTGAGAAATATTCGAGTTTTCTGCCTATTGTTACCGAATTCCAGTTAATTCTTGAGTATTGTATCCATGTTCTTGAGTAGTTATCTTGCTATGATTCATGCTTAGATTCTGGTATGAACCCTAATTATTGAGTTGGCTGTCCATATTTTATTTTCTGCAAAGAACTCTATAAATTTAGCATTTACTGAATAATTTGAGAACTTCTTGAAATGGGACTTTAATTTTAAAATGATCTTGCTTTTGAGAGAGATAAATGGGAGTTGTGAGTAGAGTTAAAGAGGCTGTTTGAGTAACTTGTTAAATGAAACTTTGATTTCCAAAAAACTATCATTTTGAGTGAGAAAGAGGATTTTGAGTTGAGAAACAATTGAGAGGGTTTTGAGAAGAGAAGTTGAGACACTAATTATTAAAGAGTATCTTTTGAGTAATTATCTCAAAAACAGAGGAAGAGTATATTTTTACTTAATTGAGCATGAGTATATTTATTGGGAGTAGTATTGAGCACCGATATGGGGATGAATTCAGATAACTCAACTCCCCATAAACCATGTATGCCAACATGGGTAAAGGAGTCATACTTTTTAGATGATTTCCTTATGCCTTCGGGTAGAGCTTAGTGGATCCACTTAGTTTAGGATGTCTTATACTCTGGCAAGGTATAGGACAGTTCTGGCAGCGTGGGCGAGACGCTGTATCATCATTTAGCTCAGAGTGATGGTTGTCGGTTAGAGAATTTCCCAAATATGAGTAAATACTTACTTTATGATATTCTATGCGTATTCTTGAGATTTCTTTTGTATTTTACAGGCTTTACATTGTTTTAATTTTTAGTATTACTTCTGCATTGAGTTGAGTTGAGGTGAGTATTCCTCGAGCCCTATCTTTTCTGTCATTGTTTTACTCAGCTGTTTTACATACCAATGCATTCAATGTACTGATGTCATTCGACCTGCATCGTTTCATGATACAAATACAGGTGTTCAGGGTCTTCAACAGGAGCTCCGTTAATATCGTTTGCACTCCAGATAGCAGCTTTGGTGAGCCTCCTAGTACTTCCGGAGGATCCGCACATTCTTTCCCTTTCAGTCATTTCAGTACTTTATTTTGTTGAGGTGTTGTGGGGTCTGTCCCGACACCCGTCTGAGTTAGTTAGAGGCTTCATAGACAGGTCTAGAGTTGATGGAGTCTCTCATGGCTATACTGACATTTAATTCATTAAGGGTGGACATATGTTTCCTAAAACTTGAGATTTGAAGATTTTTCAGCTTTCAAATATCTTTTATTATTCAGTTAAGTTTATGAGTTTATTCATGCTATGATAGGAGCCCTTTTAGGCTTGAGTTAAGTCTTCCGCTGAGTGAGCCAGGCCAAGGCTTCACTTGGGGATCAGTAATGGTTCTCAAGTGCCGGCCACGTCCAGGGTGTAGGCTCGGAGCGTGACAATGAGCATTAAATGCGGTAACTGATGATACACAATCCCATAATTCAAGGGAATTGTGTTAATTAAATACTTCTTGTTCCAATAAAAAGAGTTCTATTTCCATAGAAACTCCATATGAAAAATCAGATTTTTCCTCCCACCCACTACTAAACCATAGGATTAAGCAAAACTATTGTATATTGAAGTGCAGGTAATGTTTTAGTTCGTTTAAAATTCATAGTTTTCCTCTTTTTCTTTTTTAAGTGGTTGTAGTTCGATGAAATCAAAGATACGACTTGTATATTTGAAATGTATATGGTTCGACAAGAAGATTGTTCTTCTTTAATTTTCTAAATTTTGTTTTAACTGTAATTTGTATATTAGTCAAACAGTTTGTATATTGTAAGGTTGATAGAAGTTTGGTACAAGGTTTTCGAGTATGTGGGGAACGTTTGTATATAAAACTGAAATGCACGATTTGTATATTTCAAGTGTGTATGATTCGACAAAAAGATTGGTCTTATTTAATTGTCCACATTTTGTTTTAAGTGTAGTCTTTATACTCGTCAAAAAAAGTTTGTATATTGTGCAGTTGATAAAATTTGTGTACAATTTTTTCGAGTTTTAATTGTGTAAAAACTTGTATGTGAATTGTATATATAAATTCTATATGTATATTGGGAACATTTGTATATAAATTGAGGAACGTGTATGTATATACATTCTGTGTAGACTTTATAATTGTCAAAAAAAGTTTGTATATAGTACGATTCTGTATTATTTGTATAATTTTATTTATATTGTGTATAAATTCTAGAAATAATTGTAATGAATAGTACATAGAATTGTTATAAACAAATCTGCAAATTTGTATACAAATAAGGATAGTATTTAAAGAACAAGCATCTTTTCTTGAGTTTTATACAACAATTACGATACAGATTGGAGTTGACGTGATTAAGAAAGCATTGAAGATTGAGTATAAAGTCGAAGAGCAGAAAATATAGATATAATTCATACAATCTTGTGATACTACATGCAATTTTGTATATAGTAACTAAATATATAAAACTCTGTGTACATATATGTCAATCAATTTGTATATATCAAATAAAATATACAAATAAAATACTTATATATGCTAATATACAGATACTACATGCAATTTTGTATATAGTAACTAAATATACAAAACTCTGTATACATATATGTCAATCAATTTGTATATATCAAATAAAATATACAAACGGCAGCATAGAATTGAGAATTAAGCATAAAGTATACATAGTAATTTTTTCTCTTCGATCTCAATTTTTCAATAGATTTTTACTCTAGAACAAGTTTAGAAGATGGGGTCGAATCGTCCATCTTGCTTTGAAATCTGATAGTCTGATAGCTAATGGAGGAATTTTGAAAATTTTTTATACAAAAACTAATAAGCATAATACCTATACAACTGATGAAACCCGGAAAAAAAAAAAAACTTACCCACGAATTAGGCGGTTCACGAAAATTGAAAAAAGAATTGGAGGAAGAAGGTGAAATTTTCCCAATTCAAATTTTAAATTGAAAGATGAAGAGTGATTTTAGGAGATATAATTCATACAATCTTGGAAGTTGAAGAAATAATTATGGCGAAATTAATGGTTTGAATTCATGAGAGAGAAAGTTGAATTGTATATAATGATATATATATAAGGAAGAGTTGATTCGTGTGGGTCCCATTGTTAATAGCAAAAAAATTAAAACTGTATTTATTAAATGTAAATAAATTAAAGTGTATCCTTAATGACTAATAAACTAGTAAGGTTTGCCATTCTATGTAATTTTTCCTTCTCTTTTTAGTCCAATATTAAGTAAATTGTTAGGACTTTTTTCATAGTTTAAAATAAGTGAGTTTTTTAAAGTTTAAGAAAATTGTTGAGTCTTTTTCCTTATCTATCCTTTTTTAATAAGATTCTTAATACTTTATATTTTCGGAAGAGAATAGTTAAAAAATAATGGTAGAAAATTACATTTAATTTAAATATATTTTTATAAAAATATATCGTACACCATAATTCACTTAACATGAACTAGAGCAATGTTCAAAATAACGGAAGATGAACTATAGTTTTTTTTTTTTTATTTTTTATCAAGATGATGAACTGTTGCTACTACCACATATATATGTGTGAAAATTAAAATTGACCATCTGCCCCGAGGGTAGGTATTTGTGTTTCTTAAACAAAGGGAGGGGTGTTTTTGTCATTATAGTAACATGGATCTTGAAAAATAAAGATCATAGGGACATTTTGGTAAAGCAGAGTGGGGGTAAAAAGGTCATTTGGTACTGAACTTGGAGGGAAAATATCTTAAGTTGGAGGGAGTTCCAAAGTTCATTATCTGGATCCCGCGCTCCCCAAAATTATAAGATGTGTTTCAGCATAGAGGAGGATCGACAAGGGTTTTGGTGGCGTGGTAAGTATATTTTTATCTTTAGTAATTTTGGTTTCGAGTTACTTTTGATACGAAGTTGCCTTTGTTAGAAAACCCTCTATCCTAATATGGATTTCTTGGCGCGAATTTGGATACACTAGATGTTTAAAATAGAGGCGGAGTTAGAATTTTAGTAGCATGTTTAAAATATAAAAAATAAATATACTAAAAAGTGTAATTTTTTGTTGAAGAGGGTTCGATCCCACCTGACTCTGCCTTGATGAAAAATATGTTGTTTTTTCCTCTGACAATCGAATCCAAGCAATTTTGATAGTTAAGAGAAAAAGAATAGATAATTCTCAGATCCAATAACATAAGTTTTCTTTTTTTTTCTGTGATGTTTGTTATGTAGCAGAATGTATGCTCAATGGAAGATGGTACGAGGTAATCTGTGCCAGTAAGAATTGAATTTGTGTTCCTTTTCACTCCTATATTTTGTCAAAAACAAGAAAGAAATCAGCCCATTTGCTAGTACTCATTATATTTTCTCGGGAGAAGTATTGAAAACGTTTTTGAATTTGACGCAAATTATTAGTTTTATTCTCAAACTATTGATAGCCTTAAAAATATTCATCTACTTGACTAACTAAACTTAGATACACTCTCGGTCTACCACATGACATAGCAAGTGGTATCAAACTCTTACAAGGGTATGGAACTAATAATTTGTCCCAAGTTATTATTTTGTCAAACATGAAAAAGAAATTACCCCATTAGCTATTCATTGTATTTTTTTTCAAATTTGGTTGCTCAATTTAGTTGCTTGTACTTTATTTTCTACATAGTAACTATAATCGGATTATTGAAAGGATTGATTTTGCGGGTCACTTAAAAAAATATCATATATTTTTTTATGAGAGATTATATTTTTATATTTAATATATCTGAAAAAATCATTTTCTTTGTGGTCAATAAATCTTAATTCCTCCTAACTTTATATTTAACTTGAGTGACCTCACGGAGTTAAAAGATTTCTAACTCAAACCAAGAGTCACTAATTGAATAGTGATGAAGGGTAGCCTTGTGTCCAAACAGTTTGGGACAATAGCTTGATACTCTGATTGCTTCATTATAACATTGAGAAGTCTAAAGGGTGTTTTGATTTTAGTTCTTGTGGTTAAAGTGTTCATGAGCCCTAGAGTATGTTCATAACATTAAGGCATCATATACCATGTCACAATATTGTTGTATTTTCTGTGTTGCGATCCATTTTTCTGGTAAAAGACAGACTTCAACATGATAATTGTTTCAAGAGGTTTAAAAGAGAAAGTTGTTACTTAATGAATTAAGGTGTGTCAGGGCACCATATTAAACTAATTTATAGATAACTCTATTTATAGTTTACTTCATTAGATATATTGAGGCATTGACTTGCACACCATTACATATATGTAAGAAATTAAATGCAAAGGATGAGGTACTAACCTGTTAGGCAAAGTGTTTAATTTGAGGATCTGAAAATCTTTCAACTAATAGCACTAAGATAACAATAGTAAGATCATTCTTTATTTCACACATTACATTCTAACTGTCTCATGAATTGTAAAATCTTGCAGAGAAAATAGCTTGTTCGTCAAGCATATGCCACCTCAAATTTGGTGGCAAATATAATATAAATGTCTAAAAATAAATAATAAATCAACAACATATAAAGTTAAAGATAGGCATAATATATAAATTGGACCCTTAACTTGGCTTCAACTTATAAATTTGACCTTTAACTTTGACAATGCACAAAGAGACACTTTAACTATCCAATTCTTAAACAAAAAAACACTCGAATCCTACATGGCAAAACGCGTGATATGCACTCCATCCACGCGCGTCAGGAGTAAATTTCGAGGCCCACAACAATAAAAAAAATATGTTGAAATGACAATTGTACCCTTAATGAATCCCTTTTATATATACCTTTATATTTTCAAATTAAAATCCCACTTGTTTCCTCTTCTTCCTAATCGTAGTGCTAAAGCTTTTCTTTTCTCTCTTTAGCATGATTTCTGCTCGTTTTTAATATAAGTGGCTCCTGATTTTTATTTGTCATTGTAGAAAAAGAGCTATAATGAAGATTTCTTGATCTGCAAATAATCCATATGGCTAAAACTGTAAAAACGAACGAATTTACGGTCATGGCGACAAAAAGATCTACGTTCTATCAAAAATAAACTTTCAAAAGGAAAAAATTAAACATACCTGGACTAAATTGAGGAAGATGAACATATACACATCCAAGTATAAAAACTTTCAGCACAAATCTTGAATAATTTTTCTTTTGGTTCGCAAAGAAATCTTGCTAGGGTTTCGTGATTTTGAGAGAGAAAGGGATGAAATTGGGGTCTTTCACCCTACCCCCTTGTATATTAGTGGCATATTAATTTAGTTTTTTTTTAAATTCTAAAATCTACGTGTAAATTTTTTAATTAGTTGGCAGTCATTGAGTGGCTCACTAATCCATAATGTTGGAGCGTCTGCATATCACGCTTTTTGGCTGCAATATTCGAGTGTTTTTTTGTTTAAGAGTTGGATAGTTAAAGTGTCTCTTTGTGCACTGTCAAAGTTAAATGTCAAAGTTATAATTTGAAGCCAAGTTAAATATCATATTTATGTATTATGCCTTAAAGATAAGAGAGAATGTAGGATTTCGAAAAGACGAGGCAGAAACAAGTCCATTGTGGTATTATTTTTCCTCATTTTATCTTGTATGATCGACCCTCTTAAAAATTACAAGACACGATAAAAAGAAAGTTTAAAATGAAATTGTTTTCCATTTTTGAAAGTGGTGCAAGGTTAACCAAAAAAATAGTTTACTCCTTATTCTTAAAAAAAAAATTGTTAAAGATAATGAAAATGGTGTGTTAAAAGTTTTTTTTTTTTTTAAAAAAAACAAATAATGTAAGTGTCAAAATCATTGAATGTTTAAAAGAGTGACATACCAAGTTTTTTTTTTTGAAAAAAAATGAAGGAGTAATATTGCTTTACTTTTGCTAAAGCTATATGCTTTATTCAAGAAGCCGCTAGCCTGTTGGTAGCATCATATCTAGGAACATACTTGACCCAACTTGGAACGACGATTTCACCTGAGCTCTGCTTCGCACATTAACTTCTCTATGCATCATGGTTGACAACTATATGATGTGCATATAAAGAAATATTCAAACTAGCGAAAGTATCACAATAATAAAGTCATGAAGCAAAAATAAAGGAACGATAGTATCTAAATAAAATCTTCCTACGAGACAACACTGAAGAGATCAAACAATGATGTAACTTTTCGTTTGAAGCTTGTGTGGGCTATCCAATTGAGTTCTTCATTATTGTTGATGCTTCTTTTGATAAAACTCCGGTGATGATCATTGATAATAATGAAAATTGTATGCCTTCTTATTTCTCAACACTAAACCATAAAGAGAGCATTTGCAAGATTTGGGAAAAACCTCCATGATCACAACATAATAGATGAATTTTTTTTTATAATCATAAAGTGTTATGGAAGAAAGAGAAAAATTAAACCTCTATAAGAGATCAAGAGGGCTTTATTTTATTTATTTTTTTAAAAATCTTATTTGTTGTGTATTGTGCTTGGTCTAGGTATATGATATGATTCTAGATGCAAGATAAACAAATTGAACCACAATTAAGCAAATAAGATATACGATTAATTAAAAAATACAAAGGAAGATGGAGAATTTAGAAGAAAGAAAAGATGATTTAGCAATTAAAGGACATTTAATTACTAGAATAAATCCAAACATGAAAGATAAATTAAACTCATACAAGGAAAAAATTACCCAATTAATCTATAGGGTTCAAATTGAAGAGATAAGAGAATGACCTCAAACTCACTCCATTTCAAAAACAACTAATAAAATAAACCCTAATTTCTACTATTTAAAAATAGTAAATAAACTAATCTAAGCTAGTTACAATAATACCCTTGAGTTAAAAACAAGAAAAATAATGAAATTGTTGTATTTATCCAGTTAATTATTTAAAATGTAATTAATCTTCTCTTGTTTAAACTTCCACTTTGGTATAACATAGACCTTCCATGCTTCTTTTATTAATCTAGTCCATTTTTTTTTATGAGACACGTGTAAATCATGAGATACCCCACTGAAGGAAAGGGAGATAACTCCTATTGGAGAGGAGCCACGTCCTTAAGAGGGAGGGAGTTGAAGATGATTTAGTTTTTCTTCATATAAAGGAATGATAAGATGGATTGTTTTTGAAGAAAAGTAATATTCTTTCCTATAAAGAAAATATTTTATGATTTTTTGTAGGAGAAAATATTAATATGAGAGAGGGAGTGAAAATAGGCAAAATTAAATTGAGAATAAATGTTCTTCTCATAAAAGGAAAAATAGTGAGGAATATTTTTTTCTTAATATGAAAAGATTTTCAAATTTTGTGCTTACTAAAGATTTTATCAAAAATATATAAAATTTGTAATGACTAAATTATCGAGTAAAAAAATATATTATAAAATTATTAAAGTAAAAAGGTTGGCGCCTATAATACCATCACCACCACCACCAACAACAACAACGTAGATAATATGAGATTGAATAAAAATAAGTAAAATAGTGTTTTTGGCCTCACGAACAAAATAAATACTTGAGTGAGTAAATAATGACAAAAAGAAAAGATAAAATTGGATGTCAACAACTTTTTTTTTTTTTGAAAATTGGGGGTAGGGAAAGGGAAAATGATCGGGAGGGGGATTGTAGTGTGAGGAATCGAACCCTCACCAAGATAGAAATTCAGGTGGCCAACCAATTGAGCTATTAAGATTCCCGATGTCAACACCTTGAACCAATCTTCATTTCCAAAAACCTAGTCAATTTTACTATAAATTCTCTCCTCAACTCCTTTCTTGTTACTCCAAAAGTATTGACTACCCTTTTTTGTAAGTCAATCAACAACCCTTATGTCTTCAATATAATACATGCTTTAAGTTAAGTGTCTCAGCTATATTAATTGGTGCATTATTGATTTAGTCTTCTACATTAAGAATACTATTGAAATCCTCTAATAGTAGCCATGGTACCCTAGTATGACCCTTAATCAACTTTAGATCTTGCTATTAAAGTTTTATATCTTCTACTACAAACTACCTATAAGTAAAGGTAAAGTAACATTTAAAGGAAAGAGTTTGTCTATAACTTGGAATAAATATGAAGTGTAGAAAAGCCCAATAACATCCCAGCCAAATCATACCATTAGGAACATAGGTGTAGTTGTCAATAAACTTTCATAATTCCTACCAAAGTGTTTGTTGGATCTTTAAACATTTATGTTGTTTGGTTTTGGTTTCATAGCATCCTACCAGATCCAACTTAGGACCTATTGGCTATATTGTCAAAAATATTTGGGAAAAAACTTAGCAAATATTGTTTGGCCGTATATCTTATCAGATAAATATTTTTGGCAAACAATTCAAATTTTTAACTACTGGAAAAAAATAGTATTTGTACCATATTCTATTATATGAAATTTTTTAAAAATTACCCCAAATGTTTATATATGTTTTATAAAAATACCCATCATATAGAATTTTGGACTGAATTTCACTCCTAGTTCGTTGTACAAAATTTATATAGTTATATACATATTTTATACAATTTTTATCCGAGCTTGCTCTCTGAAATCACTTCTAATTACAAGTAGTAATAATAGTTTTTCGTATACAAATCAATGATAGTTTTCTTTTGTTTTCTTCCTCTCTTTTCAGATTCATATTAGTTATGTGTTCACTGTTATGCATTTCACGAAACATGTTCATAATAAAATGATAATACAAATTTATGAGTATTTTTAATAATTTTTAGAACTTATGGGTATAAATCATTTTTTTTTTAAAAGTCAAATATTTTTTCCGAAAACTATGAACTATGGCCAAATGCATGGTGAAACTTCACCCAAAATTGACTTACCAAAAATATTTGAGAATCTATGGGCAAACACTAGCTTATTTTTAACTAGAAAATCTTTAAACGCTTTATGTTTATAGGCCGATTCAACCCTCTAATGTTCCAAAATCAAATTAACATATAAGAGGGATAATTGTAGGTATACTACCCTTTGATAGCCTTTGTGAGTGATCCTGTTGAAGTTTTGTTTACATTCATGTGTTCTTTAGAGGCTGATTATCTTCATTAATCTTCAAAGTAGCAAAACCTAATTTCTCTTGGCAAGCTCCATTGATCAAATTTTATTGAGTCTGACTCATAGTAATCATTTATTAATGAATGACTCTCGTTATCAAATGATTAAACAATCAAGAGCAATTTACTTACAATACATCGACGGGTTCTCTGTCCTTGCGAGGATGGAGCGACAGAAGTAATTTTTTTTGAGAATTCAAGAGAAGGTCACGGGCGAGATGAGGTGGTGCATGCTATATAGACCGTAGACGATGAGAAGTGAGATTTTACAAGAGTTCATACTCCCTCCGGATCACTTTACTTATCATATTTTTTATTTACACACTTCTTAAGAAATAATATGTTTTAACTCATATATCCTTATTTTATTAGCTTTAATCATTTAAAATATTAATTTCTCTTCAATAAATATTCTCTCTTTAATCTCTCCTCAATAAATAAACGGAAAAGGGTAAAATATACCCTTGTACTATTCGAAATAGTTTAAATATACCTTTCATTATACTTTCGGTTCAAATATACCCTTCCAGTTATACTTTCGAGACAAATATACCCCTCTCATTATATTTTGGCTCAATTATACCCTTAATTTTAACGGATGGTTAAATAAAATCAGATATAAAGGGAAAAATTGTAGATTACAATTGTATAAGTATAATCAACATATAATATTATAGTCATGAAATTTAAAAAATCATGGAACGTAAGTGTTTATTAATAATAGTATTATAGTCATGAAATTTAAAAAATAACTTATAGTATTTTTCTTTTAACCAAACTCATCAATACACAAGTGTTTACTAATTCATTTTCCTCGTATGAAATACTCTAATCCATATATCACAATCTACAGTAAAATCTCACCAAATTAATATAGGTGGGATCATGAAATATTATTATTTTGTAGATGTATTATTTTGTGAGGTATTATTTAATATTTATTAATTTAAAGAGTATTTTGAGATTCAATGAAGGTTAATTTTGATGTAATCAAAATTATTGTATCTAACTAATTTATGTATCATATTTATTGAATTCACATAAAAAATAATAATTATTATACATAAAGTACAATGAATACATCAACGTTGATGATGATACGATACCTTTGGAACCGGTTACACATAAGGAAGCACTTATCACATCTAGAACTCTTCACAACTTTATGGTTCAGTTCGAAAAGACAACACTGGGTCTTTTGAATGCAATAAGAAAAGTTAGAGATGAGCTTAGATTTAAATTTTAACTAAAAAACAAAACACAATAGAATCCTATTTCACTAAGTTGTCTTAGATATATTTGTACTATTAAAGAATTATTAATTTATAATATTAATGGGACCATATATTTATATAGGGGTCTTCTTAAAATATATTATCTTATTATCTTATCGAAATGAGTGATTTTTTCCACTGGCCCTAGTCGGAACCGGAGAAAAATATTATCTTAGAGAGATTATTAACTTATCGAATATTAATTTAGTGAGGTTTTACCGTATAATTTTAACCCAGCAATATTTAAGTTAAATAATGAGAGAGACAACCGCATATTGGAAATTGATACATAATAGATATCACTTTATATAGTTCGAGGTCAAGGAATAATTATGTCATTAAAGAGGAAAAACAACATATTCAAAAGAATGAAGAAAAGAGCATATCATTTGATCAAGAGTTAAAATTAAGGATAAATTTATGCCAAAATATAATAGAAGGGGTATATTTGGGTCGAAAATATAACGAAGGGTATATTTAAACTATTTCTAATAGTAGAGGGGCATATTTGGCCCTTTTCCGATAAATAAAAAGAGAGTAATCTAAGTAATTACAATATGAAATTATGTGTATGTGATTTTCACTTAGATTTTCTATGATAAATAACTATAACTAAGGATAAAATGGAAAGAATATACTAAATTATATCTTTTTTTTTAAATAACAATTATTTTGGATTGTCAAATTTTAGCAAAAACAAGTAGTAAAGTGATCCGTTGTTATTGGACTCTTCTTATGTTTTTCTTCTTTTAAATGGGCTCAGAATTGGTATCTAGTCATCTTTTGTTGGACAAGATGTACAGATGGATGGCCCAAAGCCAACAATTTATTCATGACACAGTGGTTACATTTTAGGAAAAATTACTAAATTACACAGCTTTAAGTAAACTATTTTTCATATTTCCCTATATTTTTTAAAAATCTCTAAAATTCCTTATTTTAATAATGTATCCGTATTAATGTATTAATGTATCCGGATTGGGAAATCCCTTATTTTAATAATGTATCTGTATTAATGTATCATCGCTTTCACTAATGTATCCGGATTGCAGTATTAATGTATCCGCGCTTTCACTAATGTATCCGGATTGGAAAATCCTATATTTTAATAATGTATCTGTATTAATGTATTAATATATCCGGATTGGGTTAATTTTAAGGGATTATTGTAATTAGAAAAAAAGTAGGGATAAATAATAATTTCTTCTTTACACTATGTGATTTATGTAACTTATACCAGATTTTATCCTATGAACCAATCTTCAGTCATGAATTTGGCCCAAAACTTTTTTTTAGCCTTAGATTGCTTCCTACTGCACATCCACATATACTATATATAAATAAAAAATAGTATTTTTTTTACTATATAAACAGTGTAATTTTCTACTGAAGAGGATTTGGACGAACCCCTCACCCTACATGGCTCCGCCTCTGGCTGCAGTTTTGAAGTAGTATCGCCTTTTTTCCCCCTGTTTGACTCGATTTGGGGTTTGATTCTATTTTTGGTTCAATTTTATACACCCCTACTACCTTTGATAGGATTTAACTTATATTATATTGATTGTGTAAATCATCTGTATACGTTCAATAATCGGAGGAATATTTTCTCTTATGCAAAGAGGGTAAGTTGACATATTGAAGACAAATGTGAAGATCACTTAGGATGTGGATATAACTTGTAAGGATATTTTGGAACATATCTTCATATTTAGATCAAGTTATGTTTGTACATAATGCCTTCACATTGGTAAAGTTTTATATTTTAATGTTACAGGGAATCTCGCGGAGATAATATTTCCGAGTTGGGTAGGGTGAGGGGTTCATCCAAATCCTAATGAATAAATGATATTTTATACCTATTGTGTCATTTCCATCCTCCAACAATACACCTCATATTCAACCAACCCGATAGACTCCATTCACACCACCCTAACTCCTATCTCCACCCTCATCTTCTATAGTATTTAACTAGATTATATATAAATGTCTTTAGGATAATAGTTTTTTGTTAACGTACATATAAAACAGAGTAATTTATAAAGTATATATATCCTTGGTATTGAACGGGGGTGAGAGCGTTCGCGCGAACCCCTTTGATAAAAATTTATAAAGTATATATAAGGTATATATATATATATATAGATTTTGAATTTTCTAAACACAAGACTAGAAGTTGACTATGTAATTTAAGAGTTACAATATTCACCTTGAGGTTTTAAGTTCAAACCCTATATTTTTATTTTTCGAATTTCTTTAGTGAAAATTCTAAATTGGTTAATGATACCTAACACACCTTTAGTATCCCCTTTCAATTTATGTGATGAATTTAAACATGATGACTCTAATTTGTCAGCATCATTCATAAATTTTGTAGTAGCACCTGTCCAATTTGTTTGGGGCCCTAGTTATTTTTGGTTAGGTAGCTTTTAATTGTAAGAAAGAATTGAGATAAAAATCTAATAAACAAATGTGCTTCTACTGAATGCCATAGTTTTGAGGGAAATTCAATTTCATTTTCACCACAAAAAACATACCTAGCTATCACGTGATGATAATCACTATTCACTAATTATCTCCTTTAATTTGTGGCTCCACTGTTTTTAATTTGTTTCTGGAAAATTCTTTTCACACTGCTTCTAATTTAACAACCAAAAATATCATTCAGATTGGTTGCTTTCTGATAGGAAAATATTATTTTTTGTTGTTAAAAATAGAATCTAGTGTGTGTTCATATTGATATTGCATGCCAAATCGTCTTATTCAGATACTCACAATTCAATTTTAGATTTTGGTTATCCGATACATAGCTATCGAATTATTTATGCATGTGTGATATTATATTTTGCAAAATATATACAAGGAGAAGCTCGAATGGATTATTTTCGTTATAGGTTATTAAAAATAGGAGGTCGCCCGTGTATCTATTGTTATATATGAAGATTACAATGTCAACGCCCCAAGTTATTTAAATTTGGTAGTAGTTAAAGTTGGTCCGGAGTTAACAAAGTTTCTATAATAGCTTTCTTAGTAGTGCAACACTAATATGATTTACTATATTTGTTTATATTATAGTGTTGTATAATCTTTATATCAAAATGATTGAAATATTTAGTTAACTTGAAATGTTAAGAATTGTTATAGTCACCAAAAATTGGTTGAAATGTACATTCATTGTGATATAACGGAAGAGAAATAGAGCGAATGTAATTTTTATCTTTATCTCATGAGTTATGAAGATAGAGAGGTTATGAAAGACTCTCGGCTTTTAGAGTAATGAGTTATGCTACTTCTTGAAATTATTGGATCTACTTGTAAAAATGAATTTATTTGAGATTAATTAATCAAAGTTAAATTGAAACAGTTCTTTGCTTTCCACACACAAGAATTTAAACAAATTCATTTTCATTCCTTAGAAAATTGTATAAGAAAGGCGAAGTGAATACCTCATTCTTTCTTTCGAGTTTCGTTTGGAAATTGAGATCTTCTGGCACATTTTTATTTTCACCCGATATTCGATATTTATTTTGGATCTGAAATCAATCCAAATTTACTCAAAAATAAAAAATAAATCCAATTTGAAGTACAGTTTTAGCACAAATCTACTGAATATCAATTCCAACATAAACAGTTATACAATACTGATTCTCATAAATACGAATAATTCTATTCCATTTCCAATTTCAATAGTACAAAAGATAAAAACTAAAGGAAGAGAAAATATATAACAAAGTTCCAAAAATATGAATCGCTAATATTCACAATTCATTCATTCATATATACTACAACATAGTTACAATTCTCAGAATAAAAATGCCGTCGGCGCAAACGCAGGCACAGCCATCGGACCTACCGATTTCCTGCAAAAATACACACAAAACCAGAAAAAATTAGCTCAAAAATTTCACAATTCTTCTTTTAGAGAGAGAATTTTTTTTCGATGTGATTGATTACGTACCAGTAATCATCGCCGTGTCTAGGTGATAATTTAGATCTAGCAATCGATTTAGCTTTAATTTTAGCAGCAGATTTGGCACAGGAAGACGGAGGAACAACAGCACGTTCTTTTCTTCCTCCTCCGTTACCGTCAACAATAATATCAGACATAACTTTTTCTTCTGCGATTACTCGAAGCGCCGGTTTCCAATTCGCTCCATTTCTGGACTTTACTATCCTTCTTCCCCTTCCGCTTCGCATAGCGGAAGGAATGGTAGCTTCGCCGCTATTCCTGGAGCAGTTTCTCTCCTCGTCAGGAATAGCGGCGTCAATCGCTGTTGGGGTGATGGTTGCACCACCCCAACATAAAGCGAATTCCGGTAGAAATTTCATATTGTGGTACAATAAAAGAAGAATTAAACGAGAGTTTTGTGATCGTAAAGAGTTTATTAACGTTCCAGTGACTTTAAACACTGCGTTGTTCACGTATTTATAGTGTGTTAGAGAGAGAAATATGATGTGACTATGTGAAAGTAACGGCGGTGTAATATGTGTGTGGCGTTGGTGGGTTACGTGGTATTGTATGCTGCAGTTTGGGTGGGCAGTTACGCCTCCTACAAAATAGATGTACACGTAGTTTTATTTAATGTTCGATATTTTTATTGGAACGGTAGTGCTGTTTAGAGACTCTTTTGGAAATAAACGTCGTTAATTAAGAATTTTTTATAATCAAGATTCGAACTTAAAATTTTTAATTAAAGAATGAATAATTCCATTTATTTACGCCATATGAACATGAGATATCTGGTTAAGGAATGAACGATTCCATTTACTGTGTCACATAAAAGTGATAGTTATGCATGTTATTTATTCCTAATTTATTTTAGATAAAAATTATATTAGATTAATAGATGCATGTCATGGGCATACAGTGAAATCGTGATTAATTAATGTATGTATTTATTTTATTATATTAATTTAATTTTACACATCAATTTGATGTTTAACACTCTATATAAATAAATATTTATCCTTATGTTATACTACTTTTTTCTAATTTGCTCCCTCAGTTCCTTATTTATTTATACCCAAAAATAAAAAGAATTCTTTTGCTTCTCTAAGTTAAAAAAATTAAAAGAAATTAATTATATTTTATTATGAGTATGTAACCATTGTTTAAATTTATTGAAATTAATTATCATTTTAAAAGACAATTTAATAAAATAAGTATTTAATTAATGCTTTTTGAAGAATAATGTAAAATACATACTGAATCACCGTATAAACAAACTTTAAATAGACTTGTGCTGAATCTGCTTCTCTAGACAACAAATAAGTAAGTACTAACTTTTTGCCATTACTTAAAATTACATTTTTAATTTTTTTTTTGATCAAATGCTTTTAACTTTCTAAAATTATTTTTGAAAGTAAATATTTCAATTTTTTGAAAAAAAGCTTATAGTATTCGAAAAGAAGTAGAAATGAGAATATGGAACAGAAGGGACCATCTAATTAATTACACCTTATCTTAGCTGCCAAACAGACTATTAAGTCAAGTTGTTATTATAAACCCCCAAAAAAAGAGTCAAGTTGTTATGAAAGTCAATCAGCTTAATAACAAACTTTAAATAGACTTAGAGAAACAAAATATAATAATAATAATAAAAAATTCAAGATGAAGTCAATACGTAGGTAACGTGCTGCAACCTTAAAGTTCATTTCTTTCGTTCAGTGTTCGATGTCTATATTTAGATCTGATTAAATTAAAATTTTACTCAAGCTTTTCTTTGGAGAGACACTCTTAACATCAATATTTTTAATCTTATTTTTTCCACCACACAACCCAGTTGGGCTAATATTCAATATTCATACTTTATCTTATCTATATCTTACTTAAGTTGTAATTGGGCAATTGGCTATATTATTTAATTTCAATTGTGGATATTAAGGCTCAAACTAACAACTAGATGAGTATCGTACGTCTAACAGTTCAATCAAATGCCAGAGATTAATTTTAAGAGATTATGGTACTTTTTATTTCTAATTATTGATAAATTTTAATTTTTTGATATACAATTTAATATATTTAATTTTCAATTAATTAAAATATTAAGTAAAAGATACATTATTTAAACTATTTTTAGAAATATATTACCATCAAATATATGAAGTAGTAATATAAGCTTAACATAATATTATTATACTAAATAGTTGAACAACTAATTATTATGAAAATTTATAAATATTCACAAGTAAAGAAATCAAAATACATCTTTTAAATATTGAATGTTAAATATATATATATATAATTAGATATCATAAAAACTAAAATTAAAATTTATCAATATTTAAAGGGTAAAAAATACTAATATTAGCCATAGATTTAATTATCAATTATATCTACACTCTAAAGTCATCAACGTGTAGGTAGTGTTGTTATTTTAATTAAAGCACTATACAACTATAATGATGATTTATTATCTAACTTTATTGAATCGTGGACTAAAAACTTGTTTATTTAATTCTGCTACTTGCATTTTAACAATTAATAATTCTTAAATGTTTAGTGGACATAAAAAGATGAAAGCAAGTGGTGCAGCATTCATAATTAAACTAATTGTTACAATAAATAGGGGCGGATTATCGTGGAAATTTTGGTTCTTCTCGAAAATTCAGATCATAAGGATTACCTAACTTATATTTGACGCAAAAATGATTTAAATATTTATGGATTACTACCACAGTAGTACACTACATCGCACAAAAATAATATATTCAACGTAAATTTATAAGTTAGGTTTGAAGAAGGTAGTATGTATTATGTGAGAAATTCCAAAAGCTTGTTCATATTAGCCGGCGGGCTGGCTTGACTATAAACTGGCCACTAAAGTAAATTTTTTCTAAAAATGTATTCTATATATATTCGTCTGAGGTAGAGATAAGTGTTTGCAACAAATTTTAAAGTGACAGATAATAAATTGCAATCACAAATAAAATATGAAGAAACATAATTTTATTGATCTACAATTCTGTTTATCCCTTGATTCTTCTCTCTCTTTAGATTAAGTTGATTTGGATTTGATCTCTTTATGAATATTCCATGAATTTGTAGAATATTCGAGATCTCGATCTCTTTATGAATATTCCATGAATTTGTGGTGGAATTTTGGAGATCTTGATCTTTATAAATACCCAAGAGTTAATGGGATATTTTTGGAGATGCCTTTTCAAGGTAATATAGTACCCTTTATATAGGCATGAACTAGGGTTTAGGATTGAGTAGCCTTCAAGAATTCTAATTGGAATTGAACACACCTTGTAGAGTCCCAACTCGAATTGAACATGTCTTATAGAGTCCCACAAAATTTCAATGTCTACAATAAGATTTGTGTATAAACTATTCTTCCCTAATTCTTAACCAGTGCTACTCCATGTAAGAAAATTTAATAGAAGTGGACCGAAATGCTACAATCCAGAAGGAAATTCCAATTTCCACATATATTATTATATAAAGAATCCATTAAAGTAGCTACTGCAAAAAACAGTTTCGTACTTTAGTATCTCAATCGCTAGAGAGTTCTTTTGAAATAATATAGTCCATGTTAAATTTCTTTAAGTTTGTCTATTTCTTGATATTTTGAATCTCTTTAATGAAAAATTCTGATTCCGCCACTGAAGTTGTGAGCATCAATCATCATCACCAATCCATGTTTTTTCTCTTATGAAAATGTTATTGATCAATGATCTCACTTATATCAGTAGTTTCAAGATTTTTCTCAAACCCCACTATGTAATTGGCATAGTTATTGGGTATGCAAATGATATTTATTACAGTCGTTGCTTTCAGAATGGGAATTGGTTACATTCATTATTTTTTTAGGCAATTCGCATTAACTCCAATTTTTTTTTATAGCTGTAGCATTAAAGAAGATTGATTTTTATAGTGGATATATATAAGGATGTTGAAATTAAACTTTATCCTACGTTTTCCAATTTATTTATAAAGAGTAGCGATGAGAAAATATATTTTTATTTATTTATTTAATTATATCTTCAACACTTCCTTACGCGTGATGAGTTAAACACGCGAAAATCTTCTCTTTTTTTTGAATAATGAGTAGAGATGAGACTCAAATCCAAGACCCCTGATCGATATGTCTGGTTTGATATAGTCAGTGGCGGATCTAGGATTTTAAGATTGTGGATGCTCCAAGAAGAGTTGGTCTTTAAAATTTTAAAATATATCAGCGGAATCAAATCCAGCCACAACAGATGCAATATACAACTTTGAGCACCCACAAACAACCACTGCACCAAGAAACAACTTATTGCATGGGTGTTGACTGTTTAATTTTATACCATTCGTTTAAATTTCTATATAAATATGTATAGTTCGATACGAAATTAATGGGTGCTCAAGCACCCTAAAACTTCAACGTAGGTCCGCCTATGGATATAGTGTTATATGAAATGGACAATAGGCTTAACTCAATCCCCAAAATTGTGGATGATGCATGCAATGGTTATCGACCGTCGAGAAAACCAAATAACCACGCACAAGTGATGATCCCCATCATGCCTATTTATCGTGTTATACATTTAGATTGGATATCTAAAGCGTGAACAATATATCGTGGGAGTGCACTATCAAGCAAACAAAAGCTTGAGACGAGAGCCCAAAAGTTCCTAATTGGGCCTGGAGACCAATTTTCTGGCCTCATTAACACCAACCTCATTGTCCAAACCAGTCTTGGATCCAGTATCCAACATATTCAAATTTGGGCTTGCTGTCGTTGATATGGTAGAAGTGCACGGATCTGTCTTTGACATCCCTATTTAACTTGTGGCTTTATTTTTATTTTTCTACGGACAACCACTTCTAACAACTTCAGATATATGATGTTTTGAAATTAGTATTGATCAAGTTTAACTTCAAACATAATATTTGAAGTTTCATATAACTGAAGTTAAATTATTTTTGTATTAGGGTTGAAGTTTTATCATTTTTAACTCATTTTAACTATATTTTTATTTGAACTTTAGTCATATATGACTGAAATTTCAGTCAAATCTTTTTTGTCTTATTTCGGACACATTTGATTGAAATTTAGTCATTTTTGTCTGAAATTCAGTCAAATTTGGCTGAAGCTAAGCTTAATTAGTTGTAAGTTGTAACTGACTTTAGTTATTTCTGCTCAAACTCTAGCCACATATGACTAAAGTTCAATCAATTTTGCCTTACTTCAATCATTTATGATCGAAATTCATGCATATGGCTAGAGTTCAAGCAAAAATGACTGAAGTCCAATCATTTTTGCATGAACTTTACTCATATATAACTTTAAACACCGCATACGAAATGTGTGCGCATATGAAGTATTTTTTAAAAAGTGAGCACATGTTAAATTCTATTGTTAATTAAATTATACAGGTTGCCCTATGAAATTTTTATTGTTAATATGACCTTAGTTCTTCTTCTCCTTATTTGTTGCAGAAGTTTTCATATAATTATTTATTAAATGACTTCTTCTTTTTTTTTTTGTAAACGTATGAATTTTTTGAACCAATAACAGATTTTTTTTGAGCAAATTAAAATTTTTACGAGAAAACGTTAGATAACGGCCTGACATTTATATAAAGTTGTTGAAAATATTTTAATCTATAAAATGAGGAGAATTAAAGTCATAAAAGAAAATGATATACTAAAAAATATTTGGATTAATATAACGTGGTCCCAATAATTAATCCAGTATATATTAGATCCTCTTCAACAACAACATTTTGTTAGCAACATTTTCTTCAATTCCTTTGTCGACAAAAATAGATAATGAGAAACGTAAGATAATCACTACTTCTTTTAGGTGGTTCATATTAATTTTCAGTAGTGAAGTTCAATTAATTTAAAGTAAAGCACTCTTTACTAAAATAATTTTTATGATCTCTAATTAAGGAAGAATCATCCTATCTATATCGATCGTACACCACATTCTTTTGCGGTATAAGGTAATAATTAGAATGGTATTAAGAATAAGTGAAAAATTCATTTAAAAGAAGATCTATCATATATGTTGTTGCTGCATACGGTGCACAACTTCTATCAGTGTTCTATCAAATCTCCGAACAATGCGCTGATGATTCCAAATTTCCAATTACACAAAAAAACAAACATAACAAAATAAAAATATATATCGTATGTGTGTGTTTAAAAAATTCAATATAAATAATTAATTTCGAACTCAGTAAACTTAATTACTGAATGAATGAACTCATAAATTGAACTCTACATCCATCGCAGGCTTCTTGAATACGGTACATTCCAATATTACAAATTGCGGAGTTATTTAAGTATATTATATATGAATATAAGAAAGGCTCTAACCAATCCAAATTTAACAAACGAAAAAAAAAACAATCATCATGATTCATGGGCATATGATTTAAGGTCTATAATTTAATTTTATCTATATACAATAATAAAGATATAATTTTGTTCATCAAGTCCATAATGCATGGATAACTTAAATTTAATAAAGTGTATTTTACTAGCATCCTGATGATGTATGTATTATCTTGTTTTTAGCGATTTCATTTAAATGTAGGGTACAAGAATTAATATAGGGTAAGTTACATAAATCACATAGTGTAAAGATGAAATTACTATCTATCCCTATTTTTTTTCTAATTACAATAATCCCTTTACATTAATACAAGCACGGATACATTAATACATTAAAACGGATACATTATTAAAATAAAAATTAACTCAATCCGGATACATTAATGAAAGCGCGGATACATTAATAAAAATAAAAATTAACCCAATCCGGATATATTAATGAAAGTGCGATACATTAATACAAGCACGGATTCATTAATACATTAATACATATACATTATTAAAATAAGGGATTTTAGTTATTTTTAAAAGATATAGGGACAAATAGAAAATAATATACTTAAAGGTATGTACTTTAGTAATTTTTCTATTAATATATAGTAATTTCTAACAATAAACGGAAAAATCCGTTGGTATTTTTATTAAATGACGAATTATTTTTTAAAAATATAGTATTACTGTATTAGCTACGATCTATTTAAGGATAAATTAGCAATTCCTACTTTTCTTTTTAAAGATTTTGTCGTCATGACGACTGTTATTATATTCCTAAATAAAAATCATACTGGTTTGTAACTACCTATTCGGAATTACATTTGTCTCCAATATTCAATTGTCTGGTTTTGCAGTAGGCATCATAAGGTGTGTTCGATACGGAGGACAATATTTTTAAGGGTAAATTTTTTGAAAAATATTTTTCTAAGTTCTTTAAAAATTACGAAAATAACTTTTCTAGTGGAAATAGAGAAAATAAGTTCACAAATAATATTGCACCTAATTAATTATGTCCTTCCTAGCCTCCCGGTACCAACACATGACCTCATCTTCACCTTTACCTCGTCGCCCTCAACTACACTACCCCACACTCCATCTCCCATATATACAAAATTTTAAAATAATATTTTATAGTTACTTATCAAACATAAAAATAAGTACAAAATCCGACCATTTTCCTCGAAAATATTTTTCATGAAAAACAACTATCACTCAAAGGAAAATACTGCAAAAACTCTCAGATAGATCACTGACTTGTACTTTCTTTCACTGGCTCACAAAAGTACTACATGTATTATTAATTAATTGTAAGTTAGTAGCTGAAAGGACACAACATTGCTCAAGTGGAATGTTGATATTTTCAATTTCATTGGGAGATAGATTTATGCTTTTATCTAAGGAGTTCATATAGCATTAAGACAAATCTCTAAGTTATAAGAATATTGTTGTTAGAAACATGAGAAAACTTTGATTCCTTTGGCATGTAGGTTTAATGCTTTAAACTTTTTAAAAAAAATTATGTATACATCGTAGACGTTTTAGCTAGAGGCGCAAAAAAGATTCATCGGTATATTTAAAGTACTAATGTTTTTACATCTAAATTTTGTTTCGGTTCTTAGTAGCAATAACGATCTTTTTAAAAAAAATAAAAAATTCCACATAGCTTTTCATCTCCTTAATGCTTGGAAGTTCTCCAAACGTATGAAAAACTGGAGGACTTTGTACCATCCATTCCGATATGGTTGGATTTTGTTCAACAACAGCCCAAGGACCTAGAGCACATCTTTTGTTCTTCCAACTGCTTAAAGCGATTGTTACAACTACGAAAAATTCCAACTACGGATATATGTTGAATTCATTTTGCTTTTCTTGACATATTTATTTTTCTATATTTTGAATTTACTCCGTTTAAACCTTGGCTCTCTGCTAGCTAGGAATATAATTGAATTTGAAATGATCAACTTAGGTAGACATAAATTCCTAACACTAAATAACAATTTGTCCTATTATTCACCAAGAAGATGCAACAAGATTTCCTCACTCTATTTAAATCGTTTTCTCGATTTTAATTTTCTTCAACAAAAAAAATAAAATCTTTTTGAGATAATAACTATTAATTGAGTTACCGTATCAGAAACCAACTCTTTAAACAATATTCTCTACCGTTACATTTTTAAGTGAAAAATTGATTTGGCCTTATATATGACAAGATGTTGATTTTGTCTTATATTGTGTCGTTAGTTGACACTACAAACCAAATTTGATGATCATGTCTGTGAAAGGAAGGGAATGAATGGTACCATCAAATATCAATCACTAAACTCAAAACAGAAAACTGGATTAACACAACAAAAATAAATGATTATTTAATAGTTTTAGTAATCCATCATTAGCTTAATTCGACAAACTAATGGCCGGCTAAGACAGCTTTTTTAACCTTTTCTCCATCTTAAGTACGGAGTCATGACTAATAATGCCAAAATTATGTGTGTCTTGCGAAGACTACGTACCAACAAGGGCGGAGCTAGTGCTTATGTTAAACACAAATTCTATCAAACTCAGTATTTTGATTCAAATTTTATATTTATCTTAAGTAACGTACTTAATATGTACAAATTATTAATTTAAAAATTCGTGATATAAAAAAAATGAAAAATCTTAAATTAATAAATTTTGAATTCTAATTCTGTTTCTAAGCCTAAAAAGGGGGTGAGTTCTAGATGTCTTAAAAGTGCTACCACAATATTTTACTCAAAATTATTTTTAGTCTGTTAAAGGTGGAAAAATCATTATGAGAATATAATTAAATAGCATATAGCAGACCCCAATGCTAAATGCATGGTATTCAACATGGAATATGGCAACTTAATTGTCTATAGTTTTATAGAGATTAAGAAAGGAATATTATCATTCCATGGGTGGAGTAGTGTGCCTTTTTCCCCCCCCCCCAAAATACTCGTTTTAAGGCTCGATTAATTCAAATTCTAAAGTCTCACATTAAAGATAAAGTACTCTTTATTACAAATGACACTATTTTCAAAATACGAATAAGAAATCTCTTGTTAAGAATGAAGGGATAATAGTTGTCCACCAACTTTTGACGGTTAGCAAAATGTGGTAATCAACTTAATTGAAGAAATTTTCTAAACTAATACTTTTCCATAGACCAAAGAGTATTCAAATTTGAATTCCCTTCAAATAGAAAAAAGAAAGAAAAATAGGTTAATTTACTAATTAATTGGTATAGTTCCGAGTTCTCATTCCAAGTGAACTTAAATGGAAAAAATCTGAATAAGATTTCAAGCTTTTCGAGACTTAGGTCCTTATTTACATGCACGTTAATTAATCTAATTTTTAGAGTTCTACCTTAGTCCAATTAGTTTGCTAACAAAAGAGTAAAACAATAATTGGATAAGTAGAATGTTAAAACGAGTGACTATCTTATCTAGACGTTTAAGTTATTAAATAAAGCAATTTTTTTATTTATTTGGTTCTTTTTAACACGCCTTTTCACTTGTAGACCTGATTGTTTTTTTCATTGGTCAAGCTTGTGGAATTTTTTTTTATATTCCTGATCGACCTCTACTTGTTATGATACTATATTGAAATACGTCGAATATATTCCAGCCGTATATAAGTGGTCTTTCACTAATCCCTCTCTCTTTGCTTGGATTATTTTAAACATATCCTTGCTTCATCTATATATATAAGATATATCTCCAGTCTGATGGAATACACAAATGGATCCTCATTTTCTTCTACATTTTTCTTCAAACTTCCATGCGCGTAAATAAAAAAAAACTTGCAAAATTTTGTTTATTCCTAATATATAATATTTAGTCATACATCACTTCATCACGAAAAAGGAGATCCTATTTCAGTAAGACTTGATCTGATCAATCGTAGTTTAGATTCAAGTTGGTTCTTGCTTCCATACTATTGAGTTTAACATTAGTAGAGTCAAGTTTCAATGAACTCTACAACCATTCCCCTCCAAAACCCTAGCCTTTTCAACACCTCTCAAAGTTCTCTAGCAGGAGCATTACAAGGATGCATTGGGAACCTTGATGGAGCATGTTTGGAAAAACTATTACTTCATTGTGCAAGTGCCTTAGAGAACAATGATGTTACTTTGGCTCAACAAGTCATGTGGGTGCTCAATAATTTGGCTTCTTCAAATGGGGATCCAAATCAAAGACTCACATCATGGTTCCTTAGGGCATTAATTTCAAGGGCTTCTAGGGTTTGTCCTAATGCCACAAATCTTCATGGAAGTAGTAATATTGAAAGAAGATTAATGAGTGTGACTGAGCTAGCAGGGTATGTGGATCTCATCCCATGGCATAGATTTGGATTTTGTGCATCAAATAGTGTTATTTATAAGGCCATTGAAGGGCAAAAAAAAGTTCACATATTAGATTTTAGTATCACACATTGTATGCAATGGCCAACTCTCATTGATGCAATTGCTAAGAGACCTGAGGGTCCTCCTTCACTCCGAATATCGGTGCCTTCATGGAGACCACAAGTTCCTCCATGGCTCAATGTGTCAAGTGAAGAAGTTGGCCAACGTTTGGCCAATTTCGCGAAATTTAGAGATGTTCCTTTCGAATTCCATGTGATTGAAGACTTGAACTATGACATGTTCTTGAGCCAATTGAATCCCTCAACTCTTCAAATTAGAGATGATGAAGCTTTGGTTGTGAATTGCCAAAATTGGTTAAGGTACTTGTATGATGATGAACAAATTAAGGGTGCAATTTCGTCTCGCGACATATTTCTTGATAGGGTTAAGGATTTAAACCCTTGTATTGTGACTATTGTTGATGAAGATTGTGATTTGGGAAACTCATGTACTTTAACATCAAGAATTGCCACATGTTTCAACTATCTATGGATACCCTTTGATGCATTAGAGACATTTTTGCCTAAGGATAGTAAACAAAGGCTAGAATATGAAGCTGATATTGGCCACAAAATTGAGAACATTATTGGATTTGAAGGAATCCAAAGGATAGAGAGATTAGAGAGTTGCAATAAGTTCTCACAAAGGATGGAAAATAATGGTTTCATGAGTGTACCTTTTAGTGAGGAAACAATTAAGGAAGTTAAGTCATTGTCAGATGAGCATGCAAGTGGATGGGGCATGAAAAAAGAGGAACATGACATGCTTGTATTAACATGGAAAGGTCATAACTCTGTCTATGCAACATCTTGGGTCATAGTCCCACCACCCCATATGGACATGAGTAGCTTATAATATAAAAAAAGTAGTTAAATTTTATATTTTACTTACAAGTGGTCTTGTAAATGTATAATGGTAGATTTAAATTAAAGTAGCTAGCTAGAAAGGGCCAAAATTGAGATGAAGTTTCATTCTCATCAAAGTGGTCCATTGGATAAGAAGTGACAATATAAGATTTGCTTTTTTATTTTTATTATTTTTTTGTCATGGTGCTATTATGTAAACAAGACAAGGGCTAAATGGTAGGAATCTAAGAAAAACTTTAATTTCATCCGATGCCACAAATGTATTATTTGTCAATTTGTGCCCTACTAGTGTCACATGAAAGTTGAGGAACAGAAAGTCATATCAAGTTTTTTTTTTTAGTTGTAGTAGTAATCGAGTATTTGATTTACTAGATCAATATTCAGTTTTTAAATTAGTTGTAGTAAGAATCTACTCCATACGAAGTGCCTCTTTAGGATAATAAACACGATATCAAGGTTAAACTATTATAACAATTACGGTGCTTCTATCGAAAAAGTACCTTTGTTATAATAGTAGAACCCAACTTCATGTCTATTATCCTAAAGAGGCATGACAAGTCATGAGCTCTACTTTAGTTATGGAAGGGTATTTATTTATAATTTTAAACTAATATATATATATATATATATATGAGACCAAAATATTAATCATATTTTCATTTTTCTTGTTGCACTTGCATCTTTTGAAAATGTGTTATCACCTATTGTCTTTTTGTATGAGGACCAAAACCAGCCAACTATGTTTTTATTCAGAAATGGCATGGGTTGACCATTTATACCCTGCTATTTAAAGCTTAATTGTTTTTAAATAATACTCCTAAAATAGTCCACAGAGACTGCTGGAGGCAAAAATTAAGGTGCACATTAAATAAAACATTACCCTAAGGGGGAGGAAGATTAATTAAGCTGATAAAACAAATTGTGACAAAAAGAAATGTGGAGTTTTTCAAAAACTCTCACAAAAAGAATAAGTTGAAATTGATATATCAACATATAAGGATCATTTGATGCTTGCTTGTGTTTTGCCACAAATGTTCGAACCTTATGCATTCTGCAAAATCTATTAGTCAATTAAACTTGCAACATTTATTGATGCTGATTGAGCAGTATGTCCAAATTTCAGAAAATAAGTAACATGCTATGTAATGAAGCTTGTAGACTCTTTAATTTATGGAGAATCAAAGAAATAATAACTGTGTCTAATTAAGAGCTCAACAAAGGCAGGATATAGAAGCATGGTATTAAGGGTTTCAAAAAATTTGTGGCTAGTTGAATTGTGTAAAGATTTCAAGCAGCAGAGGATCCTCTATAGCATAAACAGAAAATTTCAAGGTTGTTCTCTGTAGCCAAGAAAAATGGAAGGCCATTGGAGAACACTAGTTTTGGCACATTTTTCCACAATAAGATAATGTATATCATGTATGTTATTGTATATCACACACATTTTATGAATATATATATATATATAATATACACTAGTGATATACACAAATATGAGAAAAGACGGGTAATGGAGAGCTTCATTTCCGGCGTATTTAATGACAATACAATACTATATATCACCTGTACATTATATGTATATCACTATATATCCCACATGTATTTTTACTGATATACACATATATACATATTGATGATACATTAATATGCAAAAGTGCTAAACTTCACAAATGTAAGCCCAAAAATTCATTTAGAAAGTCATGCCACCACTTAGGCATACCTTAGTGGTTAATGTCATATTTGTGACAACTATTTATATTAGCATAACTTGTGTTAGATTATAGTACAAAAATATAAACTTCTGTTGAGCGAAAATTATTTGTTATTTCGTTATCAAGATATTTTTGACCCCTTATTTTTTTAATTTAAGATGTTAAAGAGCAGAATTCAAAAACCACTAAATTTGAGGACAGAAATTAAAAACCATGGCTGCTACATCAGGAAGAGAAAAGTATGGTGGGCTATCATGTGCCATTGGAGATGTTAAGAACTTTAGTTGAGTTCAAATTTCAATTAGCATTTATAATATTTTAATATTTTTTTAATTATGATAAAATACCACGCTAAACTATAGCATAACAGTATAGATTGTATCTACAAAAAAATATAATAATTATATAAAATATTGTTATATAAAAACGTGAATGTATTTAAGATTTCATTGTAATTCCAAATTCAGAAAATGAAATTGAATAGTGCCACATGATTTTCATTTGATTGCAATAATGACATCAACTACATTTTCAATACCAAATCCAAAGTTTGGTCGATTGAGTACCCTATTGATCACTAATTCATAAAATTAATACAAGAAATTCTTAACAACATGTAAGTTAAACTGTGTGAAATATCACATTTTAAAAAATTTATGGACCTAGTTCGTAACACACTCTTCCAAACGGACAAATAGACACTTTAGAACAATCATTTAATTTGATTTATTTTTTAACTGCTCTGATCTCCTTCAAGAAAATTGGTTTCTTAGTAGATTGTTCTCTTGTAGATAAGAAGAAAAAAAGATCTCCTTATTCATGGAGGGATTACGAAAGACTTATCTAATGTTGTATTAATCTCTTGCTACTTTATGAAAATCACATCAATAAATAGCTATAATTAGCTGATTATTATAATTATTACAAAATGATAATCAATTCAACATGGAAGAACTTAAACGGAGCTTCCATTTAATTTAAATTATGTACTTTTACGATTGAATATATAAATACATGATAAATAGATAAATTGTTCCTATTGTACACTTTCTATTAAACTTTTGGAAAAAGTTTCTACACATGAAAGGAGAATTGAACAATAATCTCATAGATTTGTATGTTTGGATCTCCTTAAAAGAAGAATGACTAATTATTTATTCATGTTAACAACTTGAGTTATGGTGCAGTGGTGGACTGCTTCACCCTTAACCAGAGTTCTCGGGTTCGGGCCCTGGATATGCAGAAAATCTTGTTGGGAGCGTTACCCCCGAATGGACCCTGCAGTGCGCGATCCAAATTTAGTCGAAGCTCCAATGTGGACTCCGGACACCGAATGGAAACCAAAAAAAAAAAATTTGTTCGTGTTTTTCCCTAAATTTTTATGACTTTATATTTATCTTTGATTTAGTAATCATTAATTATTGGATTCAAAATAGATTGGCATAGATTACGTTTTTAACTTTTTTCGAATACATTGTGGGTTCTACTTATTCATATTATTTCTCTGAAAACAGGAAAAGATCTCTTTTTTTGGTATCTTTTTTATATTTTATATGTATAGGTTTGTTGTCACTTAATTTGGATTTTGGCTTATATTAGATTACCATGAAGGAAGGGACCTTATATGTTTCGTGTGGACCCTTTAGTTTAAAATTCACTTTTGTTGTTGTCCACCTTTAATTCGAATTAAAAGGTACTTCATTTGCTACTGATACGTGAAACTAGGGTTAGGGTAATCTAATAAAATTATGGGCGTGCTTATCGTGAGGAAAATGTTTTTCAGGAAAATAAGTAAATTTTTACTTTTTTTTTATAATAAAAGTTTAAAAAGAAATACTATGAGAGGTGAGGCTGGTGGAGATGGGGAGCTACCGGGTGTTTTGAAAAGTGGAGAGGACACAAATAATGTGGAATGTTATTCATAAAACTTATTTTCCTTACTTTCACTTGAGAAGTTATTTTTCTCATTTTCAAAAAAATATATATTTTTTACTAAAGAAAATGTTTTAAAAATATCTTGACCAACAAAATATGAAGAAAAAAAAATGTCTTTCGAAAAAATAAATTAGTTACTTAGAAAATAGTTCACTCGTCATTTTAAGATCTTAGATTGAAGTTATGTATTTTCCTCACATAATATTTTAGAAGCACTATCAATTAGTAGTAGTAGTACTATTTTATAAAAATGAAGTTTATGGGGTCTATGACTATGCATTAATTACCTTAGGGTGGCTTGTTTGGTTGCGGGTTAGTGAGAAATTATTCGTGTTATAATAATTACGATAAATTTCTACGTTATTTCGTTTTAAATTGGAAAAAGACAATCTCCCCATAAAATTTAGCATAAGTTTGTAGTATAATGTTTGCTTGGATTTTTCTCTTTTACACATAAACATAAACATTGCTAGTACGATAAATTATGGACTAAAAAATCATCTCCTGTTAGTGGATGTTTCATCAAGAATACTCTGGGTATGGAGTCATCTTTGTTAGGTAGCGTTTTATCTCTTACTATAAAAATTTTCGACACAAATCCAAATTTAATTGAGCTTTTAAGCAAATATTAATATTAGAGTGGGAAAAAAATCGAAAAAAGCTACCCCACTCACGCTCTCAAAAATCAATAAAGAAAACGTAAAAAAGAAGTGCAAAAGTTTTTCACGTGAGTCCCGTTTGGCTGCTGTTTTAACAGGATAAGGTTGCTTTTTAACAAACTTAATCTTTACAAAAAAACAAATTGGGTGCAGAATAGCCAACCCAATGTGGTTTAATTAAAGTATAAACACATTTTATAGTTTGAGTGTTAGTAAAAAAAGATATGTATGCAATTAAATTACTTTTAAAACAGTAACAAATATTTTTTTATAATAAACAAACAATTGATACTGAAAGAATCTTTAAATCCTATCGTGTTTACATGAAGGAGAATAATAGTATATATGGTAAGACAATCACCTAACTCATACCTTATTTAGTAGTATTATAATATCCTAATTAATGAAGAAGTCCACGTACAACTTATTCATTATTAATTAAGTCATTTTGATAGAGAATGTTTAATTTAATCGCACAAATTTAAATTTACTCGATTTTAATATAAATATTAAATATTAAATAAAAAATTATATATATATTTTATTACCTATTTAAAGTGAAGGTCAAGATGCTCATGCATGAAGTAACTGAGTAGGACTGACTGCAAATAGAATATTAGGATGGACGAATTATAATATTATATATTGAAGCCAACCGACAAACTTTATTATAATAAATAAATTAAGATAAAATCAACAGAGTGTCGCGTAGCTTAGAGATGTATACGTACTGCTGGCAAGAAACATATAATAATATTTTTTTATTTCTCAATTCGATATTCAATATCTATATTGAAGCTCGATTAAATTCAAATTTGCGTCGAACATAGTAATACTTAAACCATATTAAACATAAAGTTGTCATTGTACTTTCTTGAGTAAGGAGGAGTTCATAATATTTCTTAATGAAAAGGCTATGTATAGTAATGGGATCACACACAACTTTAATGGCAATTTTGCAATCAGTGAAAAATGAGCCAAGCCATAATGACTTTGGTCCAAGAATAGAATCACTACTAGAAAAAAAGAAATCCACTAAATTTATATTATAAAATATGATTTTTTTTCCCACTCATTTCCATTGAACCTAGCTCAATAGAACAATATATGATAGAAAAAAAAATTCAATAAAATAACAAAAAACTTTCTAATTTTTCACTATAAAACTTTGTATAACTAATGAAAGGTTGTACTTCCAACATGAGAATGCTAATTTTGATACAAGCAAGTATATGTGGTATTGTTTTGGGTAAATACGCTTAGCATGAAAGATAAAAGTCTCTCATTTGAAGTCATGTATGGATTTCACTTCTAGCTTGTTTAAAAGTAAATTTTACTATGGTTAATCTCTGTTTCATTTTACTTGATCTCTATATTAAAAATAAATATTTTTATTTATTTGTTTATTTTAGCCAATCAAGAAAATTTTATTGATTATTTTTCATATTATCCTTAATAGTATTAAATAATTATATAAAATAATAATACTCAAATAAAAAATTTCAAAACATCATAAATAAATTTAATTTGATAAAATACACTTTTAATTAAAAAATTTCTGAAATCAAATATAAAACTGAATAATAGCTTTGACTTTAGTCCACAAAGTTATTAGTACATCATAGTGCGAGGAGTTATGTATGTTCCAAAACCCATAAGTATAAGGGCCCATATTTAACCACTCATTTTTCCCATGACAAAAGTGTAATTTAAATTTTTATATCTAGTTCAAATAAATAACTTTTTTTACATAATAAAAAATATAGTAATTTTTTTTCTTCTGAACTATCCTTATTTAGGTAATTAAGTGATTTTTACGAACCAAGAAACTATATTGAATAAGTACCATTTAATTAAAGGTATTAATTATTTCAGTTTTTATTGAAATGCTTAAAACAAGCAAGTTCATATATTTCCACTAAATAAAAAATATATTATGTTTAAACATGTCTCATCTGCAATTTCATAAAAGCATCAATATCTTCTAAAATGGACCAACAACTACTTGAGTCTAATTAATTAATTATAAGAAACATTAAATTTTACAAGTCAAATTATATGCGACACATGTTTCTCGAAAGAAAGTGAAATGACATACAAGATTACATTAATTGAAAACACATGCATAACAAACATTATTGAAATAGTCCTAATGATAATAAGAAGTTTAATACTCTTCGAATGTTGTAGAACTCTTCAAACATTCAAGTTGTCTCCTGGCCATATCATATCACATATACAAAGGATATTTTTTATTATACCTTTAATATTAAATAACTATATAAAATATTAGTGGTAAAAATACGCCCTAATAAAAGTTTTCTTAAGAATTATGTAAAGTCAATTTTGGTCTAGTAAAATGAAACAGAGGAATTAGTAAAAAGCATAATACATGAACATGCTCTGTAACTTGACCTCAACTATTTATATCCTCAAACTTTGGACGTGCATAAGTAGAGACTTAAATTTGTTTAAAGTTGAACAAGTAGATGCATATGTCCTACATGGCATTCTATGTGAAAATTCGTGTGAGATACACTCAAACTGATTTTTATATGCCACGTTACCTGTTAAACTTTATATACATACTTAAAATCATAGGGTATAAATGTTAGATGAAGCCATGTATGTTGCCTTAGTAAAACTTTTATTTTTTATTTTTCATCCGGTGTTCGATATCCATATTGGAATCCAACTAAATTCAGATTAGTGCGGAAAAGTTCCACATTAGAGGTAAAGCGCTTCTTAACAAATGCGATTCCGTACTCAAGGGGGACTCAAATCCAAGATCGATCTCTGATTAAGGATGGAGAAATACTTACCACTCTATCACAATCCTGACCGTTTCAGTAAAACTTTAGGTACAAGTTGACATATTGCATATTCAAAGCTTGAACAACATGCATGGCATGTCGGATACCAAACAATTATTACTGGTTAAAGGTATACAAATTGAATTTCTACTTTAAAGCTTATACTTGGAAATCTAAATACAAAAAAGCATCTATGTGTACTGACTACTGAGAAAGTGAATCAAAAAGCAAAAGAAAGTGATAAATATTTCAAATAAATTTTTGAACTAATCAAGTTGAAATCATTTTACCAATAAAAGTTGAAATCATTAAACTTTTAGCACCTTTATATTGAGGAGGTGATTATGCAATAAAATGATACGTCAACAAGATGTTATCCTTTGCTTAAATGATTTGCTATGAGTGAGGATTTTAGTTATTTTTTCGTATTTAATATGTAAGAAAAATACTATTTTAAAAATATCCTCATGTGTGCTGTAGGATGGGGAGTACATAACTAACGTGAAATGTTATTTGTAATTTTTTTTTAATTTCCACTAGAAAGATTATTTTCCCCATTTTAAAGAAACATCTTTTTCTAAAGAAAATGTTTTTGAAAAAAATGACCAACCAAACATGAAAAAAAAAATTAAAATTTTCAATTTTTACTCTTTTTCTAAATTAATTAGTTTCATGGAGAATGCGCATTACTCCCAATTCATTTAAAATTGAATTAGTACTATTTAGTACGTTAGAGAAAGTTAATTACAAAGAAAGATATAGTTTTCAAATTTATGGTCTTAATATCATTTGTTGGGATTATAAGGTCTTTTGAAATTTGTGGTCATAAAAATTTCTTAAATCTAAAATGGAAAAATTAGAAAGGAATTATTATTTTTTAAAAGATTAAATATTTTAGAACACTTCTAACAAAAAATAATTTATACTCTAGTATATATTATTAAAATTCCTTTTTTATCCATACTTTTTTTAAACATTACTACTATTTTTTAATTATTTTTTCACAGAGAAAAATTGCATTGTTGTTGATCTTGAAAGCATAAATTGTTCTTTTCCACAAACAGGAGAAAAAGCAAAAGCTTTGGTCATGCTCAAAACTGAAAATATGCAAAAGATAATGTAACAGAAAAAAAAATTCAAGAAAAGGTACTTTGCAGGGGCAAATAGGTCATTATCCTTTTAATAAAATAAAACAGCGTCAACTTATGTTATACGGCAGAGAGATTAATTAATAGTGTGACATGATCCGGAAGGAAACTGCAACTTGTTTGTAACCTTCTGTGCCGACTTTCTTCGTTTCAAAATAAGTGTCATTTTACTCCGTTTCAATTTATATATCATAACTTTGTCTCAAAATAAGTGTTGTCGGCATTTCAATCTACATATCTTAATTTTTTTAGAAGAGTTTTTTTTATAACTCTTTAATTCTAACTTTTCATATAATACGCTTATAAGACCATAAGATTAAATGACATTTTAATATATATTTTATATAATTTTAATTTAAGACCATAAAATTTAATTTTTAAATTTTTTTTATGTCAGATAAATAAATTAAAATAAAGTGAGTAATTACTCTTTTCATCCTATTTAAATATATAAGATACTATCATTTACTAAATTGAACCTATTTATCAGAGGATAAGAATTAAGCACTATTAAAACGATATGGTTCTTTAATATAAGAATATAGTTGGAAATAATTATTAGTTATTGTCTTGAATTTTTAAAGAGATAGTTATTTTTTGCTAAAGAGATATTTATTTTGAGATAAAGAAAATATTATATTATTAATTTAAAAATAATATTTATTTTAATTTGTATTTAGCTTTATTATATTATATACGTAAGGATGTTGTGACTGCTCAAAAAAATATTTTTTCTTAATTTCCACTCGATATTCGACGTTTGATATCTATATTAGAGTTCAATTATTTTAAATTCATGATACATAGGACTCATTCAAAAGAAGCCTCCCTACCAGAACTTTTCTATTCCATGAGAGTTCTGAATAAAAAAGAAGCAGTCTCATCCACTACACCAGGTCTCACAAAAATAACTTACTGCCAAGAAAATGGCATAGAAGAGTTGAGAACCACAATATAATAAAACCAATAGATATTTATTACATATAATATTAGATCAAAGTGTAGAGTGTCTTGATTTAGCCAGAAGTAGCATATGCTTATCAAAAATTGACTCATATTTCTTATAAGAATGTCAGATACAGATTAGTGGGCAGTCAACAACTCTCTGTCTTACCATATAACCATTTTCCTCTTTACTACTCTTCACAGTCTACTCACTGGAAGTTCTCATTTTCCCCATTTTATTATATGCATTTATATATCTGTTATTTAACTCTGTCCTTGAGACACCCCTTCTTTGCTTCACCCATACTCTTGTCTCTCTAAGCTTTATTATTATTCTCATTTTGTATTATCAAGAACACATCTTTTTCCATTTGTCTTCATGCTTATTTCAGAATAACTTCTTGTTTTCTTCTCAAATCTATGTTTGTATCTCCCAAGATTAGTTTTTTACTCAAGTAAATTCCAAAAGGGACTCTTAATTTGAGGTGGGGTTTTTTCTTAATTTGACTCTAATGGATGTTTCTTGTGATCTTCAAGTGGATGTTAATGGTGAACAAGTCTTTATGGTAGATAAGGTAAATTTTCTTTCTTTTTAGCTTTCTTGTTCTTCTCTTTTGTCTCTTTGTAAATAATAACAAGCTTTGTTCTCAATCATTCTTGTTTTGTTTGTTTCTCCAAATTGTTGTCTTCTCAATTAATTCTGTTTCATTTCTAATTCTCTGTTTTGGTTCCTCTATTTTGTCCAATTTCTGTATTCAAAATTGTGTTTTTTTTTTCATTAGTTGCTCGGATTCTCCGAAAATATTGTCATACTTGTTATGGATCCTCTAAAAGTACACTACTTTTGTAGAATCCGACATGTATCTGTCGGCGTTTTTGAAGAGTTCGAGCAACATAAGTTAGGTCCTCTATTTTCTCCAATTTCTGTATGCAAAATTGTGTTTTTTATCCATTAGTTGCTCGAACTCTTTGAAAATGTTGTCACACCTGTGATGGATCCTCTAAACGTACACTAATTTTGTAAAATCAAACACGTACCAGTCGATATTTTTGAAGAGGTCGAGCAATATAGGGTGGTGTTCTGTTTAATTTGGGTTTTGGCTGGCTCCATTTTGTGCTATTGTGAAGTTCATGATCATTCTACTAAATGTTTCTCTGCTGTCTTTCAACTCTCGCTACATTATTGTTCTTAACTTTTGCTACTCATTTTTTAACACAAAATTAAATTGTGTACCTACATTTTTCATGTGTGGGGCTAAGTTTGTACTATTTCTTGGCCACTTTTTTTTTTCTCCTATATGATTTGTAAACTCGCCGTATGTTTCCTCTCATTTATTATTGATGATGCTATTAGGTGTATAATAGGCATTTATTATTGATGATGCTATTAGGTGTATAATAGGTCGCCATGATAGTTTAAACCTGTAATTGACTTTTCGTGACAAGTTCAGGCGAGAATTTATGTCTTTTCCCATTATTATTATTATTATGAAGTTTAAATGTTCATGACCCAAATTTTGCTTCTTTCACGTCTTTCTAGAGTGCCCAAAAAGGTTGCTCTCAAATCAACTCATTACTATGCTTTCCTTACTTTGCTGGTATATCACAGACTTTTTTTCCTCAATTTAATTTTAGTATAACGACCTGTCATCATTCTTTTGGAAATTCTTTACATTATTCAATTATGTTTTTGCTTTTTTTGGTTTTAATTTAATGCCCTTGATAATGTTCTTATATCTTAAATTATGAAAGTGATTGAATGATTACTAATGTAAGCTTATTAAATACTTAAGATGGTCCCTAAATAACTATTGAGTGTCATTCTTGGTTTGTTGAATTTGCTAGTTTTGTTATTTGAATGTGTTGTTATAAACTTGTGCAGAAGGTTATCTGTTCCTATTCAGGGAGAATAAACAAATTGTTTGGAAAATCGAAACGAGGGACACAATATCTAAAGGTGATATTTCATGACTTTCCTGGTGGAGCTGAAAGTTTTGAGCTCATTACAAGATTCTGTTATAGCAAAGGGAAGATTGAGATAAATTCCATTAATGTTTCAACTCTATATTGTGCTGCCTCTTACATGGAAATGGAGAAATCTGTATCCGGGAACCAAAATCTGTTTGAACTAACTGAGAAATCGCTCGAAGACATTAGGTATTGGACTTGGTCTGAGCTTCTTGATGCTCTAAGATTGTGTCAAAATTTGATGCCTGTGGCAAGTTCGTCAGGTGTAATTGATAAATACTTGGATTCTGTTATCGGGAGGATTGCGTCTTCGTGCGAAACCAGTCCTTGTCCGTCAACTTCTTCTGCTGACAGCTCTGGATTTCGATTGTCTTGTGATACGAAAAGCACAGAGAGCTTGAGAAATAGCGCATTTCGGGCAACATGGTGGTTTGAGGATCTTGCTTCTTTTGAGCCGTTTTTGATCGAAACTTTGGTAAAGCAAATGGTATCCAAAAACCTTGACCATGGGATTCTTTGTAAGTTCCTGTTCTATTACCAAAAATCAAGATTTTCAGTGGCTAAAACGATGGATGAGAAATGCAAGAGCATGGAGACTGTTATTGAGATGCTTCATTTGCTAGATTTAAGCTGCATTTCCTTCAAAACCTTATTTGGAATGCTTCGAATTACTCTCAATTTAAAGATAAGCAAGTGCTCCAGGAACAAGTTAGAGAGCATGATTGGCTCGCAGTTGGATCAAGCGACTTTGGATAACCTCCTGCTCCCGTCACCTGTTGGATCGAGTTATTTATATGATGTGAATTTAGTTCTTAGGTTATTGAAATCATTCATCAGTAAAGGGGCATGTTGTATTCCGTTAACTCGATTGAGAAAAGTTGCTAGCTTGATGGACTTGTACATAGCAGAAGTAGCTCCTGATCCATGTCTAAAACCTTCCAAGTTCCTTGCCCTGGTCAGGTCGCTCCCCGAGTCTGCTAGGGACTCATATGACGCAATATACCATGCCACGGTTATGTATCTCGAGGTATGCCTTTTCGATTCTCCCTAAGAGGCCTACAATTTATCACTTGTTTCTTTGCATTTTGATGCTTAATTAGACTGATACAACAAACACATAAATTCACTACAAGTTCATGTTCAAGAATATGTCAAGTTATTTAGGCATTGTTTCGAAATTTAGCTGGTTGATCATCGATGACACATTGCAGGTTCATTCAGGGTTATCTGAAGAGGAAAAGATGAAAGTATGTAGTGGACTAAGCTACGAGAAGCTTTCATCCGAGGCTTGTAGCCACCTTGCTCGTAACAATAAGTTCCCTTCAAAATCTGCTGGACAAGCTCTCATAACTCAGCAAGTGAAGCTCAAAAGCTTACTTCAAGAAACCAATCAAGCCAGTCCATACCTCGATTCGCCTTGTAGTTTCGTGGAAACATTAAGTCCAGGACATGAAGATCAACAGATCGTGCTATACGCGGGAAAGCTAGATCTTTCAACAGAGAATGAAAAGCTCAAAGAACATTTACAAGGCATGCAATGGAGAGTTCTAGAATTGGAAAAAGCTTGTAGGAAAATGCAAAATCAAATGGCAAAGATGTTGAAATCAAGAATATCAAGCCATAACAATGCAAGATCATTACCTAGGCTATGTTCTTGAATCTTGATTGAGATATTAAAATCCAATCATTTTTATTTACTTTATTAATTTTTTTTAAAAAAAATGTTGTATGTAAATAGCAAAGTGACTATTATTACTACTCCCTCTGTCCCATTTTATGTGACACACTTTCCTTTTTAGTCCGTCCCAAAAAAAATGTCACCTTATTATAATTAGAAACAATTTATCTGAGAATTGTTTTAGATCGTGCCACATAAAATGAAACGGAGAAGTACTGCTTTTGCCCCACCACTTACTTTTTTCTGGCTACCAATAGTAGAATGATTGGGACTAATCAGAAAGTGTTTTGAGTATATAGGTATGAAAAAGGAATTAAGAACCATTGAAAAGCTGAATTATAATTTGAGGCATAAAAGTAAAAAACAAATCTGATAATTCCCTGAGATTTGTGGCAGAAGGATGATAAGGTAAAGTCACTTTCCATTTCATTCTCATATTGAGACAATGGCATGATGCTAGTTGTAAAAATTGTCAGCAAAACAAGTAAAAGAATCTCTTACTATATAAAGATGAGAAGTTTCTATCAAAAAACTGAATTTGTTCATTGATATTCTTCCCAACCCCACTGCATTTTGTGAGACAGGCAGCAAAAGGAATTTTGAAAAAAACAGATTTTTCTGAACAGTGTGAAAACTGGCTGTGGATATTTGTCTGATACTATGGTTGATAGTATCTCGTGTAGACGCACTATCTCATAAACGTATAAATGGATTAGACGATTAATAATCACTCAAATGGTGTTCTATTGCCTTGTGGTCTTTGAAAGTTTTAACATTTAACTCGGAACTTAGATTTGTTTCGCGGATGACTACTGAACTTTATTTAATGTGAGAATAAAAAGTCATGAAACTATTTTAATTTATCACATTAAAGTAAATGAACTTTATTCATTATAGCAGTGAATTTACTAAACTTTTTTTGGTCACATTAAAGTAACTAAAAACTTCTAAACTACACATAATAACAGTAAATTCACATTAATTGGTAGCGTCGGTGTTACTTTACTATTATAGCAGGTAAAATTAAATTACTTTAATGTAATGAAATATAATTTTATATTATTGTACTATATAATGGCAAAAGCTTAGTGAGTTGAGATTATAATAAAACATGATTTCTCCACCAAACTAGCTCATCGAAAAAACATTTGGTAGGATTTCGCTGAAATATCGAGAAATTTTTTAATTTTTTTTTATAAAAATACTACTATGATATTTTCTTTTCTCACCTATTCTCTTCATGATTTTAAGCCGATTAAAATAGAATTCTATGACTTTACTATTATGATGAAATTAACCATACGTTCGAAACTATACTAACAACTCAAAGCCGTATAAAGCAATGAATGTGGCAATCGATAACTTGATAAATCTATTTGGTTAAGAAATATATAGAATATAATAACTCAACGCAAGATCTTTTTCTTTTAACTCTTTCTTACCTAAACTCAATTATTTTGCCTATTATATATATAGTTAGTCGTACTAGAGCTTGGAAGAATCTTTGCTGTCACGTAGTTATAATGAAGCCAACTTAGTAGTTGCCAAGCAGATTAATTAAGGATTAACATTGTTAATAATTGATAGTGTCGACAAAATGAGCTCATATTTTGGTAATTCGTCTAACTCGTCCATATTTTAATAGATTGGGTGAGTGATTTTTTATATGGGTTGATACCCATATTCAACCCATAAAATATAGGTAAAATATGGATTAGCCAAATGGGTTAAGCTTCCAATTTTTATTCACTCAAAATTCATGATATCACTAAAAATATTATAACTTCTCTTCCTTTTTATATTCTTCTATTAAACTAATTATTCTTCTATGTAACTGAAAAGGTGAAGTCTTTGGCCCTCCAAAAAATAATATATTTTATAAATGTACATATTTTTGATAATTATAATTATATTTCTTTATTTGTTTTAATTTTATATTGGATAACAAATAATAGTGTAAAATAAACAAATCATGTATTAGTATTGACATTGCTAAAGCACATTAAGCATTTTTAGTCCTAAAATGCAAATATTTATTTACTTTGAAATTAAAAATATTCTCCCCTGGTTATTACATAAATTTATTTTATATAGTTATATGATTTATTTTTTTACTTTTATGATACAATAAAACTAAATAGAGTATTTTCAACATTTTTCATCTAAAAAAGACTAAAATATTTTTTTTCATGTTGAATTTTAAGTAGAGTACTATTTACTCATGAAAATATGGATAAATATGAGTAAACGAGTATTTTACCTAACCCATTTTTTACCCAATCCATTTTTACCCATATGAAATAGGGGAGAGTTGAATTATTACCCATTTTATGTTGACCCATTTTCAACCCGTCCAAAATTTACCTAACCCGTCCATTTGCCACCACTAATAATTGTCATATAAACCTTATAAAATCTCTGTTAAACATCTACATCCTCCAATTTATTTTACTTGTTATATTTTTTTCCACATCGCTTAAGAAAACATTAATTCAAAAGGTTCTTATATATTTTTTATTCTCAATTAATACTATATTTTTTTCACCATATTAATATAGTCTCTTTCCACATATATTGAATAAGGTTAAAAGTGAAAACTAATAATATTATTTTTTTGCATTTAAATTTTTAAAAATGATAACTATTTTGGATTAGTTATTTTTAATAAGCACGGTAATTAAAATAGATAGGTGGAAGTAATTACTAGTACTGGTAGAGTAATTTAAAATGAACATTACTCCTTCTGTTCACTTTTACTTATCCACTATTCTAAAATAGATTTTTATTTGTTACTTGTTACTTTTAACGTTTCAAGAAAAGACAATTATTTTTTTCATGCTCTACTCTTAGTATTAATTACTTATTTTCCAAATAATTTTTCAAAAACCTAATATGAAATATCAATTAATATGAATATTATAATAAAGTACTCATATCAATCATTAGAGCTGTCAAAATGGGCTGGCCCAACCCAACCCTAACGGGCTAGAAAGCAAATGGGCTAGGACGGGCTGATCCTTTTAGTTAAAAGGCCAGTAAAATAGCAGTTCAACCCAGCCCTAAGCGGGCCGGGGGTTGGGACGGGTCGGCCCTTCAACCAAAAAATGAACAATATTGGTGTCTTAGAAAGAGTATATAAGAGTATCGAACGTTGATGTCTGATGAACACGACATCAATACATATAGAAATTCATTTATGAATTACACACTTCAGTGAATACTTATAAAAATACATAATAGCCGAGATACATTATTGTAAGATTCATCTGAGCAAAAAATATTACATGATCACTTTTTTTATAAACAAGACAACAACGGGGAAATGGAAAATTAGGCATAAAAACAAAAGTAGACTTAATTTTTGTGGGCTAATGGCCATAAAATGTAAAAGATCTGCAAAAGAGTTAGACTTGATTTTATATATTTTAAATATTTATGGACAAAATCTTTACAAATAAAACACTACTAAAATATATATAATAAATATTTTTAACATTCATAGCCCACGGGCTGACCTCTAAGGCTCTCGGGTTGGGCTTACGAGGCCAGCGGGCCAAATGAGGTTGGGCTAAAAAGCCTCGTTCCTAAATGGGCCAAAAAAATAGGTCCAACCACACTTAATTCAAGGGTTGGGTTGGGCCGACTTAACGGGCCAAATCCATTTTGACAGCTCTATCAATCATTATTTTTTAATAGAGGTGTAAAATTTAAAGTGTACAAGTAAAAATAAACAGATAAAAGAGAATACATTTTTTAAATCTGAAATTCACGATATTTTTTAATAATTTAATACGTAGAGTCTAGATGTGTGGAACGTAGCTTTGACCATTAGAGTCGAATTTTCTTACTGATAATTGTAATTTAAAATAAAACATTATTCCCTACAGAACGGACCAACAGGGTTAAGGCGTCAAAAAGCCGTTATTAACAGTAGCTAAACTGTCATTAACTCTTTTTACTTAACTTACCTTGGGAGATGAGCCTCACCTCTATTATTTAACTTAAATCTACAAAAGTAAAAATCTGATAGTACTTTGATACATCAAAAATCATAGCAAAGAACAAATTAATTAGAATCTTATAGTGAATTGAACATTTTTGTATTCCAAAATATAATCAAGAGGTTGTTATAAGGTAACATTAAGCTAGCATCGTTCACTTCCAACTCTAGTTGTAAGTTTAAGTCACTAAGGAAGTAAAAATATGAAAGCGAGAAATAAAAAATGAGGTATACCTTATGATTTTAAAAAATAGTATTAAAACGTACTTCTAAGAAGTTGTGGAGCCAGAGTTTTTACTAACGGGTTCAAAATTCGAAAAAGTAGACACACAAACTAGTCGAAGGGGATTCGACATCTATTATATACATAAAAAATTACTTTAACCATACCTAAATAGTATAATTTTTTACCAAAAGAGGTTCGGATGCATCCCTAAACATAAGGTGGCTCCGCCCCTGCTTCTAAGACTTTCAAAAAGAGATTATGCAGTTGATAAGGACATTTGTGGCTAATCTTGACTGAAACAGATTACTTTTCCTCCGATCCTCATATATGCTTGGCGGGGCAGATCTATGGGTCGGGAGGGTGTTCACCTAAATTTTGAGTAATTTCCCAAGATAGTCACCCATGTTTGGTAAATTACATAGTAATATCATTTATGTTTGTTTTAGGACTATAATATCACCCAACTTTATATTTTTTCCTCAAAATATACTTGACACAAAAAAAAGCATCCTTCTCTCTCCTAATGGATGCCATATCACATTATTCTTTTTTATTAATAATAATAAAATTTAACTTTTTAAAGCAACTCAAATGTTATATTCGGTAAAAAAAATTAATTACATAACGCAAAATGAACATTTTTAAATAACCCATATTTATTTTCTGTTATTACAATTAACATTAATTATTTATTTTAAATCATTCATTCTTTGAGTTCTTAAAGAATGTGCAAGTTGAACATTAAAAACAAGTAAAAGTGAACGAAAAAAGAAAAAAAAAGTGACGTTAGAGAACGATTTTCACGTATTCATAAAAAAATCAAGAGTATTATATCAACTAACTCATTTTACGGACTTTTTTTTTCTAGCAACTAATCCCTCTGTCCATTTTTATTTATTCATTACATTATAAATAATTATTCATTTTCTTACTTATATACTTTAGAAAATCAAAAGATAATTCATCACTTAATTTCTAATTCGCTTGTATTATTAATTATAGTCATTTGTCAATGCATTTTTCAAAATATTAAATTTATTATATTCAGAGATTGATATAGTAAAATCATCTTTATTATTTCTTAATAGATGTATCAAATTAATACTGAACAAGTAAAGATGTAAAGATGAACGGAAGGAGTAGAAACTAAATTTCCCCTATAGAGAGATTCTAGAACTAAAGTAATTATAATAAGTGCAGTTTTAAAAAAATTAAAAAAGAAAAAAAATATTATTAAAAATGAATAATATGACATGGCATCCCATTAAGAGTGTGCACTTTGCATAATCTTTAAGAAATTAAAGAATGAATTATTTGAGAAATAATTTAGAATAAATAATTAATGTTAAATGTAATAATAATAAAAAATGTCAATCTCTTAATATGCTAAAGTAAACAACTAAAAATGATAAATATTTTAGATTTTTTTTAATTGAATATAACATATAAGTTATTTTTAAAAGTTGATTTTTTTAATAAAAAATGAATAATGTGACATGACATCCCATTAGGAGAGAGAAAAATATTTTATTTGTGTCAAGTATATTTTGAGGAAAATATGTTAAGTTGGTTGATATTGTAGTTCTAAAACAAATATAAGTGATATTAGTAGGTAATTTCCCAAAACTATCTAGGGAAATTACTCCCTAAATTTCTGGATAAAAAAATATACTATATATATAAGATTAGTATTTCTATTTTTTTTTTATGTATATATACATAGATTTTGAATCCGACTCCTAGAACATAAAACAAGAGATTGGTTCGATGGTAAGTGGTTCAAAATTTACCTTGAGATTCTTAGTTTAAATCCTAGACATTATTTTTTTATTCTTCAAACCCCCTAAGTAAAATCTTTGATCCATCACTATATACTTAAATGTTAAAAATCTAGAAACAATATTTGGAGGGAAAATTTACATAATATGAGATGAAAATTTCAAGTATAAGTTACATAAATCACATAGTGTAAAGATGCAATTACTATCTATTCCTACTTTTTTTTCTAATTACAACAATCCCTTAAAATAAACTCAATCCGGATACATTAATACATTAATATAGATACATTATTAAAATGAGAGATTTTCCAATCCGGATACATTAGTGAAAGCACGGATACATTAATACATTAATACGGATATATTATTAAACTAAGTGATTTTAGAGATTTTTAAAAGATATAGGAAAATATGAAAAATAATTTACTTAAAGCTGTGTAATTTAATAATTTTTCCAAATTTCAATGGGTGTATATAGTAAGAAACTATCAATAGTTGTTTCTGTACGTAACGCTTGTAATCTCATTAATTATATACTTATTTCTTGAGAAGCACATATTAAAATTCTTTTTGAATAACAGGTTATAGTATTATTATAGTGAGACTCTAACCCCTTAGCTTATTACTTGGATATAATGCTAAAGTGGGAGACAACTCGTCTAAAAGCTTAACAAGTTAAAGAGGAGCAAATTTTTATAGTTACAATACTTATTTGTGTCTTCAAATCATTTTATGACACTGTTTTATTATTAGTTCATTTTGAAAAGGATAAGTCATTTTTAAAATTTAAAAATAATTTAATTTAAATTTCTCATTTACTGTTTTATTATTATTCTATTTCGAAAAGAATGAGTCATTTCTTAAATTTAAAAATAATTTAATTTAAATTTCTCATTTATTGCTAATAACACTCTTATTATCAAACATACATTATATATATCATATTCAAGATCGATCACAAATTGTGGTTGCGAGTTGGAGTTGTACCATCGCTTATGGCTATAGGCTATAGCAATGGAAGAGCAACTATCATAGAAAAAAATCTAGAATAATGAGTGTTTCACCCGCCAAGCAAGTAACAAGAGCATCGGACCAATAGTCCAGTGAACTGGGCGAGGCATTCGAAGAAAGGAAGAGCATACATAATAAAACAGGTGTTTTTCAGCATTCAGAGTGTTGCAACGTCATATGTAGAGCTGTCAAAATGGGCTTGGCTCATTAGGCCGGCCCAACCAAACCTTTGAATTAAATGGGGTTGGACTTAATTTTTTCAGTCCATTTAGGAACGAGGCTTTTTGGCCCAGCCTCATTTGGCCCGCTAGCCTCGTAGGCCCAACCTGCGAGCCTTAGAGACCAGATCGTGGGTTGTGAATTTTAAAAATATTCAATATATATATATATATTTGAAGTAATTATAACTATGAATTTTTTACCTCTTCTACTTTTGTTTTTATATCTAATTTTCCATTTCTCCTTTGTTGTCTTGTTTATGAAAAAAGTGATCTTGTAATGTTTTTTGCTCGAATGAATCATATGAATGTTGTATCTTGGTCATTGTGTTGTTTTGTAAGTATTTATTGAAGTGTGTGTAATTAATGAATGAATTTATGTATGTATTGATGTCGTGTTCATTAGACATCAACGTTCGATACTCTTTCTAAGAGGTCAATGTTGTCCATTGTTTGGTTGAAGGGCCAACCGGTCCCAACCTGGGTTGGGCTGCTATTTTGTAGGCCCTTTAATTAAAAGAGTCAGCCCGTCCTAACCCATTTAACTCTCTAGCTCGTTAGGGTTGGATTGGGTTGTGCCAGCCAATTTTGACAGCTCTAGTCATATATATTTTCTGGTTCAATATTTACTGTGGGCTGATGTTACATTCAACCAACACTAGGCCCATTTCAGCTTTGTGTGGACCGGGACACTAGGTGTGGGCCGGCCCAAGAAGCTATATCCATCAAAATTTGGCCCATTATCAGTTTCAGGGTGTGTGTAGCTAGGACACTCTAGATTTCTTTTTTAAAAAAAATTACATATACAATAATCATTAAAGTTGAGTTGCATCTTATTCAGTTATACGTCCCATAAAATATATACAATTCACACATTGTGCGGGTATTTATACTAGTTACTTTTAAGGGAGAGGTGGTAAATAGTCACTTTTAATACCTTTTATAAAATATAATAGTCACTATTTTAAAAGCTATTGATATTTAATTTTTATTATTTTGACATGGAAAAAGTTTTGGACAACGATACTTTTCAATAAAAACATGAAACAATTGTCGTGAAAATTTGAATAACTGTCAAGTGTTACCCAGGAAACTATTCAAGGGATTCAAAAATTTGTTGAAGTTTCAAACCTTCTGAATTATTCCTTGGTTTTAAACCTTTGTTGGAATTTAAAATCAAGAAATGATTCATGGAATATAAACTTTTATAAGTTTTCCATTTTTAATTATGGTATTTTTGTCCAAATTTTATTTATGCATTAACATGTGTCTTTTACCTATCATTTTTCGAAACAGTAGTTAAAATTTCATAGTTAACTCAAAGAGAAACTTACGTAAATGTATACTTTAATCACTTTGCTTATCAACATGGTCGAAGAATACACTAATCAATCATCCTACCCAATTTTTTTCTTGCCTTTTCAGACATGTGCTGTTTTCTAATTTGGGCCCAAGAGGTGGATTGGGTCAAGAATCATCAGGCCCTTTACATCCCAAACTTCCATCCTTTCCAATGTATCTCTTTCTAATTAAATTCAGGAATTAAGATTTCTTGACCATTTAAAATAACATAAATTGTAGAAAATAGCATTTCTGATCTATTATACGTAAAAATAAAGGGTACATGTTTAATTCATATCCCATGAATCTCTATATGTATAGAAAGGGTACAAGCTAATCTTTTACTAGAGGAAAAGCCGGCAATAAACATAAAACGTGTACTATGAGTAGTGGCGGAGCCAGGAATTTCACAAAGGATGTCTAGAAATAGAAAGTGGAAAAAAACATATGTTGCTAGTGAGATTTGAACACACAAGCACTGCCTCATTTCAAGCATTTTGAACCACTAGGCTATAACGACTTGTTGTATTAAGGTTGTCCAAAATATGTTATTTAATCATTTCATGTATTATTTTACTTGTATATACGAGATTTTTTCCCGACGAATGGACACCCTGACCCCAAGTACCTACGTCAACTCAGAGGCGGAGCTAGGTGGGGGTTCGTGGGTTCGGACCAACCCAATAGCTTTTCTGTAGAGACCTTGTATTTGTATTAGAAAATTAAATAAATATATATGTGTATATTAACTTGTAAATCCCTAACAAAATTGATTGACGGTTTAGTGGTAAGGAGGGACCGTGGAAATGTTTTTCATGCTAGAGTTGTGGGTTCGAACCCTTCTCTCTTTTTTTAAAAAGGAAATTTAGAACCCCCCAAACTCTTAATCCTGGCTCGCCAACTGACTATGCTCTCTCCCTCTTTTAATCCGGAAAGTGAGACGAGAGAAAAAGCATATTCAGCCACAAATTTTATAAAATAAGTAATATTTTAAAATACCATGTTTGTTTAGTCAATATGTGAAAATCTTTGTTAATGAAGAAACAGAATCGTCTCCCCTTCTAATATTAGTTGATCATTATATTAAAAATAGTTGTCTCATATTAGTTATCTACCTTACTAAATCAAGAAAGCACTAGTTAATTTTTTTCTATATTACGCTTGCAATTAATTATTTTTACAAGTGTTCACATTTGTTTGTAGAATTCTAAAGAAAATTTTTAAGAGGTGAATTAGTAAAATTATCTTTTTATTTATGATTTCTTAAGTAGTATGCAAAATGAAAAGTGATCAACTAATATGAAACGAAAATTAGACAGGATGCATAGAATTCAACGAGCTCACGTGCATTGTATGGATATTTGGTTTTCCATGAAAAAACCGTCTTTTTATCATGTGTTACATTTGGGACTTTCTATGTCTTCTCAAATCTCCAAACTCTGATACACTAAAAGAAATGACACACTCCGTTCATTTTTACTTGTTCTGTCTTAATTTTCATTTCGCTTAAAAAATTGAAAATTTATGTCACCGTTAAAAATCTAAGTTTAACTATTATTTTCTTTGATGTGAATTATTTGTCATGTTTTTTACAAATATTTTATAAAAAATATACTATGTACAAACATCTAGTAGTTTAAGTATGAAATTTTCAGTTCCAAACATAAACTTTGAATGATATTAAAAAAATTTAATTCACACCAAAATAATTAAAATCAAATATAAAATAATATGTCACTAAAAAAACAACTTGGGCCCAGTTTTAAAGCAAAAAAGGCAAGCCACAAAATAATATGAATAAATATGTGGGACAAGGGGAAAGAACTCAAAGAAGCTATAAGCATCCTACAACTTCATGCACAATCTTGCCACTGAGTTGTCACTCTCAAAATGTTATATACACAAATATTAAGTAGGGTTTGATCTATATATACACTAATTTTTCGATGAATGATGTTTAACTGACAATTTTTGCAGTACTATAGTTCCGCCCAATGATTATGATAGTTCATATTACTTCCTCAGTTTATTTTTATTTTGTCACTTTAAATTTTGTACATTTCTTTATAAACAATTAAATTATATGTATATTTTATCGTAATATTCATATTAATTGATGTATATTTTTAGTATAATTTAGAGAATAAGTTATTCATGTAGAAAGCTAAAACACAAATCAAAAAATATATTTCTATTAATATGCTAAAAATGACTAGTTATTATAGACGAGTAAAAGTGAACGTAGTAAATATAAACCCAATGAAAGGATGGATCCAATAATAGAGTTACTATATGAAGTAACTGTGAGTAGTTGATGGTGGACAAGTTACTTGTTGGATTTTTACTGATTTTGCAGAGATCGATAAGACAAGTTTGACATTAAGATGTGTGCCTTCTCCTCTTTTCACATTTCTCACGTCACTTGCCTTCCTCTCTACTCTTTTCCCCAATGGACAAACTTCTTCCTAATGAAAAAATAAATAAAATTGATGTTTGGTACTCGTATTGAAATTCGATTATTCTGTATTCACGCTGTGTAGGATTTCATTTGGGGAGAAGCATTTTATATCAAAGATTTTCTTATATTGAGGGCTCGAACCAGAAATTTCTAGTTGAGAAAAAAAAGTCTTATCCATTGTATCATATTCGTTGATGGTGAAATTTATTGAGTATTGAGTGTTAAATTTTGTGCATCCTAGAGAGTAGAGTAGATTTCTATAGATTAAATGACCTATCACTATGAACCACTACATTAAATTTTATGGGTTGTCGGAGAGTAGATTTGAATACCATCGATAAAAAAAAACATATATATTGATACTTAAAATTGAATTTGTACCTTTATTTAACTATGTCATTTTGACACATTATGTTGACTTGACAAGTTAAGTGAATTCACAACAAACATGCGTGTGAAAAAGCAAAAAAAGTAGATTTTTTTTTCATAAAAGCCTAAAAGTTACAAAATTAAACTCCAAGTGCAATTTTTTTTCTTCAAATTTTTGTTTGTCTAGAAGGTGTGAAGTTTTTTTATTTTCATTATAACTTTTAAAATATATTTTACTTTTTAAAAAACTAAAAACATCCCATGTAATAAGTTAATTTATTGTTTTACTACGTCAACAACGAGTGTTGATTGAGCAAGCAATTGAAATGTATTTTAGTCGATGTGTCTAAATAAACTTTTGTATCAACTTTAGGTCATGTATGTGTTCAATCAAATATAAAGCGCGAAATATTCATTTCAATTATTTTCCATTAGTGGGGAATCTTAGTAACTTGGTTAGCTACCTGAATTTTCACCAGAGTTCGATTTTCCATATTGTAATCTTTTCTCCCATTTTCCCACCCCACCCGACCCGAATTTTTTTTTTCCACTAGAAAATGACCAAGCTAAGACTCTGTGCTGTCCTTCAAGTAATTACATCGTTTGAATGCTGATTATGTTACATTGAAAAAGTAGTGTACCTTTTATAATGAAAACAAGTTAAGCCTTTGAAAATTTGGGCATTGAATCAGAAGCCCATACATCTCCAAGACTGTCTATACTTATAGTATGGCATGCTCTGCCAGCAACTTTGAAGTTGACACATCACTCAATAATTTATTGTTCATACAAAAATTTTCAAATGCCACTTCTTTTCTTGCAAGTACTAAGGCTAAAGGAGCTATTATTGTCTAGCTTCCTAACCTATATAGATATTGAAATCGTAGCATGGAAGATGTTAAACTCATTAATAAAATTATATATATACGCCTCTAAAAAAGAAAACCATTTCCTTTTATTTATGATGTATTAAAATGTCATTTATAAACATATCATCTAAATTAATGGAATTAGAAAGTTATCTAATATAGAAAAAATAAACTCCTATTTGAAACATATTAATTAGAATTAGAAATTTATCAAATATAGAAAAGGAAAAAAAGAAGGAGAAACTGCATAATTAGACATACTTCACTACTATATATATTATTATTATCTATACTTTCAAAATATTATATATCTTACCATTAATTAAGAGTTTCCTACTATATATCGAGAAAGATACACTTAGATACATGTATTTTTGCTACAAGATACATTAAAATAGGGAGAGATGCGAGCGAGATGGGGAGGGAGGCAAGTGCGATTTTGTTATATCTCATATACACGTGAATCACACTAGATACATGTATCCGTATGTATCTGGTGTGATTTGCATGTATCTAAGATACCAGATACATAGGAGAGAGGCGAGCGAAATTTGTTATGTATCCCAGATACATGCGAATCCACTTGGATATAATATATCTACAACAAATTTGACCCATGTATCCTGAGATACATCTATCTGGACGTATTTGAACGTATATGGACGCACCAAAATCTGATAAGATACGTAATATTGCAAACTAAAATATATCTAAGTAATTAATATCTAAACTAGTGGAATTTACGTAACTTTCCCCAAAAAAAACTCATATTTGAAACAGATAAAAGTGACTTTTAAATATTGATAAAAATTTATATAATTTGACTCTTAACAAGTTAACGTGCTAGTACCAATTATTCCTCTCTGCCCATTCTTCAAAGAACTGATTTCCTTAATCTCTCTACAAATCTTTTGGTTACTTAACAGTTGACAAAGTTTGGTAGTTTTTGCTTTTTTGTTTTTCCAGAAAAATGTTTAGTTATGCAGAAAATGAAAGTTTTCCGGCTACATATATATTGTATGTAAATCGCATCCAGCCAATGCGTTTTATTCAGATAATGCGCGCTACTTTCGAGATTTTGATTCAATAAGTCATACTATACCCCAAACATTTTCTACTTGAGGTTAATCAATTGATGCCAAAAATTCTCGATAATTAACGGCATTAAAATAATTTCTCAAACACATTCTTTGTAACAAACTCATGAATTAGTGCTTAATGGTCATCCCCATCATACTCTCTCTGTTCAGTTTTATTTGGTACGTTAATTTTACGAGAATCAATTTGATTAATTTTTAAATATAAATTAATTGAATATTCAAAATTTAGATATTAAAAAATAATACAAAAAATTATATTAATACGATGAAAGTAAATAAATATAATTATTAGGGATCGTTTGGTAGCTGGAATTCTTCCTTTCGACTTGATTGTCAATTTTCTAAATCAATTGATTGCCAAAAAAAATAAATTAAAGAAATAAAGTTCATACAATACATCCATCAACTCAGTGCTCCTTTATCGAAAACCCAAAAACAAAAAAGAATTAAAATTATTCTCTTTGTTTCAATGGAAAGAGCAATTCAATTATGAAGATTTGACATGACACCAATCAAACAGTAGATTTCTTTCGGTGAACAAAGCAATTTCAATTATGGAAATTCATTTTTACCATAAAAAAAAAAGAGAAGAAAATATTGGCCCCTCGAAAATAATTGGTTGTAACATGTCCAAAATAATATCCTCTGTATCGTTTGGTTCGCTGACAAGGTTATTTTTAAATAAAAGAACATTAAATTTAAAATGAATATAAATTTAATTTTGAAATATCTCGCAAAACGACCCATTGAGAATATATTTTCTGAGAGATTTAATTAGAAATATATTTGTACTATTACTTATTGGAAGACAACTGTTTTATCTGCAAATTGAAGTAAATAAAACATTCAACATGAGGATAATCTGTGATCTGTCTGAACCAGATCTCACCTGCTACATTCCTCTTTATAATTTTGTAATTATAATTAATTCTCTGAATAACCTCTATATTTAATTACTAAACACTAGAGAAAAACATATTTTAATTTAGTATATGCTTCTTTAATAATAGGAGTAATACTCTAAAGTCTACTGGGATCCAGTTGTAGAATATTTCTTTGTTTTATACTTAAATGATACTCTCTTTTGTCCCAATTTACGCGTTACATTTCATATTTTAGTAAGTCAAACCAATTTTTTTTAACCATGATCTTTTCATATCCCTTATAATGTTATAATGTTTGGATAACTGTTAAACGTACGATACGATATAAATTGAGACATTGAAAGTTTAATTATCAGGTTGTGTAACATGGCACACATGCATGTTGAGGCTCTAAAATGTACTCACTAATAAAGTGTGCACTGTAGATTCAAAATTATATGAGTTACTTCAAATAAGAAAAGCATAGTATAAAGAAAGAAAAAAAGATGTTAAGAGTATGATAGTGCGCCGTGGCAAAAGTTGCAGCTGGCACTGACATTATCACATTATACTAATTCCAAAAACAAATGCAAAGAGTAAAAGTGACCAACAACCCCACAACTTTCTTCACTATCATCAAGTATCATTTAAAAAAATAGATTTTTGAAAACATATGGTACGTATTCTTTGCAGTAAATTTCATGTAGATATTTTTAATCAAGTGTCTAAAGTTAAACACATGATAAAATATTTTTGTTTGATATTTTTGACTTAATTTGTGTGTGTGTGTGTTTATAAGCTCACCTTATATAAATAAGTAAACCATATGAAATATGTTCACTCCTATAAGCATACTGATCAACATCAATTTGAACATGGATAACATTTCAAGTCTTATTGAGTTTACTTTATATAATTAATGGAGGTGACATATTTTAAGTGAATAACTTATTTATGTAATATGCTTTTGGGAATACATACAAAAACTTTTTAAAAATTTTGAATCAGAAATATCTAAAAAAACACTTTATAATATGTTCAGATACGTGCATATTTATTAAATACACAATTGAGATTAAAGATGTGACATGGTTGCAATTGTGTTTTCAATTTCAACATATGTTCCTCATTTTATTTTCCTCCCTTCCACTCTTTGTTATTCATGGGCCAACCTTAGAAAAAATATGCTTCCCCAATATCTATAAAGTAAGAAATCTTATAACACGTTTAACTTCTCTTAATATCTATGATTGCTAATTTGATAGTACCAACATTTTTCAGTAACCTAATTCATTCATACTAATAAGAATCACTATCTATTTCGAGGAAGTTACAATTTAATAGGGAACGTCGGTAGAGGGTAAGTTAGGAAATTATTAAATTCAATAATTTTAGTTCAATTCTTGTATATATATGTATTAAAAGAATCTTAAGAGGTACAAAATTAATTTTGAATCAAATAATAAATTTTATCAAATTAATGAACTCGATAAGGATATAATAATAACAAGAACAACAAATCCAGTGAAATCATACAAAGTGGGGTTTGGAAGAATAAAGTGTACACAAATCTTACTGCTACCTCTTGAAGGTATAAAGAGGTAGGGAGTTTGTTTGCGAAAGACCTCCGACTCAAGCCAATCAAAGTAGTAATCAAATGAAAAACATAACAACTAATAGCAAAAAAGTGTAGTGCATATATATATATATATATATATATGCAAGAAATCGTAACATCAACAACAAGGTGCAGCCACCTCTACATTGTAAATCACAAAAGATACTCAGGAACTCGACACCAAAGACAAATACTACTACCGAATAGTAGCTCTACCAGTCAGAGATCGGAATAAGCTAGGAATAAGAACACCTCTCAAGACCTACTACCCTTCTAATTTTATACGTGACCTTTTATATCATTCTATCTAAAGTCATGTTCTCAAAAGCCTATCGATTCGGCATATCTTGCCTAATCATCTCTCCTCAATATAAGGATAATCATGCAAAATATAATATAGACATAATATATAAATATGTCTTCTAACATGTATACATACCTAACATTTATCTCTTTCAACTTTAAATAATGTGCACAAATAAATAGTTAAAAAACGCATATGTCTACTTATAAACCTTTCTTGTACAAATTAAAAGGAGAGTATGTCTTTCTCTCACTACACGCGAATAGAATACTTAGCTTTTACAAAGGAAAAAGAATTTCCCTTTTTTAAAAAACACTACTACAGCCAAAATTAATGACAACTGTACACTGCAATAGCCAGCTGTAATATTACATGTGTCAATCTCTCATTAGTCTGTACATGTACTCATCCTTTCCTCAACAGTGACTACACGTACTGTGCTGTTCCCCACCATGGGACCAACTTTTTTTAAATTCCAGCTAAGCCAATTAGTGCTAACGGCTATAATATTTTTCATTTTTTTCTCTCTGACACATCGAGTACAGTGTCCAACGTGGACAATGACGTGTGACATAAATGTTTGTTGACGTGGCTCTGTGGCTTCTCATTTTGGCTATAAAATGCACTCCATTTCACTCTGGCCCTCTACATCTTAGCAGGAGATCAATTAACATTACTCTGAAATTCTTCTGAAATAGCAAAATGGTGTCTTCTAATCGTGTTTTCTTGAGTTTTGTTGTGATGTTGATGGTGGGTTTGGTTAGCTCTGCAAAATTTGAAGAGCTGTATCAACCCAGTTGGGCTTTTGACCATTTGACAACTGAAGGGGAAGTTCTTAGAATGAAATTGGACCATCTTTCTGGTACTTTTTTGATGGTATATTGTTGTTTATTCAAGAATTTTTTGGTAGTTTTTCTTATTTGCTAGCTTTTATGTGTGATTTTAGGTACTGGGTTTCAATCAAAGAGTAAATATATGTTTGGGAAAGTTACTGTTCAGATTAAGCTTGTTGAGGGTGACTCTGCTGGAACTGTCACTGCATTCTATGTAAGTATTAAATTAATTTCTTCGTCTCAGTCAGTTTAGTTTATTTCGTGCCAATAGAATGTGTACTTTACTTTTTACTTGTTCTATTTATGAGATGATTTCTAGAGAATTAAGAATGTGGTACTAGTTTTTTGTCTTGAGTTTTTGAAATGAGAACGTTGATTTTGGGATAATTTTTTTATTTTTATTTTTGCAAAAACAACACTTATTTAGGGACGGATGAAATTTCTAATGGCCAACAATATTAGTAGTGTGACATTATATCAGATTTCAGTACATGCATTGGGTCATAATTTTAAGTTCATTGAACATGTTAAATTGTAATAAATCAAGCATTTAATTCATTTTTCTATTGGATTGAGTTTTTATTGACTACTAAAACTTTTTTAATGTTGTAAATTATCGGTTCTTGAAGCTGATTTAAGTATATCTTATGGACTCTGTTTTTACTTGTGAATAATATGCAGATGTCATCAGATGGACCAACCCACAATGAGTTTGATTTTGAATTTCTAGGCAACACAACTGGTGAACCTTACACAGTACAGACCAATGTATATGTCAATGGTGTTGGTAACAGGGAACAAAGATTGAAACTTTGGTTCGATCCATCGAAAGATTTCCATTCTTATTCGATCAGGTGGAACCAACGTCAAGTTGTGTAAGTATCCTAATTCTTGAAGTCACAAAGATTCGTTCAATTTTACAAGAATTGACATGTTCTTAAATGTCTTTTCTTGATTACTTAATTTTTAAATTTGGTGTACAGATTCTTGGTAGATGAGACCCCTGTTCGTGTGCATTCGAATTTGGAGCATAGAGGAATTCCATACCCCAAGGACCAACCAATGGGTGTGTACAGTTCAATATGGAATGCAGATGATTGGGCTACACAAGGTGGGCTTGTGAAGACTGATTGGTCACACGCGCCCTTTGTAGCATCCTACAAGGGATTTGAGATTAACGGTTGTGAATGCCCAGCAGCTGTTGCAGCTGCTGAGAATACTCGGCGGTGCAGCAGTAATGGGCAAAAGAGGTACTGGTGGAACGAACCTGTTATGTCCGAGTTGAACGTGCACCAGAGTCATCAGCTGATTTGGGTCAAGGCGAACCATATGGTTTACGATTATTGTACCGATTCCGCTAGGTTCCCTGTTGCTCCTGTTGAGTGCGAGCACCACCAGCACAAGACTAATCATAACTAGGTGGGGGAAAATTGGGGTTCAGTCTTGCATTGTATAAAAATATTAGACAAAAAGATAATGACACGAACTCCATGTTACATATTTTTCGTACCACTTGATCTTTGTAGTATGAAAAAATTTTCATTATCTCTTTGTTTAAATGTTTATGTTCTTTTTAATGAAGTATTTTCATTTGCATTCTATTCTTTGCCCAAGTATTACTTATTCCTATTTTTATCATTATTTTCATAGATATTTAAAATTTGATCGAAAATGACGAAAATCGTATTTATATGTGGTCAAAATCAAGATTATGAGGCAATTTTGCACATTTTTCCATGTGATAATTGTGTATAATTTTGTAACATTTTATTATGTGTTGGTCCCGCTACGAACTCACGGGCTGCATTGAAGGGGACAAGAGAAAGAAAAGAGGTATAAATATGAGGGTCCATGTTGAGTCAGCAAAAGTAGGGGTGTCACTTCAGCATTATCTTTTGAATTTGTGAATGCTTAGTGTAGAGTTCATGTTAAAACAAGAATGACAAAAGTACAAGAATTTCAAAACGAAATTTGCTTGGATAAAAAGCCATGTTAAAAGAAAATGTTTTTTGAGGGAAAATAGTTTTATTTTTGAGTGCTTATCTTTTCAAACAAAAGAAAATCTATTTATAAGACTTTTAATTAAATTATATTTATTATAGGTTCATGAATTAATAAAAAGAAAACACATGACACCCAAGAACCTATAACGTAAAATTAAACAAAGATGAATATTACAATTCACATTCATGTATTTCAAAACTTTTAACGGATTAGTTTGTTTCAAAATTAATTGAAACACTAACTCTTACTGTTCAAACGTTCACTATTCCGATTTGTCTTGAGTTTTCTATCTTATTTGGATTTCACGTAATTATGTTTGGTACACAATGTTTTCTTCATGTAAGAGAACTCTTTATGATTTTTTTCTGCTAATTTTTTGTACGTAGGTCAATAGATCAAATTATATATAATAATATTATGTTTTTTAAAATATAACTTTATGTGTCATCTAATATATATCGCTGTCGAGATTTATAATTATTTGCTTTTGCAAGATAGTCTGATCATTTTGATCTGAACACCCATCTATTTGAGAAGAGATCAACAAAACTCGAATTGTGTGTTAGGTGAGTGTCTTGTGCTCGAAGCTCTCTAACTTTGAATTGCTCAAACTTCTCTCAATTTGAGTCTAATTCTATGAAGCAAGCTTCCATAACATTATATTTAAAAGTTAGTTTTGATGTAAAAAAAAACATATAAAATCAATATTTAAAATGAAAATGTGAATTTGAATTCTTAAAAACGTCCTTCATGCTTTAGATTTCCCAACCTGTGTGTACTCATATTGGAGTTCAACTAAATTTGGATTCGCGTCGAAAAGTTCCATATTGAGGGTACCGTTCCGTAGCTAAGGGGACTTGAATCTGAGACCTCTGATCGAGGATGAAGGAGTACTTACCACTCTACCACGATCCGGATTGGTCCTTCATGTTTTTAGATGTTACAGCCAAGGTGGGGAAAACAAAGATGCAGATGGGAGCATTAGCTCTAATAATTAAGTTATTGAGGTTGCAAAGCAATTGAAAGATGCATTAATGTGGCTGTTGTATATCACATCGATTATAGTCATTCATATTGAACACGAGTACTAATTAACTTTGAATTATTGTACCACAAGCCTTCTTTTAAACAAACAAGGGGAAACAAAAAAAAGAAGAAAATTTAAATCACAAGACTTGTTAATTTCGTATACCGCTTGGGCATTTACTCTTTTATTTATCTATGTTTGGTACGTGAAAAATGTTTTCTAAAAGAAATAAGTGATTTAAAAAAAATGTTTTATGCGTAAACAAAATATAATATATATTAAAAGCATTTACATATATTATTTATATAAAATATTATGGAGGTGTGGGTGGGGGATAGGAGTGTAGGTTGGTGGATATGGGGTCTACAGAAAGTGAAGACGACACAATCAACGTTGAATGACGCTTATACAACTTATTTTTCCTATTTTCATTTCGAAAAATCATTTCTCATATATCTTTTTAAAAAACTTATTTTCTTATTGAAAATATCTTCCAAAAACTTTTAATCAATCAATCATAGAAAAATTGAATTTTTTATTTCAAAAATGGGGAGGGAGATTACAATATGGAGAATCGAATCCTGACTAATAAGATGAGAGTCTAGATAGTCAATCAACTGAGCTATTAAAATTTTCCTACCCCGAAAAGTGTTAATAAGTGCAATAGATTGGTAATGTAAGTGGTACCAATAGTTTTTGTCTCGTGATTCTCATGACCTTTATGCCTCAATAATTCAATGTTATAAAATCAATTAATCTCTAACTAGATACCCTAATCAATATAATAATCACAGATAAGACTACAAAGGCTCCTACTTCTTGACCTAACTTCAAAATCTATTTGTAATCCAAATATAATTATGACATTACCACCTACTTAAGGAGTATTGATATCCACCAATACCATGCACTGTGTATAAGTGTGATACAACTGTGCTCATAATTATATTCCTATATACAATCATAAATAGGCCATTAGCTAAATTAATCATTTATAAACACCATCATTTTATCCATTTTTTTTACTATGATTAAAGAAATAAATTTTAAATATAATTTAACTCCAAAAGTTAGCTCATAATTAGTCGAGAATTGATCAAGATCCTTACAAAAGACATTCTTTTGATCCCTTAATAATTGATATGAAAAACTCTAAAAGAAAACCTCGCACAATTAAACTTGTCAACTTTAGCGTGGACAACATAGTATGATCTCCAAATCGATAAACAAGAGTTGAGATGAGTCTGACTTTGATACTATAATAAAGAGAATAAATATGATCTAATTCATGCAATAAGAATTATCCAAAATAATATAAAGTGACTATCACCATCCTCGATCGATCGAATTATGTAAATTGTAAAGTCTCATCATCTCAATTAATCATTATCTACAGTATCTTTCATTTTTCTTATACCTTATAAAGCACTGTACCTCTATTAAAATTAATATAGTGAAAGTAATAAAGAGAAACAGCTGGAGCCAGTGAAATTATTTATTGCGCCTGTCAATCAAAGAGTGGGGCTAATTTGAAATGAAATGAGTGCTCTATGGAGGGTACTTTTAGAGTTGAGACAAAATTAAAATTTTAATTTTATGATTCTGGATTTTATAACGACGATTTCAAGTGTTAATAACTTAATCCTAAGCTTAATACCGTTTGTGCATATATAATAATTTTAAAAAAATACAAATAAAATGTTTGAGCAAATGTTATTGAATTCGGTTGAATATGTACCTGGACTTCTAGCTCTACTACCCCTACTTTTGGATCATCCACAAAGAAAATATCATCCTTTGGGGAATGGGACAATCCAATGCTTTTGAATTTGTGCTTGGCTGACACCAATTATTGACTTCATTTGTGGACCTAAATTTTTATATATAGTGATAAAAGATGCTAAGGGGTAGGGGGTGTCTAACCATACCAAAGGAGAAGCCAAAACTCTTGTCTTCACTAAAGAACTTCTAATTTGGACCACATCAAATATCATGGATCAATCAAAAATGAAATTGAAAAAAATGGCTAATGTGAGTTCAATTTCAGAACAAAACAATAGAAATGGGGACCCAATGAATTATTTCAGTGAGTTTGATTTATGGAGCAAATTGAAAGTGAAAGAGATAACCTTTTACATACCTACCATTATCTTTAGATAATCAACATGATAATGTAACATTGATTTGAAGTTGTCTTTTAAGTGACTTCATTCATGAACTTAATACTTCCTCCGTTCTCTTTTATTTATCACATTTCGCTTCTCAAGGATCCAACTGTTAGTACTTTGACCAATATTTTAAAATGTATGTTTTTCATTATATTAATATAAGAAGAATTACAACTTATACTCCCTCCGTCCCATATTAGATTGACATCTTATTAAAAATATTTGTCTCAGATTATTTGATCACTTACTAAATCAGGATAGAATTGATTAATTTTTTCCATTTTACCCCTACAATTAATATGTCATTTGAAAGTTTAAACAATTTTGAACATACAAGAATTTCTTTTTTCAAGGGGCTAATTAATTAATATGAACAAAGGACAGAATAGTAATGTTGATTAATCACGGTGTAAAATAGAAAGTGTCCATCTAAGATGGGATAGAGGGAATAGTATTTTTCGCATGATTTTATAACATTTAAATTTTGAAATACTGAATTAATCTAGTTTAGTTTAGCTCCGAAGATTAATCAAATTAACTTTGGTAAAACAAAACTTGACAAGGAGAAATGAATGTAGGGAACATTTTTGTGATACATATAAGGCCCCCTAAACTTAATAAGTACTTTGGACTCAAAACAAGCAAGTCCACCACACATGTGTTGAGACATATGGGAAGGGTTTCAATCTAGGCACATCAAGACTAGAGACGAAGTAAGAATTTTTAATTTTATGGGATTTGAATTTTATAACAATGATTTCAAGTATTAAAAACTGGATCTAAACTTAATATTTGTACCTTCTTAATACAAACTATTTGAGCAACCAACAGAGATGCGTACTCAATATGGGCTATGCAGTGTGTAATATGTACATATTGTCTATACTCAATTTATTTTGAGTTTCTTCCAAAAGCAATTCATAAAAATGTATACACTAGGTATGGCCAATACTATGTATATATAATGTAGCATGAGGTATTATAAATACATGTGAATCACACTTTGGATACAATGTATCTGAAACTAATTACAAATAATCTAACTCGTGTGTATTTGAGATATATGTATTTGAACGACAAATACATATATATCCGAAACAATAAACTGGCAGAAAATTTAGCATTTAACACCAACAATAGTGTGCTTTTAGTTAATTTTTAATGGGCTTCTCATAGGCCCAAAGTAATTCCATCAAAAACTTTGAATGGGTTGTCACTATGAACAAACAAACTATTCTATATCATTTCTCCTCATGACAGTAAAACAAATCCAGAAAGAAAATTAAGTTATAAATGGTTTGGGCTACTTTTCTTGTTGTGGCTGAGTTTTCATTCAAATTCAAATTAAAAGACAACCACCAATGGGCTTGGTCCATGAAAACAAAAAGGCGGAAAAAATATCTAATTACACAAATATTTATAAGGGTATTTGCTAATTCTCCCTATAGTTTGAAATAATAACATATTGTGTCACTAATTAATAATTTCTTATCAGATTTCAAGTCAGATACATCTAGATATATGGAAAATGGAAACCCCTTTTCTTAGTTATTAATTATAAAAATAGGGAGACAAGAAAACATTAACAAATAGTTAGAGCATGTTTGGATTGATTTATTTTAAATGTTTTTAAGTGCTTCATTAATGTTTGAGTAAATTTAAAAAATGCTTATAGACATTTAATTTTAACCAAAAATGATAAGTTATGACTTTTGGATTATAAGCCGAATGTTAAAAGACAATCCAAACGGACGCAAGTCTCACCTTCAAGATTTCTTACTCCACTGAAGTATGTAGTTACAAAATATCAAAATAGTTGTTTTAGTTGTTCTCTATCTAGTTATTGTTAGTTTTTGTTTCTTCTTTGGGCAAATTTTGACTACAAAACGAATATATTTGCAATTCTTCCATTTTTTAGTGATGGTCTATCATAACAAATAATTTATTCTTGAGGTATAAATATATATTTTCTTATATTTATAATGTTATGTTCGAATATAACTTTAGTTTTTAAAGAATTAATGCCTCATCAGACATAATTCAATTGCTAAGGAACAAACGTTAAAGACTATTCATTTAAAAGAAAAAAAATGTGTAATTTTATGATTGTGTAAAGTACCAAAATAATTTGATGAATATTGTAGCTTTTAATCATTTAAAGCTCACAAGTTGCACAAATTATTTGTCGTATGAATTGTATGTGTTACTGATATGGTATTGACTTGGATTTAGTTCATCATATGCGAAATAGAAGTTGAATATTTATTTTGAACAGATCACCCACGTAGATTGACCCGATCCGATCCGATTAAGAGAATGAGATAAGAAGAGTTTAAATGGAAAGTTACCACACCTCTTCTGATAACCTACAGTTATCAACGTGAGAACATGTGGGAGAAATTCAGTTTTTCCCTATAACTTCTTCTCCTCTTTTATATAGAGAAAAGATACGATGCTTTTAAAAATGATAAGACACAATTTTTTTCTTCTTTCTAATTCTCTAACAACACATACCCAAGACATCTAGTTTATGGATTTAAATCTTTGTTTCCTAGTGATTCAAAGTTGGACTTATGATAATTCGCTTGGTAGCAAGATCAACAATTCTTCGGTTGCATTAAGGTACACAATCCGTTGTTCTTGCTCCTTGATTATTTTTACAAAAACTAAGGGGTTGTTTGGTTTGAAGACAAGTTACGATAAAATTAATTATTCTGATATTAGTTATCCTAGTATTATTTTTATTAACTGTTTGATTTATTATATTAAAAATAATATGCATTGCATAATTAATTATAAAACTAAGTTATTTGTTTATAAAAATATCCTATACCTTATTTAACTTTTTATATTTTCTTTATGTAGCTTTAGATATTTCATTCTTAAAACAAAATCCACCTTATTTAGCTTAGATATTTTGTGTGCATTTCCCATGATCACTGTATCTAATAAGATATTTCCCCAAACTTGTCTGCATGTTCAAGAAGACTAGACTTGGCTGAATTAAAGGCCTCATATTCCAATGCTGAAATGCATTCCTCCAAGCTATGAACAAATCACAACCAGCTGTTAAAGAAACGGAGGGGTATTTTTGTCATTTTAATTATTTTATTTCTGTATAAGTTATTTCAATATTGTTATTTCATCTATAGGTAAGAATAACTCATCACCAATGTTAATTATTAATATTGAAATAAGTTATCCTGAACTTCATAACCAAACAAGATTACGGGGTATTAAAAATTCGTCCAGGGTTATCTTCCCTTATCCGTCATACAAATGTACTATCTAGCATTATCCTTTGTGAAAATGATCCTGGTCTTGGACTCATAACCTAAGTTATATTTACAACAATAGCTATCCTTTTTAAAAAAAAGGTTAGAGCATAATGACCACCTATTCTATTGAGCCGCCGCCCCAGTGTTCTTCCATGATAACTTGCTTTGGTTCGAATTTCTAGTTAAAACTAATTAGTTCCTTATAATTGCTATGGAGAAAATGAAATTAAGATAGGGACCTTTTTAGTTAAACATACACATTATGGACCCCATTATTCTACAGAAAATAACTACTGCCTATAACAAGTAGATATAAGAAGAAAAAACCTCTAACCGTTGTATCCCAGCTGGGGTGCCAGCTAATTGACAGATTACCTCACTTTTAAACTACTGGTTCTTAATTAACAACTTTGAATTACAAGTAGATATATAGCTGAGAGAGGGTTATATAGATCCTGTTGTGGTCCAATAATGGCATAGTTAGAGAGAGTTCCACTTGCACCGGGGCCGGATCCAGTAAGGGCGCGGAAAATTACACTGTTTTTATATGATTAAACCTTTTTATATATATATAATAGATTTTGAATCTACTTTAATTTCTTCGTATATTTATTTTTTCATATTTTGACCCCTTAGTGAAGATTCTGGCTCCGCCACGAACTTGAGCCCCCTAATATTGGATGAGAATTTGTCCAATGTAGGTGAGAGATATCAGGATTAGATGTGTAGGTGATTGTTGCATCCCAAACTAGAAGGGCTCCCACATTTCTTAGGCATAATCCATACCACATGCACAAAAAGCCAATGCCATTCATTAATTAATTATCTTTGTGTTTGTATTATTGGTTGCTAATAATATCTTCTTGTTCCCTTTAGCTCAGCCATGCTGCTTTCTTGAGAGCACCAATCTTACCTACTCCCTCCGATCTAATTTTGTCGAACTAATTACTAAAAATAATTAGTTTAAAATACTCTCACGGTTCTCTTTTTTTCCCACTATTTCAAAACAGATAAACTGCATAATTAGACATATTCTATTACCATATATAGTTATATACTATTGTTATCTATACTTTCAAAATATTATGTATCTTATCATCAATTAATTAAGTATTTTCTATCATATAATGAGAAAGATACACTTAGATAAATGTAATGTTTTGCTACCAGATACACTAAAATAGAGATAGAGCTGAGGGAAATGGGAAGGGAGATAGTCACATATCCCAGATACATGCGAATCACATTAGATACACACTAGATACATGTATATGTATGTATCTGGTGTGATTCACATGTATATTGGATACCAAATATATAGGAGAGTGGCGAGCGAGATGGGAGGGAGGCGAGTGAGATTTGTTATGTATCCCAGATACATTCGAATCCACATGGATACAGTGTATCTAGAAGAAATTAAACTTAATTATGACTACATATATGCCGAGATATATGTATTCGAATGTATCCGGAGGTACAATCTTGTAAGATTCGTAATATTGCAAACTAAAGTGTATCTAAGTAATTGACTCCTAAACTACTGGAATTTATGTAAGTTTCCTATTTTTATTTTTATTTGTCATTTTTAACATATAAAAATATATATATATATTTTTTTATATTTTATCTTTGACATTAATTACTTATTTCTCAAGATTTAATACTCTACATCAATCGATAAGGCCAGTATGGTAAAATAGTCGTGTCAATTAATATTATTTTTTTTCTTAATGAATGTGACAAATAAAAATGAATGGAGTACGTAAATTAAATAGATACATGACCATGAGTGAGAATTGAGATGAGCATATTCAAGTCGAAATTTAACCTTGAGGAATCTGCTAATTTATTGTACTATTTCTACCAATATTTTCTCACAAATTAATTCTCCACCCATTGACCAAGGGAAATTAAATTATGTTGTTTACCCAATTTGTGGTGTACACAACAAGGGGTCCATTCTAAAATTTAAAACACGGTTTTATATTAAAAATGAGCAGCTTAAGATACTCTCTCACTTAGTTCCTCTCAAATTACCACCATTTATGAAACAAATCATTCAAATTATATTAATGTAATGTCATGCAATTCCCATATATAAATTAAAAATAGCGTTATACTTGTCGTCAATGTACCATTCATTACCTTCTTTCTTTTTTTCCAGGGTAAGAAATGATAATGTGCACTCACTCAATCACTCATCCAGACAGATTTAGATTTGATAATTTTTAAAAGTTTTTTTTGTCCAAAAATCTATGTGCCTAAATTTCTTAGTACTATTTGTTTTATTTCTAGAATTTAAAAATGAAACGATCCAAAAAATTCATATAATTGATTCATAAGAGTCAAAATTAGAGAACAATCTAGAAGAGTCAACAGCATGAAATTTAATTCCATTTTACTTTTTTAAACACTTTCCGTATTAGGGTTTTGCCATGATTTTCTTACCTTATTTGAAGTTTATTTTTTCCTTAAAGAAAAGTCAAAGTATTACCATAAATACTTGAACTTTTTCTGAAAGGAAAATATATTTCTCTTCCATATTTGGTTATTCTTTTCTTAGAGAAAAAGTTTGGAATCCTGTAAATTGAATACCCCTCTTCTCATATCAAGAACACAAAAATATTTACAATGTAGTCATTTAGAGAGTCTTGTTTATGGGGAGATTTTCTCCTAAACATATTTATGTTTTTCAATATTAGTTTTATAATATGTAGGTCGATTGACCAAACTATATTAATAATATGTTTTTATTTGTCATCTGATTTATCAACCATATAATTTGCAAAGCTTCTGCATGACGCCATAATCACTTTCGAACCCAACATTCCGTCGGTCCCATTTATTCTTCCACCCGTTCTTTCTTCGTTAACTTTTTAATTAATCCCATAGTAATTAAAGCAGATGTCACTCTCCATACCCACCTGCCGTCCATAATTTCACGTGTTATTATAGCTTCACAACCCCCACATTACCAAGAAAGCTGTGTGTACTGCTACTAGTCTCCGTCTCGAATTATGTAATGATAATTGAGTAAATATTTGTATACTTTTTGAACTAATAATTTAAAATTAATCAAATAGAAGAGTATTTTTAAGTTTTGAAAACAAAACTAACAATTCACGTCAAGTTGAATTAGTTAAATATAATGATATTTTTAAGGCGATAAATAATTTGAAGACAAAACTAACAATTCACGTCAAGTTGAGAAATGTTTTTGATACTGGTCCAATTATAAAAGTTTTCATAGATTGGAATACTTTGTGCTCCAAACCTATTGGACATAATTGGGTCCTACTTAAAGCCCCAGCTGGACCCATGAAAGGCTGAAACTTCTCTCAACCTTCAATGTTTAATTTTCACACACGTTCACAACTTTTCTCCTCTATTTATACACAACCCCTCAAAACCACCAAATTCAGAAACCACACTCAAACACACCTGCTAAAATTTGCAGAAGTTGTGTTTTCTTTTTGCACTCTTAAATAATGGATCGATTTAGATTTATGTTTTATTACTTTCTGTTACTAGTAACTTTGGCGATTCAAGCAGAGGCAGGGGAATTTGCAACTACAACTTCAGTAACATACCCAAGAAAGATGATGGTTGAAAGAGCCTTTTTGATAGCAGATCCGCCAACTGAAAAGTTGTCAATGGAAGATGAAAATGAAATTGTAAAAGAACCCTCTTATTCCATTGTTGAAGCTCCAGAGAGTATGGAAACAGAGCATCATCATTCCGATAAATCAGTTGCTGGTGGAGGGGTTATTATTGGTGGACTTGTTACGGCCATTTTTGCTACTGTTTATTGCTATATTAGAGTCACTAGAAAGAAATCAGATGGAGATCATTAGAAGAATATGGAGTACTAAATTTGTGAATAGCAAGAGTTATTTATCATATTCAATTCTTCATATATTTAGGAAATAGATAGGAAATTTTTGTGTGAGAAACTTTGGATGTTGAACATGGTAATTAATTACATAAAATTCAGGATGTTTGGAACTGAATTTGTCACTTTCCTGTATGAATTAGAGCTGAATAATTTTTTTGTTCGCTTGGTGCTTGGAGTCTGCATTGGACTCACAATATCGCGCATTGCAAGATTACATAAATAAATCTTTTCTCAAAATTCAATAATGGCATATTTGAGAAGTGTTGAGTTGTGACATATCTCAACCGTTCACTTAGTATGAAATCGACTAAGTATAGTGTTTACCCGCGGACTGCGCCTTAATTTAAGCGGAGCTGTTAAACGACTGTTCAATGTTTTTCTTTAAAGGAAAATTATTCTTCTCTTCCTTCTCTTTTTATTTTCTCCGAGTGGTTTATATAGGAAAATTCTTAGTTTATACTTCCTTAGTAAAGATTATAAAATCAATAAATAATTTATCATATCCTTGCTCTTAAATACTATTTATTTTTCAATGTTTAAATGATTTATATTTAATAAGGGTGATTTGGCAGAGTCATCCCTATCATTTACTGCTTCTTAATTCCTGTGTCAAGTTAATAGTACATCTAGATGTCAAACCGCCAATGGGTGCATGTTTAGGTGGCTAAATAACTGGAAAAAAATCAAAATTTTAAAAAAATTTAAATCATTAAAATTTGAAAAAAATTCATAAATAGCGAAAAGATAAATAACTGAGTTGTATTTAACCCAAAAGTAGGGGCCTAGTTAGGGGTGGGCATGGTATGGTACGGTATGATATTTGAAAGTTTTGATACCGTAATTTCGATAATCGATTTTTAAAATTTTATACCATTACCATACCAATTTAATTCGGTATGGTTCGGTATATTGAAGTTCGATTTCGGTATTTTACGGTATGGTAAATCGGTAACCATAATTTGTTCAACTTCGACTTATATACACTCGTATAATAGAGTATTATTGTAACACTCCGAAAATTCCTAAGCTAAGGCTCGGATCATTCTTTGTTTGCATGTAGAAATCGTATCAGGTGATTTGTAAATTGCTCATATTGGCAATGGTCATTTCTTTTGTGTTAGAATGGATTTGAATATGACTTAAGGTCAAAGGACCCCCTAGCACAAAGTTGAGTTGAAAACTTCATTTTTCGACTAAGTCTTGACATAAGATTCTACTTAGGCCAACTTCAAACAATCATAACTTCCAGTACATAATGAATTAGGTGGCCCATGACCTATCAAATTAAAGGTCTTTGAGTCCGCTTTTCAACGCCACCAAGTTTGCCTATTTTCGAGCTCGGAGTAAAATGTTATGACTATTTTACCAGAGACTGTCATATCAAAATTTTCTGAGTCTGTGAACGACAGCTCCTATCTACGGGCCGTCAATCAATCGACGACCCGTACTGTCAAACCGTCAAAAAAGTTCAGAGACTCAATTTTGGGTTCCCTTTTCTACGGATCCATTCTACGGGCCGTAGATTGGACCCGTAAATGGACTTTTGAGCCTGAAATTTAGTATTCAATCTACGGATTGGATCTATGGTCCGTAAAAACTTCGACGGGTCGTAGATTGGACCAGTAGGATGAAATTTTGAGCTGAAAAATTCAATATCAATTCCACGGATGGGATCTACGGTCCGTAGATCAAACCACGACCCGTAGATGGTCCCGTGGATAGTTTTTATCAGCTTTTAAAGATGGGTAGTTCAGTCTTTTCCCACCCCTTCTAAGCCTAACCCACGACGTTTTTACACCTAATTAAGGGTCTAAACAGTGTTAAATTATTCTTTTACGTTCTTTAACACTTAGAAGATTCAGAGCAAAGTTCATAGAGGAGAACAACTAGGGTTTCCAACATTCTTCAAGATCCTTCGAGTTTCGCTAATAACCTTGTTCTTTCCAGGTATGTAAGGCTTTCCTCAGTGTTGGGCTAGTGCGTCCACACGCCAAATTTCATCAGAAATTCAGAATTATGAAATTTAGGGTTTCATTCCAAATTATTGAGGAGTTCGAACGTCTGCCTATTCCATTGAATTCTAGTTAAATTCTTGAGAATTATATCCATATCTTTGAGTAATTATCTTGCTATGATTCACGCTTAGATTCTGGTATGAACCCTAAATGTTGAGTTGGCTGTCCATATTTAATTTTCTACAAAGAACCCTATGAATTGAGCATTTACTGAATTATTTTGAGAGTCTTTTAAACTGAACCATTAATTTAAATTGGTTTCTTTTGAGCAAAATAGAGGGGAGTTGTGAGTAGAGTTAAAGAGGCAGTTTGAGTAACTTGTAAATGAAACTTTGATTTCCCAACTATCATTTTTGAGTGAGAAAGAGGACTTTGATTTTGAGAAAATAACTAAGAGAGTTTTGAGAAGAGGAGTTGAGGCACTGTTTCTTAAAGAGTATCTTTTAAGTAATTACCTCAAAAACAGAGAAAAAATTATATTTTTACTTACTTGAGCATGAGTATATTTATTGGGAGTACTATTGAGCACCGATATGGGGATGAGTTCAGACAACTCGAATTCCCCATAAACCATGTATGCCAACATGGGTAAAGAATTCATACTTTTTAGATGATTTCCTTATGCCTTCGGGCAGAGCTTAGTGGATCCACTTATTTGAGGATATCCTATACTCCGGCAAGGTATAGGACAGTTCTGGCAGCGTGGGCGAGATGTTGTATCATCATTTAGCTCAGAGTGATGGTTGTCGGTTAGAGAATCTCCCAAATAAGAGTAAAAAATTAATTTGTGATAATTACTTATATTCTTGAGATAACATCTGTACTTTAAAGCTTTACTTGAGTTACTTCAAAGTTTTTTTTTGCATTGAGGTGAGTATTCCTTGAGCCCTATCTTTTCTGTTATTGCTTTACTCAGCTGTTTTACATACCAGTGCATTCAATGTACTGATGTCATTCGACCTGCATCTTTTCATGATGCAGATACAGGTGTTCAGGGTCATCAACAGGCGCTTCGTTGATACTGTTTGCACTCCAGATAGCAGTTGTGGTGAGCCTCCTAGTACTTCCGGAGGATCCGTCTTTTTATTCAGTTGTTTTAGTTTTGTTGAGGTGTTGTGGGGTCTGTCCCGACACCCGTCTGAGTTATTTAGAGGCTTCATAGACAGGTCTAGAGTTGATGGGTTCCCCCGTACTTGTTCGTACCTTCCCATGTTTGAGTCTTTCTGATGGTTTGAGTATTTTCAGCATTTAAGTATTTTAATCTTTCATTTGAGTTTAGGAGTTTATTCATGCTATGATAGGAGCCTTTTAGGCTCGAGTTAAGTCTTCCGCTGAGTAGTGAGCCAGGCTAAGGGTTTGCTTGGGGATCAGTAATGGTTCTCAAGTGCCAGCCACGTCCAGGGTGTGGGCTCGGGGCGTGACAATTATGACTTCGACAATTAAAAAAAGGTCTCAATTGTACATTTCAATTAACATAGAGTTGTCAAAATTTTAACTTCAAAACATTTAGTTTATACTAATAGTAGGTTGCATATTTTTTAGTATTTTAATAAGACATATGTTAGTTAGGTAACAATATATTTCGATATGATATTCGGTATTTCAGTATGTTATATCTAAATACCAAATACCGTACCAAATACCAAAATAAATTAAAATGTATACCATATGCCACACCAAATACCATAATATCAAAATCACGGTATTAAAAATTTCGGTATGATATGATATTTCGGTATATACCATACCATGCCCACCCCTAGGCCTATTGAAGGGAAAAAAGAGAGAAGGAAACGAGAAAAATGGAGCCATGTACGCGTATTGCAATATTTCTCTCAAAGGCCGTAAGTTTTCTTTATTTATTGCTGCGTTGCAGATGAAATATTTTTGCAAGCCCCAATAAAATGAAGCACCGACCTTGGTCACAAAATCTCATTAAAATATTTATTTTTTGTAACGTTGCAACATCAATCTTCACGACTCTTCAAGTGAAATGAATTTTTTTGTTATGTTATTAGGAGGCCATACTAATTGAGAAAGCCAACTGGAACTCTATGTAGGAAATAATATTAATGAATGAACAATAAAAACCCTCAAAAGTTGGTATTATTATTTTTGTGTTGAGTCTACCAGAAAACGTTATCATAAAATTATTTGTATTTATTCTAAAGAAATACTATGGGCATTGGATGCTGTGTGTGTGGGCGGAGGGACGGGGGTAAAAGGAGTGACTACTAGAAAATCACTATTTTGCCACTTATATTTCGTATTGAAAAATGTCACATATATTTTAATTGAATGGATGAGAAAAAAAATAAATAAAAAAATAGTAGTATTTTCAATCAGAAAAATTATGAAGATTCTCGCTATTTTAATGAGAATATATTTTTCATTATGCATTTTCTGAATGATTTGGTTCGAGACTAAAAAAATTATGTTCTATAAGACAAATTTTTTATAAATTTATGGTGAGAAAAATCCTTGTTTCTAGTAGTGTGGGGTTGGGGGATGGGGGGAATACAAGGATGACCTAAACAAAGGCGTATTTAGAGGGGGTGCTATGGGTTCATGTGAGCCCATGCTCCCCTCTCTAGATTATATATAGTAGTGTTATATTGTTTAAAAAATATTTAAATACAGATGTGTAAACCCACATTCAAAGTATCATATAATAATACGATGATGATTGGGTGCACCTTTCTTAGTGAGGATAGAAATTTAAATCTTATATCTATCTTGTCTTTTTGAGTAACACATTTCCAAGTGGTTATTGGTAACCCTTTTCGTGTTTCAACTAATTTGTTTTTTGTTTATTTCCTTTAATATTTCAAAATTTTCAAGTGTGTTACATTGAAATTCATAAAAAAATTTGTATTGTAAAATTTTTATATAATTAAATCAAATGTGTATATTAAAATTTAAAACTAGTAGTATTATATATTTTGGACCTATAATTTTTAACATTTAATGGCTCATATTAAGAACCTAAAAGTTAAACCGATCAAATTTATATTTAGAATGTATTTTTTCGTAATCGTGCACTCATCCTGTCGAAATCCTGAATACGCCTCTGGATCTAAATATGAAGTATTTTAAAGAATTGAAAAAAGGGAAAATTACATAGAATGTCAAACCTTACTAGTTTATTAGTCATTAAGGGTAGACTTTAATTTATTTACATTTAATAAATACAGTTTTAATTTTTTTGCCATTAACAATGGGACCCACACGAATTAACTCTTCCTTATATATATATATATATCATTATATACAATTCAACTTTCTCTCTCATAAATTCAAACCATTAATTTCGCCATTAAATGCTGAAATTGATGATACACAATCCCATAATTCAAGGGAATTGTGTCAATTAAATAATTCTTGTTCCAATAAAAAGAGTTTTATTTCCATAGAAACTCCATATGAAAAATCAAAATTTTCCTCCCATCCAATACTAAACCATAGGATTAAGCAAGCCTATTGTATATTGAAGTGCAGGTAATGTTTTAGTTCGTTTAAAATTCATGGTTTTTCCTCTTTTTCTTTTTTAAGTGGTTTTATTTGGGATTTGAGGAGACAGAGCAAGGAGAAGGGAGTTAATGGAGAAATCCAAAAGCTTTCCTTGAACAAACCCAGGAAGAAACGGACCGGGTTTCCTCACTTGATTTCCTTCCTATCCAAACCGGCGCCGAGTTTAGTCTCTACGAGTGTTATGCCCTCAGAGGCATCTGAGTTGATAGACGATTCGACCCCATCTTCTAAACTTGTTCTAGAGTAAAAATCTATTGAAGAATTGAGATCGAAGAGAAAAAATGACTATGTATACTTTATGCTTAATTCTCAATTATATGCTGCCGTTTGTATATTTTATTTGATATATACAAATTGATTGACATATATATACACATAGTTTTGTATATTTAGTTAATATATACAAAATTGCATGTAGTATCACAAGATTGTATAAATTATATCTATATTTTCTGCTCTTCAACTTTATACTCAATCTTCAATGCTTTCTTATTCACGTCAACTCCAATCTGTGTCGCAATTGTTGTATAAAACTCAAGATGAGATGCTTGTTCTTGATATACTATCCTTATTTGTATACAAATTTGCAGATTTGTATATTACAATTATATATACTATTCATTACAATTATTTCTAGAATTTATACACAATATAAAAAAATTATACAAATAATACAGAATCGTACTATATACAAATTTTTTTTGACTATTATAAAGTCTACACATAATGTATATACACACACGTTCCTCATTCACAAACGTTCACATACAAATTTATATACAAACGTTCCCAGTATACATATAAAATTTATATATACAATTATACAATTAAAACTAGAAAAAATTGTACACAAATTTTATCAACGGCATAATATACAAACTTTTTTTGACGTGGGAGGAAAAATCTGATTTTTCATATGGAAATAGAACTCTTTTTATTGGAACAAGAAGTTTTAATTGACACAATTCCCTTGAATTATGGGATTTTGTATCATCAGTTACCGCATTTAATGCTCATTAATTCATAAAAGGGAAAAAGATCAAAATTGCCCATGAACTATGCAAAATAGACCACTTATACCCTTCGTTACATTTTAGGATAAAAAATGCCCCCGCCGTTATCCTAAGAGACCATAATTACCCTTAAGACTTAACAGAAGTGATGTGGTAAGCCACATGGCACTAATTCTGCCACCTAAGCTTGCCAACTAGGATACCCACTAAAATTTTTGACCCAATTAATAATTCAACCCTAACCCATTTTTGCTAGACCCAACCCACCAAAATTAAGAGGGAAACATCATCTTTTTCACCTCATTCAGTTTTCCCTATTCAATTCACCGCATACAGGAGGATTTTTTGAAGAACATGTTTCACTTGAAAAGTCTCAATTTAGAATCATCTACATTGAAAGTTTCTACGTTTTCAGCTTGCCGTCTAGCAGATTAGCACTACGACAAATATAGAAGAGTGATTGATAAAATGTGAATACGAGATTTTAAACATGTAGGTGCATATTAATGTTGTATCCATTTGTCTCTTATAGCGATGAGTTTGGCTTTGGTATAAGTAATTTTTTTTTAAAACAACATCAATTGGTTTTAAGCTCTTCAAATCCAAAGAGTGTGTTGTATGGTGTATGAGCTTAGCTTTTCTGTTCTGATTGTTTGGTAGGACTTTAACACATGAAAAGCTGTGAAGTGTGAGGCTCTAGTCTTTTATATTCTCTTTACATATAACTTCCTATAATTGGAACTTGGAAGGTAGTACTCCTCTTCTTTCTTCTAGCATAAAGTTGCATAATGAGCATCTTGATCACTTCTATTAGTTGAACACATGGTAGCATCACTTTTTGTTGGGCCCCTCTTTGTTTATTGAACTAGTCATTTTTATTGTAGGTTACTTCATGTGGATTTTGGGAGTGGCAAGACAAACAACTACTCCCACAAAGAGTTGTTCATGATGTTTCTTCTAGGAATGTTGAAGTAAATGAAGGGGAAAATCAAATACCTTCATGTTCATGTGTTTTGTTTCTAGTTTAAGTCCAATTTAGTTGTCTTTGTTATTGTAATTTCTTAGTTTGTATAGTAACTTGGTTAGTATTTTGTAATTTCGTCAATGATTTTGGTTGTAATATATAACACCATGAAACCATGAAGTTCAATTTTCAAGCTTATGTATCTTTTCTAGTCCACTGTGTCATTAGATTTTAAAGCTAGCATTCCTAAGGTAGAGATGTAAGGTAGACAAAATATTTTGCAGGTAAGAGAAACAAATATAAAAATATTTTGCTTCCCCTGCTTATTTACAACTTCATCAATAATTATTACTTTGATTTCTTCCCTGCTTTTTTATAACTTCATCAATGTACATTATACCTTTGCCTTCATAAACTTTGGGAGGTTTACAACTCCTTAAAGTGCAAACTGTTGTACCTTCTCCTCGTCAATTCTGGCGCAGCATATAATACTGGGTTTGAAACAGAACATGTGGACTGCAGATGGAACGGTCAGTTCAACCTCATGGCTACAACCAAGCTTGAGGTATAAGAGACGGCCATGAGATTCAACTTTAGCCTTGATCCCGATGATCTTGAGAAAGTATAAGAATTTAGCTTAGATTGGGACTAAAGTTATCGATCAACTGAAATGAGAGGTAAGCTCTTTCACCTTCATAAACTTGAAGCAAGACACCCGGCTGATTGTCGGAGTAGGTCGAAAACACATGCTCTTTCTTAGTTGGAATCGTGGTGTATCAAGTTATCGGAGTAGTGTCCATTCTGCTATAATTAAGCTCGTCTAAGTCCAATATTAAGGTTCATTAGCTACAATATTTTCATCACTAACAACTCCAACGGTTAACTCGCCTCCTAATTCTTTTACTTGTCTTATCGCATTTGCATGACCATAATGCATCAGGTCAAAACACCCATCCATATAAACATGAACGTGCGTCTTCCCACACTTCATTTTACGAAAGATAATTAGATTCGGTAAAAAGTGGGGAGATTATGCTGCCTGATATGGAGAAAGTAGTTGGATTTAATATATTTCCATTAGAGGTGGATCGAGTTCAAATTACATGGAACTTCACGATAGATGTCTCTGTTTCAATGAAGAGACATAATCATTTATAATTATAACAAGAATATTATAGAATCTTTGCAGCATGATGACTTTCCCCAAGCTTTCAGTCACTTTCACTAGCATTTTCCTAGTCATGCGACTGATGCAATCTTCCTAACCTACTCAATACATCTATCAAACAAGCGTAGTGATGATCTCTCATACGAGAAAAGTATATATGTGCTTCATCTACTAGTCCAGCGTGACTACAAGCTTTCAAAGGCCCAAGAAAAGTAATTCCATCAAGCCTGACATTAGCCTTCTCCATTTTCTCAAAAACCACAAGTGCCTGCCCGTATGCGTAAAGCTAATATCATACTACTCCAAGCAACCACATTACTGAGAAACATAAAATGAGGTTTCTGAAGACACCTACAACACCCGCAAGCTTGATTAATCCACCCCTGAATTGCGAATCTGGATCAATATCATTCCTTATCGAATACCCATGAATCTGTTCGATCAAATACGCATCCGCCATATCAAAACAAGCACAAATAAAGTTATCAGATGTTTTTGTTGTCCATAAGACCAGATCAATTTCAAGTCACTGACTTCGACGGCTAAAGGATTCTCCAGGAGAGCAACACAGAAAAAACATAAAGGTATTAATACTATAACAACACCTTAGCTGCAGCAAGCAACAATAATAATTGTTGATCACCTGTCAAATTTCAAAAATTGGCCAAACAACAATACTGAATTTCACACCATAACAGTTTACGCCTTAACTAACCCATAACAGACCAAGAACCTGAAACAAAAACTGGCCAAACAAATATTCATTCAAAACAAAGCTTGAGTTCAAAATAAAACATAAGCCGTTGTGTATTGTTTGCATCCATAATGATCTGAGGCCAAAAATATATTTTCTTATCATTAATTGTCTCACATTTAGTATTTGTATTGGTCCTTTTTGAGCATGAATTTTATGGATTGTGCTAAATAGTGTATTTTATTTGTAGGATTAAATTGGTGTGAAGTTGAAGAAGTTTGGAGCTAAAAAGAATTAAAAATGGAAGATTCTAGAAGGAAAATCAAGCAGGCAACTTAATGGATTAAACTGAATATTATATTATAATTATACATATATATATTCCAATAGTGTGTGCAAATTAAGGAACGTACCAGAGGTGCCACGTGGCAGAAGGGAAGGCAACAAGAGTTTGAGGCGGTGCACGTAGGAATCCAATTCCGTTTCGGTTTTGGGTTCCTAATTTGTTTTGGACTCAGTTATTTTATTCAGGGTTTTCTACATCTATAAATAGTCTATAGAAATAATTATTGGAAAACACTTTTTAAGGAAGACACTTTGTAAGGAAAAATTGTCAATACTTTTTAGGGTTCTTTTCTTATTTTTTTTCTTAGGTATTAGTAGCTAAAGACCCTTGTTCTGGGGCTGCGGCCATGGGTAATTGTTGAACATCGATTGTTTTGAATTAATGTTGGTTATCGTTTAAATTACTTTTGTATTCTTGTTTTGGTATTTCATGCTTGATCACCATATAAATAAATCTATTGTCTATTCTAGGACTCGAGAGATAAAGAGGTAGATAGACCAAAGAATGCAAAGAGCTAGTTCTAACTTTGTTTAGATTCGTGTTCAGGAGGGACGCCCGGACGAACACCTCGCTTGGTTACGAAATAGGATGAAATATAAATGCTCGCCAATTAGGACTGCCTATCCCCGCTCAATGATGTAGTTAGACAGCTAGTTGGAGTAGACGATTAGAGGTCGAGAGATCATGATCATAAAATCAACCCTGTAAATCATTAATTTGATAACCTTAGTTAATTCATTACATGAGATAAGATACATGAAACCATATGCATGTTACAGCCCTGGAATTGTCCCAATCACTGTAAGTTAATCTTAGTATTTAATTTTTGCATTCTTTTATTTCTTTTGACACTCTTAAATAAATAATTAGACTAGTATAATTTAGTAAATAGTTAATTGAAAAGTCTCTGTGGGTTCGATATTTTGGTTCTTAAAGAGCCACTTATTACTTTTGCTACCACGTACACTTGCGTGTGCAATTGGAAGCAACACATAACATAACAACAAAATAAAAATAGTAATGCCATTGTTTGCACTTGCCAGATCATACAAAAACCAACATTTCAGTATCTCAAAAAAAAATTAACAGAAGCTGGCACATACTTAATACTTCCAACTACCAAGAGTCTAAATTTAGGATCTTCTATTTGCTTTCTTGGTCTTCAACTTCCCCACCTTCTTCTCTCTTTCCCTTTCCAACTGATTACTAGTCATAACTTTTTTCCTTTCCATGTGCCTTTAGTGGGTGAGTAAGGCAAATATGTAGGCTCACTCACTCCTCTATGATCACCTCTGAAAGTGATCACTGTATTAGCAGATCTTGTTTGTTGGTTCTGCCTCATCTTAAGCCTTGTTAACTCTTCAAAAATTGTATGAGGCCTTAAAATAGGATCACTTTCAAGTTCTCTAGTAGGACCAAAAGGTTCATATTGTCTCTTTCTTGGTGTAGATATGTCACTTTCAAATCCTTCTTGTGTTAGTTGAGGGGCTGAACTATTAACATCAAAAACTTCTTCATCTTGTTCTACTCCTTTAGTTCTGCCCCTCTTCCTCTTAAGACTTGAATTACTGCCTTCCTCACTAGCCTAAAATATTTTTAAAAAAGTCATTAAATTAGTTCATATGAACATTATATAGCTAAATTTTAAATTAAAAAAATTGTTACCTTGCAAGACCTTGCATTGTGAGCTTATGAACCACACTTGCTACATGTCATCTTAGTTCCTTTTCTTGAGTGAGACCACTCTCCAGCTCTTTTGATTGCTACATTTTTTTCTCTATCACTTTTAAATTTTGGCCTTCCAACTGTTTTCACAAGATCAGGTGGGTCCATGGCATGTTCTGGCAATACTTGCCGATTTGTTCACCTCTCATAGGCCACAACTTGGCCCTGTATGTTTTAAGATAGGCTTCTTTAGTGTACCGCCAACTTATTTCATCTTGAGGCTCAATATTTTTGAACCGCAATGCCTTGATGGCATGAGGGCATGGGATGCCAGTCAACTGCCAAGACCTAAAATGAAAAGCAATAATTAGTTCATGTGAATGATACATAATCAAAGTTAATAATAGTATAAATTAATATATTTACCTGCAACTGCATTTCTTCTCCACAATATTCACTATGTGCCTATCTTCACCCTCAGATACTTCAAACCCAAGGTCCCCATTAAACTCAAGCTTGCATAAGTTGGAAATCTTACTGTAGGCAATGAACAATTCCATGCACTTGGGACTATGCTTGTAATGAACGTTCCATGTTTCTGCCTCTTTTTCTTTCTTTCTCAACCTGTTCATTATTTTGACTCTAATCTCTTCAAGCATCTTCAAGATAGGCTTGGCTCTAGGTATCAAGATCCAAGAGTTGAAGGACTCGATAAAATTGTTATCTACCATTTGATTTTTGCACACAGTATCAAAATATGTCTTGCACCATTTTTGGGGTGGAAACTTGAACAAATCTTTGGCAGCTTCCTCTGACAATGCACCTAGAGCATTCAATTGGTCCTTAAAATCTTCTTCATAAGTACACCAAGCAGCCCACCACATAAGTTTCTTGATCTCTCCGGTCCTAAATCTCTTCATCCAATTGGCCTCAATATATCTTACACAATATCTATAAATAATTAGAAGTTCATGTTAGTTAGCAAAACCAAGATAGCACTTAAAAGCATCTTAATAATACCTATGGTTTGATAATGGAAGGACATTTCCCACTACATTCAGTAATCCCTGTACATATCAAACCAATTAATACTTATAAAAAACTGTATATAATTAAGTTACATAAACACAAATTACTACTTACCTTCTACATGTCAGACATAAATGTTATGCTATCACCATTCTTCAGATTCAATGACTTCTCCAACAACTGTAAGAACAACCTTGTCCATGTACTAGTGGTTTTCTTATCCACTACAGCCCATGCCAATGGATAAAAAGAGTTATCGCAGTCTTGTGCCATAGCCACCAGTAATTACCCCTTGCATTGACCCTTTAAAAAGGTCCCATCAAGTCCTATGAATGGTCTTAATCCTTCTTTCCAACCAACCTTCATTGCATTAAAGCATATGTACATTCTGAGAAATTTTCTTTTTCCTTGTTCCATTGCATCTTTTGATAAGTTGATCACCACATCACTACCAGGATTAGTCATTCTAATCTCATTTGCATACGCCTCCAATCTGTTGTACTCATCCAAAAAACTGCCTTGCATTTTTTGAAGGGCCATTCTCTTGGCCCTTTTCAACTTTGAATCATTAGTATTTAAGTTGAAATTATCCTTCAAGTCTTGTCTCATATCCTTCAGCGCGTACTTGGAATTGTTCTGAACTTTACTTTTGAAATAATGGGATAAAGTGTTTGTGGTAGCTCTAGGATTGTGTAATGCCTCTTCACAATTGTGTTCTTGCTTAAAAGTCTTAAGCTTATAACCTGGACCTTTACCATCAAGTGAAACGAGAATTGCAAATGGACAGCCCTCTATGCATTTGTATCTTAGTCTTTTTTGGTCACTTTTTGCAACTTTCAAAGGTTTTTTAGTCGCCAGGGCATATAAATTACAAACTTTCCTAGCATCATCTAAGTCCTTAAAAGTCATATGAACAAACAAGTCTTTGTAATGACTTAGATTAGCATTGACTTCCTTTTTCTTTTGCATCTTAATGAGCTCTAACTCATCAAAGTCATACTCACCATCTGAAGTAGGATCAACCAAACTATCACCACTTTCTGACTCGGCGTCAGTCCCACACTCACACTGAACATGATATGTTTCACTGAAATTGATAATGTTAGGGGCAAGAACAATTTCTTCATAATGATCAACAACAAATACATGAACTACCCTAAACTCTTCAGTTAGTAACTCCTGAAGTATCCTAATTTCATCAGAATCTTGAACCAAGAACAAATTTCCAGAAGGTCCTTAACTAATATAAAGCCCAAGTTATTTTCAAACACCTCTTTTATGTCAATCAAGTTAAGGTGATCTGAATTAAAGGCTTTCAAAGAATGAACATACCTCTCCTCATATAGTAGGTGAGGTTTTAAAGTCCATTTACCTCCGTGGTGAAATAAAAGATCAACATTCATATCTTCAATTTTATGCAAAAAAACATAGCAAAACATAAGTATATAGGACCCCACATTAATAAATAAAGCACATATAAATGAGAAAAAGGCTTCCAACAAGAAGAAAGTGACTTTTATAACATATAAAAACAAAGGAAATGACTTAGCAATAAAAAAACACAAAAAAGCACGATTAAACAATGCTTAGGTTGGGACCACCCATTCAGATTCGAGAATAAAAATTTTAAATTATTTGCAAGTAACCTAAAAATGTGTCAATACCAACATAAAAACAACAAGAAGGGACCTCAAAACAAGATGAAGGCATACAAGACCTTTAACTCCTCTCGACAGATCAAATTTCAACTGTAAAATTGAAGAAAAATAGTATTTTATCTCAAATATAAGGTATCATCAGAACTTACATCAATATTTACTAAAATATTCACATATCATTGTTACATATAAACCCTAACTTCAAAATACAACTATGAAAAATGTTTAGAACCCTACTGAAAGTAAACAAAAAATCAGTTACATACTAAAATAGAAGAGAATTTACCTCCTAGATCGAGATTCTAGAAGAAAAGATTAGCAGATTCTTCTAAATTGAGATTCTTCAAGTGAAATATGTTCCTCAAAAAATCCTCCAATATGCGGTGAATTGAATAGTGAAAACAGAATGAGGTGAAAAAATGACGTTTCCCTCCTAATTTTAGTGGGTTGGGTCTAGCAAAAATGGGTTAGGGTTAAATTATTAATTGGGTCAAAAATTTTAGTGGATATCCTAGTTGGCAAGCCTAGGTGGCGAAATTAGTGCCATGTGGCTTGCCACATCACTTCTATTAAATCTTAAGGGTAATTGTGGTCTCTTAAAATAACAGCGGGGGTATTTTTTATCCTAAAATCTAACGGAGGGTATAAGTGCTATTTTGCATAGTTCAGGGGCAATTTTGACCCTTTTCAGTTCATAAAATACAATTTGTATATTACTGAGTCAAGAAACAAGCTATATACAAAAAAAAATCTTAATAGCAAACTAAAATATACCCATAGAATGTAATTATATAAACTACACTCATATAGTGTTATTTGTTTAAATGCATTTGCCCTATATGTAAGTTTCCCTTGAAAAAACATAATTAATGTGGAATGTCACTTGTGAAATTTATTTTTGTTACCTTCATTAGAAAAATCATTTTCCTCATTTATAAAAAAATTGTTCATCTTAAATGTTACTCCCCTCATATGTTCTTTAATTCAATTTTCAGACTATTTTTTAAATCAATTTCCTAAAATTTATGATCACAAAACATTTTTCTTATTTGTACGGAGTTTGGGAAGGGGTAGAGAATTTTACCAATAAAATTTACAAATTGAAATCAATGAGTATCAAAATGTGTGGGGAGATTGATATTGCATATTAGAATTAAAGAGTGGTTTCCAAATTTAATATTTTAATCATAGTTAAGTTACTTATTAAATTAATCTAATCTTAACCTATAAAAAAATAGTATTAGACAAGTATCACTCATCTAAATATGTATTTGAGGATAAAGAGAAAATGTAACGAAGACGAGCCAAATCCCAAATTAAATAACTCACTTTGTATGATACTCAAATTATCTAACTCTTACTCCTTCTATTTCAAATTAAGTGTTATTTTTAAATTAAATATATTCTTTATAAAATCACTCATTATTAGAAAATTAAAAATATTTTTACAAAACTTACTTTTAATATTTCAAGTAAAATAATACTCCCATTTTTTAGTTAGGAGGGAAAATTGAAAATTCATTTCTCTTTTTCTTTCTCTGCTTGAAGAACTCTTCTTCTTCGTCTTCATAAAACAGAGAATAACAGAGCTCACAGAACAAAAGAAGAAGAAAATCAATTGTAAGTATGGCAAGTTCTGGTTGTCAAGCTCTGTTCTTCGTACTCCTCTCCATAGTTCTTGCTTACACAGCAATCAAATCCACCATGCATTCAAAATCAACCAACAATTACTCAAATTCATCTCACCAATTCAACAAACACGCCCTCACCATGAACGCATCTAAAGCTCTTCGAAATCAAGGATTCAACATCATAGCTACTCTACTTCAAATCTCTCCTGAAATCTTCCTATCAACTCCACAATCCACCATTTTCGCCATTCAAGATTCCGCCATTTCCAACCTCTCTGTTCCTTCTTGGGCAATGAAGCAACTCCTTCAGTACCATATTTCTCCTACAAAAATCCCATTTCAAGAACTTTTGAATAAGTCTCAAGATTGTTGCTTGACGACCCTTTTATCTCAGAAGAAAATTGCCATCACCAGAATTGATGAAAAACAGAGCATTATCGAGATCAACAATGTCTCTGTTTCTCATCCTGATGTGTTTCTTGAAGGAAATCTTTCGATTCATGGAGTTAGTGGGGCCTTCTCTGTGTTAGATTTTCATGGAATCGACCAACACCTCGATGTTATTCGATCACCAATTTGTGATGAAATGTCAAGCGAAAGTGCTAACGATACCAAGAACTTGGTTGATTGGCCAAGAATCATCAAATTGCTAAGCTCCAATGGATATGTTTCGTTTGCAATTGAATTGCGTTCTATTCTTGATGGGGTTCTTCAAGATTCTGCAAATTTGAGCTTTGTAACAATCTTTGCTCCTCCAAATTTGGGATTTTTATCATCTCCTTCACCGTTACTTGAAAGAATCGTAAGGCTTCATATAATGCCGAAGAGGTACACTTTCATGGAATTGGCTCTCTTGCCTGACATATCATCCCTCAAGACACTAGCTCCAGCCCTGAATGTCACCATTTCAAAGAGCAATTTTTCGCACGTTTTGATCATTGATGGCGTGGAGATCACAGCACCAGATATTTTCGTGTCTAAGACCTTCGCCATTCATGGAATATCTCGGCCTTTTGAGTTGGAGGAGCTATCGATTTCATTCAGAAAATAAAGTTTTCTTAACATTTCTGATGTTTAGTTTTGTAGCTCCAAAATTGTTGTTGGATGTAAATATGCAAGCAGAGTTGATACAAACCATGTTACATATTTGCTAATTTCTAGCTTACTAGTTCTATCATACTCTATATCTATGACTAGAACTCCCCAAAAATATTGCTGTACTTGTGTCAGATGCTCTAGAAATACACTACTTTTGGAGGATCAGACATGCACCCATCGACATTTTTGAAAAGTCCAAGCATCACAACTCTATATCAATTTGATTTTTGCTCTTAACGAACTTCCAATAGATATTAAGGCCACAATATTTTCTGTAACAAAGTCTGAAGCCATAGAAAGAGTTTTCATAATAAGCTCCATCATTCAGTCACATACAACAGCATACAATACAAAGTTATCAACCTGTTCGTTACATGAAAACAGTATTCGAATAAAAACTCAACAAACATACAGAATAGCAAATAAGTCATCAGTGCTAACACATAATGTGGTACCAGTTTTCCAAACCAACAAAAGAAAAAAAGAAATGCATAGTTTGTGTACTGAAACTGAAGATACAGAATCCTATAATTTCAGTGCATGTCATCAAATTCTCCTTCATTACCTCCTTCGTGGCACGAAATCACGTCTTGATCTTCCTTGTTTTCCTTTTCCTCTGGCTTTATCCAATATCCTAAACCCTCGACGTTACATTTGAAATTTTTCAGTGAATTGCAGTAGCCGACTTCTAAGTATTTGAGGGATGGCATTGCACTTTGGAATGTTTCCCATGTTTCCTCCAGCATTGGCAAGAATTTCAAGCACAGTCCTTCAACATTCCAGTTATCCTCATTATCTCCCCAGAAATTTTCACTCATGTGGTTAAGCACTCTTGAATCTTCGATGCAAAGGTACTGCAGTTGGGGAAGTGAAATGGGGTTTATCCATGCTGGTGTGGTTTCTCCGAGGTAGTGCCTTATATATAACTCTTCAACGCGTGTTGGTGGAGATAAGTTATCCAGCTTCCTTGTGATGTCTTTGTTTTCACAGTCCCCTGCATTGATTGATAACACCCTTAGTAGTTCAAGTTGTTTCAATGCAGCCAATTCCTTGTCATCTATCATGCTTTCATCCGTTATGTCTAAGTGCAGTACCCGAAGTTGAGTCAGTGCCACGACTTCACTCAGGCGACAAGCTTCTGTTGTTGCTGGACTTGGTATCTTGAATCCATACAGCTCTTCAAGATTGGAAAGCCTCGAGAGACCTTGTGGTAAGCATGACAAGGATGGACAGCCTCCAACATCAAGAATTGCCAATCTTGGAAGTGTTGTGATTGATGTTGGTAGCTTTTTCAGTTCCTTGCATTCTCTAAGGACTAGTATTTGGAGGCCCCATAACTTCCTTACGGAGTCTGGAATCTCGTCCAAATTTGCAACATTTCTCAGATTTAAATAAGCTAGTCGCTTTAGTGATGTGATCCATTGCCATAGATCCATTAAACAGATATTCTCTAGCTTGACATATGACAAGTCCAAGACCCTGAGAGTCTTGATTTCAGCTAGAGCGATTTTCCTGTTGAAGCCGATGTAATTTGTTGTAGTGAGAAGAAGAGCTCTTAGCTTTGAGTTCCCATTTAAGGACTGAAATGTTGTTTCCCTTGTGACCCCCAAATGCCTAGAGTTAACTGTGGCTATGTGCCTACCTTGATTGAAGCTACAAAATTTCTCGTCTTCTGCAACGAGAATTGTCATGTCTCTAACCATGTCACGAATCTTGCAAGTATAAACTTTTCCATCAAAGCTTCTTCTTTGGACAGCTTCAACCAAACACCGACTTACGAGTTCAGACAAATAACTAAAAGCTACATCTGTTGCAGTTTCTGTGCCATTGCCACGGACTAATCCTTCCCCTACCCACCAACGAACCAATTGTTCCGCCTCAATTTCATGGTCATCTGGATAGATTGAGAAGCATAACATACACTGCTTTAGATGAGCAGGAAGCTCATCATAGCTTAGTTGCAAAGAAGCCATTACAGAGATATTGTTTTCACTATCCGATACCAATTTCTCTCGAAAGTTTTCGCATATCCTTGTCCACTCCCCGAGTGAATGTGGTTTTGATGATAACATCCCACCTGTGGTCTTGATGGCTAGAGGAAGACCATGACATTTGCGTACGATCTCTCTTCCAACTTCTTCCAATTGAGTATTGCACTTCCCTTTAGTTGACAAAAATGCAAATTTACACAACAATGACCAACTCTCTTCATCATCGAGCAATCGTGGTTGATGAATTCTTGATTCTGTAGCTCCCATCCTCTTAACAACCTCTTCATTTCTTGATGTAATTATAATACAACAATTGTGCTCTACAAACTCGGGTAATCCCCTTGAGATTCTATCCCACCATCCATCATCAATGTTCCATACATCATCCAAGACAATCAAGTATGACTTATGTGAAAGTGCTTCAAGAATTCTGTTAAGCAAATCTCCTTTGTCAGTTCCACTATCATCAGCATTCAGCTGTTTCAAAATACCCTTCATGATGAGAAGCTCATCATAAGTTTGAGATACAGAAACCCAAACTTTCTTTTGAAATTTCACATTCACTTGTCTGTCATGGTACACTTTTTGCGCGATTGTGGTTTTCCCCATACCGCCCATACCAACAATGCCAACGCGATGTAATGACTCGCTATGAGAAAGGATCCATTCTTTGATTTTTCTGGTATCCTCTGATAACCCCACAATTTCAGATTGATAAAAAATGTGTGAGGTCCATCTCATCCGTCTGCTGATGTTTTCGTCACCTCTTGATTGTTCAGTTATTGGACCAACAAAGGTCCTGAGCTTCTGATGCATTTTCAATATCTCCTTGTTAAGTCCTGTCAGTTTCTTTCCAGTGAGATATCTGAAAGATATCTCCCTCGGAGACGGAAGCAAGCAAGAAGGATTCCCTTTCATCCTTAGATGTTCTTCGCGGATTTGGCAATCTGTGACCACATTATCTGCTTCATAAATTAGTTCTTGAAGTTCAGATAAGGTAGTCTTGACAGACTTATTGTTTCCTTTCAGCCTGTTTGCTTCAGTGAGATACGAACGCATGAGATTCAGCTCTTTCTTCATCACCTCAAACTCACTTTCAAATTGAATTGCATACTGAGCATGTATATTCACTTGCTCTGACAAGTCTTTTATGATGAGGTCAGCTACAGCTTCCATGATTGCGTCTCCCATCTCTCGGCTGCAAATTTATCAAAATTGAAAATGTAATGAGCCCTCATAGATACTAAAGGGAGCAGAAAATAAGAGTCCTGCTAAAGGTAATTAAATTTCATGAGAGTTTATGGTTGTTTGGTTATGAATCTTAAATTTTATGAGGAATAGGTCTTACATGTAAATGGTACTGTACCCACGAGTCAAAATTTTATCTAGATTCATATACTAGCCTGATCAAATTTTTCATCAAGCGTTACAAAGTGTTGTATTATTGGAAATGTATAAGAAGGTAAGTTCTTGGAGTTATATAAAATTTGAAAATATAAAGAGGCTATTCAGAAGCTTTTAGTAAGTTATATGAAATGAATTCCCGCTAAAGATTATTTTTTTTTTGGTGTAGTGACACTTGAGTGAAATATTAAAAGGTTTCTGGATCGAAGTTTTAGCAAGAATGATACTGGAACTATGCACGCTGGGGGGTGATTTCTTAGATGATCACTCAACTAATAAAGATGAATTTCTGATATAATTAACGTTCATTGAATGACCATCTAAGAAATCAACTCTGCATGATGGTTACAGTATTATGGGACTGAACATGTTTGAGAAGTAACCTTATAACTTTTGATGTTTAATACTCCCTTCGTTTCAATTTATTTGTCTTACTTTCATTTTTGCTCTGTTTCAAAAAGTAATTTTTTTGCAACTCTTTAATTAAACTTTACACATAACATCTTTAAGACTACAAGATTAAATGACATTTTGGTGCATTCAACATGATATTTTTAGTTTAAGTCTTCAAGACTACAAGATTCAAAATGATTTACGTTCTTAAATATCGTGTCAAAGTCAAAACCAGACAAACTAACTGAAACGGAGGAAATACATTGTAACTTTTCAAGAAGAGTTACCTCACTGTTAGCTGATAGTCTGATGACAATTTTGATCAGAGAACTCAGAAATCCTAGCAGTGTCTCCACAAAGCTCTTCAACACCTAATAACAAGTCATGAATCCAAATAAAGAATGAAAAATGGAACAGTAAACAGAGATACATATAAAGAATTAAGAATGTAACCCTTTAAGGGAACTAAGTAAAACTATGACATGTTTTGTATCTACTATTGGCATATGTATAATATCATAAGCTTTTTAAATAGTTAGTAGGATTTAATAACAATAGAATATAAAGTATGTCATGTTAAACATCGACAACAATAACAACATATCCAATATAATACTATGAGATGGGGTTTGAAAATGGTGATTGTACGTAGCTTTACTTACCCCTATCTTTCGGTACGAGTAAGCATATGAAATATCAAGTATGTAAAAAGAATTAAATACAACGGCAAAGATGTTATATTGAGAACAATTAATAAGAGAACAAGTAGCGATAACAAATAACTGAAGTAAAAGAGACTATGTATTACTAAAATCGAAGAAAAGTATGAATTAATAAGAGAACAAGTACTAGCGATAACAAATAACTGAAGTAAAGGAAACAACATATATTACTATAATCGAAGAAAAGTATGACATGTTCATTAAACAACAACATTAAAATAATATGAAACTATGAAGCATAGTATATATATAAATTTAATTACCTTAAACTAGTGATTACAAGTTTAGAGTTGAGAAGAAAAAGAGAGGCTGTGTTTCTTTAAACTTGGGAAGTACCTATTTATTAGAAACGGGAGAAAAACTATACCAAAAAAGCAAGGTATACTTTCTCCTTCAATGTATCAAAATTGATAATTAGAAAGTAGGAGATTCGATTTTGTTTGTGGTCATTAGAAATGCTATTTTAGCTATACCACTTTTTAAAAAAGAGATGGCTAAATAAAACGCATAAGATTTTTATAGGATCCTATTTTTTAAAACTAGAAATATCTCCATACCTTTAATTTTTTGTCTTATTTGAATTTTATGTTTAACTAGTAAAATTACCCGCGGCTCGCGTAGAAATTTAATATCACGGAATTTATAAAAAAAATAATTAAAACCTAACAATCATTAAAACTAAAACACTATATTATCTTATATACAAGATTACGTAGTAACGAACATCTTATCTTTTATATAAAAGAGAATCTTAGACCCGCCTATGTAGCTCCCTCACATATCAGGATTCTTATTTAACCCTTCTTAAAAGTCACGACCTTGCAGAAAAGTCATAATATTTCATAAAAGTCGTAACTCTTTAGAAAAATCAGAACTCTTTATAAATGTCACAACTTTTCACAAAAGTCACAATTTAATCTTAGACCCGCCTATGTGACACCCTCACAGAGCAGGATTCGTATTTAACCCTTCTTAAAAGTCACAATCTTATGAAAAAGTCACAACTTTTCATAAAAATCACAACTCTTTAGAAAAGTCAGAACTCTTCACAAAAGTCACAACTTTTCACAAAAAGTCACAACTCTTCACAAAAAGTCACAACTCTTCAGTTTTCATTCACACATTTTAAAACCCAACACTTAATTCCAGGGAGAATGTATCATATTGGACACCAATTCAACTTATTATATATACTGAAAAGGGAAAAATATTACACAAAACTATTCAGTTTGTTTGGGTGCTTTTTAAAAATAAGCATACCAGAGTGATGGAGTTCAATTTGAAACTGCACTTCTATTCCAATCGCAGTTTCGAGAAACACATCTATTACTTCAAGAAAAGTATTTACAACTTGCAGTAAACTTGAGAATCTATCCATACTTCATATTGAATATGAGCAATTAATTTATTGTGTAGTTATTTATATCTTTGGGATTAAAAGAGGCTCCAGTCTAGTCATATTCCTCTATAGGTCATCCGGCACAACTTCCTTGAAGTCATGTCAAAAGTTTATTAATTCTTGTATTCTTTTCCTGATTCATTTCACATATCAAGATACGATAAGGTTTTTAAGGTCTTTATGTCCTTACAATGGCATACCAAATTTGAATTTTGTCTTCAAGAGATGATAGAATAGATCTTTAAGGAGTTTTTATTGTACCTTCAACAATTTCAGTAGAGAAAACTTGCGTGAATACTCAATTAACGTGTGTTATTTAATATGTATTAAAAAATACTTATAACAATAACTTTGCAAAAACATAAACAACAAAGTTTAAAGCATGTACTCAAAAATATCAATTAATAACATAAGCCTAAATTATTGACTGTAAAAAAAATATACCAGGATCTGTAACAATAGAATGAAATAGAAAGGAAAAAATCGAAGCCATTGAATGCATAGTGTCCCCTTAATTAAGAACGATTTTATTCACCAGTGTATTGATACAAAAACAATAGTGTTAGTGAGCCACTCAACAGGAGCAAAGTACGTGAATATTTAATTGTGCAGAAGAAGAAGAAGTCTAGAATTTTTGTTGTTTTAAAATGAGAGGAAATCCCTCTATTTATAGACAACAAAGGGTAGTGTGAATAGATACTTATTGTGTCTTATGGGAAAAGTCACAACTCTTTGGAAAAGTTACAACCCTTCGGAAAGGTCACAACATTTCATAAAAGTAACAACTTTTCAAAAAAGTCGCAACTCTTCATAAAAGTCGCAACTCTTCATAAAAGTTGCAACTCTTCATAAAAATCGTAACTTTTCATAAAAGTCACAACTTTTCATGAAAGGCTAGTTTTGAAAATAAATAAATTAAAAGGGAATCCTAGTTTATGGTGACGCTACGTAGGCGGGCCTAGGTTTCTCTATGCCTTTAATTTTTTTTGTCTTATTTGCAGTTTATGTTTAATTATACTAGCTCTAAGTCAGAATTGCTCGGTGTTAGGGGGTGTTGAAAGAAAACCTACAAAGCGGAATCAATTTGAGAAGAAAAAAGAAAATGACTAATGATTTGGTTTGATATAGAGAAAAATATTCGATAATAATTAATTTGATCTTAATTAAAAAAGTCAAATCGAAATCAAATCAAAACGATACAATATTTATACAATTTTATACATATGTTATACTTTTAAGTATTTCTTCAACTTTTTTATAATTCATATTTTTTAACATATAATTATTTCATGTTTGAACTTAACAATTTTGACAATTAGAATGGTCCCTGGACATGAAAGACCCCCATAAATTGGGAAATGGTCCAAAAAAAATTTTGTTTACCAAAAGGAAAAATAAAGGAATCATGTTCATTTTCATTCTCTTATTAAAAGCGATTGTTTTATGGATTTTCATTATTATTATTGACACTATACTATAGCATAATGCATGACTTATTCCACTTGTTCTTTTTTAAAATTTTCTTGAAAGCGCTATATATTTATTGTATATTTTGTCGGACAAAAGAAATATTTGGAAGCATTTGTTTCATGTTTTATGTTGTGGATACTTAAATGGAAAATTAAAATAAACCAAAAACAAATCGAAAAATCGAAAAAATTGACTCTTATTGGTTCAATTTGGTTTATAGATTATATTTTTAAAAACACCATCAACATGCATAGTTGATTAGGTTAGTTAAATGAAAAAATCAAATTAAACTGATCCATGTACACTCCTACTCAATGTGAAGTTGAGCCATTGATATTTACATCAGAATAGAATACACACATATATCACACCCCTTAAGGTGTAACCTTTCCTCAAATTTAACATAAATGCGAGATGTTTTGTGTATCGAACAAAAATTGAAATTATTCAGTGTAATGGCTAATGATATGATATTTACCGGATAAAATAAAAGAATAAACACTCGATTGGCTTAAGATGGATGTTTCATGCAAAGTCTTTAGTGATGGCCCATGACAGCAAAATAGAATAATTATTTTTTTCATTTTAGTGTAATGACTCGTATTCTTTAATCAATCTTGTAAATAGTAACTTTAGAAGATACTATTTTTTTTGTCAAAATGAATTGGTGAGGAGCATCTGATCCTCATGAATTGTTCCACTCAACTAATCTCCACTTCCAGATCAAGGTTCCATCAATGTGTTCTACTTCTACGTACTTCCAATTTAATTATTCCTTCATAATTAAGATGTTTAGCCAAATTAGTTTTGGCTCGTACTTAAAAAAGGTAGAGGAACTTTCACAAATAGTCATTCAAAATATTTTACTTATGCTCCATAGCTATAGTTTGATAATTACAATTCATAGCTACATGTTATAAGGAGGAGGGTGGCGAGCGAGACTGGGAGAGAGGAGAAAGAGGAGAAAGGGCAGAGAGGCGAATTGTATATGTATAACTGTCAAAATAATGTATAAATGTAACTGATATACATATGTATTTGTATATCTGGTAAGCGAGACTGGGAGAGGGAGGAGAGAGGAGAGCGAGACTGGGAGAGAGTGGAGAGAGGTGAGTAAGAGAGGCCAGAGAGTGGAGAGAGACGGATTGTATATGTATATATGTCGAATTATAAATATGTATATATGTCAAAATAATTGTATATATGTATATGTATCAAGTATTGTATTTGTATATCTACATATAATTTGAATTCGTATACGATTGAATCGAGTTAAAACATTTGTATTGTATATCCAATCTCTCTCGCTTTATACAAACACAAATTATACATTTGTGTTTGTATAAAGTGAGAGAGAGAGAGATAGACAAAAGAGAACTGGGCAGGGCAAAATCCAATCTCTCTCGCTTTATACAAACACAAATGTATAATTTGTGTTTGTATAAAGCGAGAGAGAGAACTGGGCAGGGCAAGATCCAATCTCTCTCGCTTTATACAAACACAAATTATATACATTTGTGTTTGTATAAAGCGAGAGAGAGAGAAAGACAAACGAGAGCTAGGCAGGAGAAGATTTGTATATGTATAATTATAAGTGTATAGGGCGGAGAGATATGTATATGTATTTGTATATCCCGTCTCTCTCGCTTTATACAAACACAAATTATACATTGTGTTTGTATAAAATGAGAGAGAGATTGGCAGAAGAGAAGCGAGAGAGAGAGACTGGGCAGGGAGAGGAGAGTGGCGAGCGAGAATTCCAGAGAGATGGGGGAGAGGCGCGAGAGAGAGAGGAAGAGAGGAGAGAGGCGAGAGAGAGAATGAAATTATACCTTAAAGTTAGTTTTGAATTGTAATTAATGCAAACTATAGCTATGGTAGATAATTAAGTAGTATAAGTTTGCTTAGCTACGTAATTTTTCCAAAAAGGTACGTGTCAAAAAGTAAAACATAACAGGCCAATTTGGTGGAGCGAGCTTTATCTAGCGTTTGATCATAAATTTCCAAATATTTTTGATAAGTCATTTTTTGGTGAAGTCTCCATGTGTTTGGACATAGATTTTGGGAGAAATATTTAACTTTTAAAATAAATATGATTTATACCCATAAATTCTAAAAAAATATTAAAAATACTAATAAGTTTGTATTATCATTTTAATGTTCAGTGAAAAGTCATGACAACGAACATAATTAATATGAATTTGAAACAAGGAGAAGAAAACAAAAGGAAAATACCATTAATTTGGATACGAAAAACTACTATCACTACTTGTAATTGGAAGTGGCTTTGGAGAGCAATTGCTTGAATAAAAATTGTATAAAATATGTATATAATGGTATACATTTTGTTCAATAAACTAGAAATGAAATTTAGTCCAAAACTATAAATGATGGGTGTTTTTATAAAATATAAAAGTTTGGAGTTACTTTTAAATTTTTAAAAATTCTCAAATATTCCCTCCGTTCATTTTTACTTGTCACTATTTGACTTGGCACACCCATTAAGAAAGCAATCATTGATATAGGTAATTTACCATACTATTCCTATTAATTGATGTTTAGTAGTACGTATTAACTCTTGAAAATGATTTGGAGAATAGTATTTAATGCTGGGGGTAAAACATGAAGAAAAAAATTGTCTTTTATTGATATGTCAAAAGTGACAAGTAAAAATGAAAAACTATTTTAGGAATAAGTGATAAGTAAAAGTGAACGGATAGACTACTAGAATTTGACCCAAATTCTAAAAAAACTAAGTAACTTATTCATGTTCATTGGTCAAATTAATTCATCAAAATGAATTAATTCATGTTCATTTATTGAAAACTTGACTACAAAAGAGCACTAAATAAGGATATAACGGTAAACTTGTCTAATTCTTAAGGACATTTAATTTATTGTTATGTCATAATGAAAAATATTATATTATATCATATAATAACTTATTTGATGTGATCATGTTATTACCTAATTGTCTTTCTTATCTTGCCCTTACATTTTATTTAGGAAAAATTTCATAAATACACAACTTAAGTTATTATAATCTCTAAAATTTTCTAGCATTTAAAAAAAAAATACAAAAATCCCCTCTCGATTACTTCCTTCTCCTCTCGGATACATCCCTCCCCTCTCGGATACATCTCTCCCATAAAGTAATATATTATATGCAATGTGTCGGACAACCAAGGAATGTAGCAGAGAGCAATGAAAAGATCAGAATTTTTGTAATTAGAAAAACTTCCGAGATAAAATGTAACTATAAACCCCCCAAATATATGTGATTTCGATAAGTTTCCCTTTTATTTAACAATATTATTTTACTCTTTATCCTATTTTTTAAAATTATAATAACTTTATCTTGTACTTTAACATAAAAAATGACATATACAACATATCCAAATTTATATCTATTAGATAATATAATACAATAATATAATGCGATAAATTATGATATCGAAGAGTGCTTTATAATTCATAGTATTGCAGACAAGTCCGTAGGATATGACATTATTAGGTCCTTGGCCTTACGGATATGAGTACTGTAGTATATGTTGACACGAGTGGCCCTTAATAAAAGTAAATTAAATAGGCCATATTTTTCTAACTTTTTTCTTTTTAGAAGGGCAGTGCAAGGACAGTACAAAAAGCAAAGGTCCAATATAACGCTCGAAAGTTGTTTTTTTTAGAAAAATGTTAAAAGATTGTTAGGCAGTTTTGATTTGTAATTCTTTGGAGGTCGCATGATACAAAGTTATTAGGTAGTCGAGCAATATCTTGATATTAGCATGTTCATGTATTCTTTGGATTGGTGGTAGTTTAGAGCAATGCGTATGTTGTAGTATTAGACTATTCATGTAGGTTTTGACTTTTGATATCTGTTATCATCTGTTGTTTATTATGTTTAGTAATTGACCGCACTTTGTTGTTGATGTTTCAGTTCCTTGTATATGTGTTTTGCAGTGTTGTCATATTAGTTGTCATGTTCTTCTTTACTGTTGTTTTCCCTTTTCATCATTTCTTTGATTTGCTTTACTTGAGCTAGGATTTTTTCGAAAACAACCTCTCTATATATACCTCCAAGAAGTAGAGATAAGGTTTACGTATACTCTACTCTTTCCGGCCATATCCCATTTTATGAGATTTCATTAGGTATATCTGTTGTTGTTTGTTTTTAATTTTATGTTTTTTTTTTGGTTTTTTAATTTTATCCATAAAATTTGTAAATGATTCCTAAGAGATCACTTCCTTGTATTTTTTCTAATATAATTAAGACAGACCAAGACCAAGACTCTATATAATATTAGGGTCCATCTATCTCAAAGTCTAAGTAATGGAAAACTAGCTACTGTAATTTTCATTGTGGAAAAATAGTGGAGGATTCTTGGGGGACATATGCTGATTGTGATATATTCTATCTATCTATATTATTTTATTGGAGGCAAAAAGTAGAAATGCAAACAAATGTTTTTTTCCTACATAAAGCTGATTGAGCCAACACAAATAATGTTGCTCTATGAAGAAAATTCCTTTCCAATAAAGATGAAATTAGTTAGACAAAATAGGTGAAGAGAAATATGAAACACGTTGATCATTATTAGATCATATATTTAGTGGCGGAGCCAGAGTTTTTTCTAAAAGATATCAATATTTAAAAGTAAATTAACGAAAAAGTCGTGAAGTGTCAATATGTATAAATATAAATAAATAAAATTATTTTTATCTAGCTACACAATATAATTTTTCAATGAAGGAGTTTCGATTGACACACCTCAAGTATATGTGGCTCTGCCATGCATACTCTCGGGTGGAGCTACAGACGCTCCGAAAATTGCAATATATATACATCACTATATATATATATATATATATATAAAAAAAAATGTTGAATTTTTATGATTTAATTCTCAAAAATATCTTCTTCAAAAGAAAATTTCCAACTTCCTCTCCATTTCTTTTCTATCGTTCATCCTTTTTCTAAAGATACTTTTAAATACTTGGGGACAAATACTGGTCATTGTGAAACAATCAGTACATTAAATACTTATAAGTTATTTATAATCTGCTAACCCTAAGAATGATCACCATACAAGTAGTTGTGAAATCAGAATTATCACTAAAATAATTCAAAATATGAGAAAGTAAATACATGAAAAGAAATCGAAGGGGATTCAATAATTTATATATATACATAAAATAATAATTTTAATCATGTATAAATAATATAATTTTTCGCTGAAGAAGGTTCGGATGAACCCCTAATTGGATTGTTACTAGCTCCGCCCCTGCACACAAGTATAAACTAAACTTTTAGGGGTCATTTAGTAGCTGATTTGGACGCAAGTTAGGCATATTCATAATTAAGTAATACTCCCTCCATTTCAAATTAATTGTATTGTTAAGGTGTTTCACACCCTTTAAGAAAAGAAGATTAAGACATAAATTAGGCATAGCTTTCCATTTTTGCCCTTATTAATTGTTGTCAAATTTATGATTAAAATAACTAAACATTAATTATATAACTAATTCCAATACTAATTAATGAAAGGTAAAATTGAAAGAATATTCTAAAAGTAGTCTTGAAAATCGAACAATTAAGTTAATTTGAAAAATGAAAAATGTCTCAACAATTCAATTAATTTGAAATGGAGGGAGTACCATGTTTAGTAGCTAATTGGGAGGTAAGTTATTCATATATAAAATTAATACGATGTTTGATTTGAAATTTAAAAATTAACCTAACTAATACATATATAAGTTTAGAAAGAATATATCTACTATTTTATGTGAAATAATTAAAACGTAAATAACAAATGCATAAGTAACTAATACTTATGTACTCAAAATAATATATAAATTTTCTCATAATTAATTATTATATTAATAATATTTACATAACTCTAATCAGCTATCAAACGATGATTTAAATTTTTTGGAGGTAGAATAACGGCCCCTAAATAATTTTACAGCTATAGAGCACTAAAGGCTAGTGAAGACAAGCGATGTTCCTTGTGCTTTTCTTCTTTTTCTTTTTTAAACTCCACTTTAGGTTGACCTCATTTACTTTGAACCTGCGTATTAATATGTTTGTTAAAATTATAACCATATGTATATTGACGTATACAAAATAAACTCGCAATAAAATATGCGAGAAGGGCGTTCAGGCTCAACTTGGTTACGATAATTTAGACACTCTCAGTTTTATCTATTTGATCCCTGAAGTAAAATTAAACCACAAAATCAATAGCATAGATTGATTGTCGATTTTGTGGCAAGCGAGGGGTCACTTGACCCCAATAATTGAAACCACTATCACATAATAAAGTAATAGAAAAAGGGAATTTTTAATCATTTCATTTAGTACAAGGATACTTTTTTTTAATCATTTTTCGTAAATTAAATTTATGTTAAATATATCAAAATGTCTTTTAATTTTGTGGCTTTAAATATGTCATGTGAAAAATTAAAACTAAAGAAGAAAATAAGTCATTCTTTTTTAAACGGATAGAATAATAAATTAAATAGATGGGGCTAAAAACCTATATACGTACCAAATTCAATATTAAGAAATTTACCAAGTACATATGAACGTTAAAGATAGAATTCAATTATTAACTTTTTGAAATTGTTATTTTAAAATTCAAAAAACCAATAAAATTAAAATATTGCGGGTAAGTATACATGTTCTCTCACCAAAAGTACAGTGATTTATTCCTAAATTCTTTATATGCTATTTTGAGATTCTTACATATCATTGAAGTTTGCTGAAACAAAGATAATTTTGGTCTGATTATTTAATTTGGCAGCTGATATCTGCACTACTTTACCCTGAGCTCTGAAGTCAGGTGAGTAATAGCTTTAACATACTGTATTTTGTTTTTTCTTCTATTTCTGTTAATGCCATTCTTTTACAAATTAATTGGCTTCCCTTTGTATTCTCATTTTTCAGGTAGATAATTTCAATTCCCTCTGTTTTTCTTCTTTCTTGTTGTTGAAAATAAAATTAGTCCAACCTAATACATGTAGTATCAAGTTTATTTATATTTAACTTTACATATATGCCAATATCAAACAATTAAAGAAAGTTATATTGTTGGTTAATGTTTTTACTTCTTTAATCATGGAGAAAGATGTTGAAGTTGTTTTATTCTAATATTTGGAAACTTTAAGGACCTGTTTTGGCTATAATTTTTTTAATTTTTTTTCAGAATAATTTTCACTTAATTTCAAAATTAGATGTATGGTGATGAAAAATTGTAGGCAATCCAACATGAAATTGGTTGTTCCAAATTTGGAAAGGAAATTATAACCTGTTTTTCGGTGACTTTTCACTTTTGAAGTTATATTTAAGTACATTCAAACATAAACGTTATTGCAATTATTCCTGGCAAAAAACATAACTAAACACAACCGCATGTTAACTTCAACTCCATAATATTTTTTTAAAAAAAGTGAAAATTTATTTGATATCTATGGCCAAACACCTACTTAGTTTATGTATTTTGAGGAAGGAAACAAGTTGGCTGTGATATTGTTCGTTTTGAATCAATCCCGCATGCTCTTCTCCAAAAGACTCACCATTATGAAATAGAGATCTTTTTACGGGATATAAGCTATTTTAAAGTCATACTATTTAGGATAGTTATGCTTAATTACGAAGTAAGGAATTCAAAAGGACCAAAAATATCCTGTGGAATTCACAATATTAATTTGCACTCTTTTTATAGTGTGACCAAATTATGCCTCTATCAACCAAAAATAAGCTCACTTCACACGGAACATAACTCAGGACATATTTAAATATACACGCAAAATATAAGATTTGTTTAGTTTATTCGACTGCAAGTCTATGAGAAGATAATGTTACTAGTTCTGAACATATTGTTATAAGCAGAGGCTGTGATCCCGATACTAATATACAGTCGGAAAATCAGTCGATAAGTTTCCCTCATTTTCGAAATTTCTGTTGCAGTGGAGTCAAGTTAGTTGCATCACTTGCTGCTATAGTTCCAAATGCCATCAATTTTTTTATGAAAATCCAATTCATCATACTTGTGTAGGAACTAGCAGTACCTTTGTTCATGAGCAAGAAGCGTCAAAATGCAGTTAGTAATTTATATGATCAGTGTTTACTCTTAACTGATCATTCACCTGTGCAAGGACATATTGACAGATTCTCTATTGGAACTGCTCATTTTGCTCGTCGTATGAGTACATACATTGTTATCATAAGGGCGTAGGAGTCGTAGATATAGTAATTTGACATGCCAGTTATATGGAATTACTCTTGTACTTTACATTTCTATGGGAATTGCTTCCTCACACCATTTAGTCATTGTAGTTTTCATCTTTCTTATTGTCTAAAGTCTGTGTGTGAAGTATTAAACTGACGAAAAATTTTGCAGACCAAAAATGATTGAAGAAGCGTTACTTAATGCGGCTCTTCAGATCCTAATGAAGGAATTGTTTGACAAAGTTGATTCTCAAATTCAAAATGTTCTTGGATTTGAACATGAGTTTGAGGAGATGAAGTCTGAGCTTGTAATTTTGCAATCATACCTCGGAGACGTGGACAGGCACAAAGAGAAGTACAAGACTCTTGAGGCTGCCTCTACGAAACTAAGAGAATTGATTTATAGAATAGATGATTTGGTGAGTGACTGCCAAAACCGAGTAGAATATGAAAAGACGAAAAGCATTTACTTGTCTGCTATTTCTCTACGTGGAATGTATTTCCGTAATCAGGTTGGAAAGAAGTTGGCAGAAATCAACAGGGATATAGTGAGTATGCGTCAAACTTTGAACATTATCCCCTCTATGATTAGTCTATGTAAAAGTGAAGAGGTTGGCAGTAGTGGTGGTGGTAGTAGTTGGGGAAGGGTGCGATGGACATCAGACATGATCGATGAATCTCAGACCATTGGCTTAGCTGAAGATACCAGGACACTGAAAAAGTGGATCCTTCCTTGCAACGGATCGTTACAACTAATTGCCATTGTAGGGATGGGAGGTGTGGGCAAAACCACACTTACCCAAAAGATTTACAACGATGGAGAAGTGTGTTCACGCTTTGACGTGAAAATTTGGGTTTGTAAATCAACTTTAGGTGAGCTTGAGATCATGAAGAGTATTCTGGAGCAACTCAAAAAGAAGGATCAAGGGTCAGATAGAAATGTGTTGTTGAATAGAATTCATGAAGCACTTTTGAACAAAAAGTACTTAATTGTCATGGATGATGTGTGGAGCATTGATGACGGGTGGTGGAAACATATCCTTGAAGGACTTCCCAAAACAGAGAAGCAGAGCAGCTGCATCATTGTTACATCTAGAAATGAAGATGTTGTTAAGAGAATGGGAGTCGAGGAAGAACAGATTCATCGACCCAAGTTGCTTTCTGAGGAAGAGGGATGGTTGTTATTTTGCAAGGTTGCGTTCGCGTCATCCAAGGGAAAATGCAAGGATACTGAACTAGAACATGTTGGAAAAGACATTCTGAAGAAATGTGGTGGTCTTCCCCTTGCAATCAAGACAATTGGAGGTCTGTTGTCATCGAAATATCCGTTATATTCCGTGTGGAAGGAGGTATGTGACGATTTGCCTCAGATATTGGCAAGTGAAAGTAAGAGCCATGATTCTTTAATGGCTACTTTGCAACTAAGTTATGATGAGCTTCCTCTTCAGCAAAAGCAGTGTATTCTATGTTTTGCAATTTATCCAGAGGATTATGAGATAGAGGTTGATCAACTGGTAAATTGGTGGATAGGAGAAGGATTCATTTACAAGAAAGGGACAAAAACTGCAAGAAAAATGGCTCTTGAATGTTTATCAGAATTGATAAGTCGATGCCTCGTTGAAGCTGTGAGGAAAAGAAACTATGACGGGAGAGTTTATAGTTGCAAGATGCATGACATGATTCGAGAAATGATAATTAGAGTTGCAAGAGAAGAGAGCTTTTGTAGTTTAGATGAGAATAATACAAACATAGCCACAGTCCACTCTCGCCGATTGGGTGTGACAAATGAAACATTGCTGGAGCCCTTAGCTGGAAACTCAAAGTTAAGGGCATTTTTTCTCACCAAAGCCAATTGCATTGGCTTCACTAAGCAGGTTGCATTGGCTCAAGTTAAGTCTCTCCGGGTTTTAGACCTCTCACACCTTAAGTTTGAGGAGAGTTCCGAATTTTGTGAAGAGGATATGTGGCGTTGGATCACATCTTTGAAACGCCTAACCTATTTGAGTTTTCGAGATGTGGCAAATTTGACTAAACTGCCACGATCCATCAAGAAGTTATGGGGCCTCCAAATTTTGGTTCTTGGTGAATGCATCAACTTAAAACAGCTCCACAAATCAATCACCCTTCTTCCAAAGCTGATTGTCTTGGATGTGGGGAATTGTACCTCTCTTTCTTATCTACCACGCGGTCTCTCCAAACTCTCCCATCTTCAAGAATTGTATGGCTTCAAGATACCTGATACAACGATATCAAATGCATGCCACTTGCGTGACCTAAAGGATCTTAGAGAACTTCGAGTATTACAATTGGATGTCACGGAAGGAAGCATGATAGAGGAAGACGAACTAACAGTACTCGCACAATTTCAATATCTAAGGATGCTGATTGTCAATGCTGGTGACCGTGACGATGATATTTTCTTAGAGAGGCTGGAGAACTTGTCACCACCTAAATCTCTCGAAGAATTGTACTTAAGGCACTTCTGTGGACATACTACACCAGCATGGATAGCCCCTAAATTGCTAGATCGACTACAATATCTTTGTATCGAAGACTCATGCGTGTTACAACGTCTGAGTGATCGTTTTAGGGGTAGTGGCGGAACTAAATGGAAAATCGAAGGACTATGCTTGAAATACTTGCCAAATCTAGAGGAGACATGGGAAGAAATCAGAAGTGCAATGCCTGGGCTGAAGTATGTTGAAGTAAGCCACTGCAACTCGCTGAAATCGTTCTCGTGTGCTGTTAAGAATATAGGATTTTGGAGAAAACCAGAGGAAGAAGATGAAGAGCCAAATGATGTACCCCTCATGGAAGAACATCATCACAAAGATGGTGAGATGAACTAATCTCTTAGTATTCAGTTTGTGGCATTGTTTTGCTGTCCATTTATGTTGTTACAACAGTTTGATGTATTTGTCATTTCACTTTTGATTTGTAACTAATTAAGTAGCTTTCACTATTGAATAGCCAGTGTTGTAATAACAATTAAGAGTGATTATGTTGTATTGCTAAATTTCAAAGTGGTTTTGTTGTATAGAACTATAAATTGGTTGGCTTCCTGCTCTAGGTGTATTCACTGACTAGATTAGCTAGCAGTTTTGTATATTTATCTCTGCCAACTTGAAACTTTTTTCTACTCCAAGCAATTACTCTTTCGTTCATTTTTACTTGTCCACTATTGACTCTGCGCACCTCTCGAGAAATAATGATTAATATGAGTATTTTACCGCAATATTCATATTAATTGATGTATAGTCTTGATCTTGAGAAATGATATAGGGAATAAATAATCATTGCTGAGGATAAAACAGATTTTTTTTTTTGATAATGTTAAAAGTGACAAGTAAAAGTGAAAATTTATTTTTGGAGTATTGAACATGCAAAAATGAAAATTTTTGACTTGTCATGTCTCTCTATGTTGTGGATTAACAATAGCTTCTTATGTTTCTAAAAAACACAAGTGTGGGTTCGGACGAACCCAGTAGCTTTTTTATAGATCCTGTATTTCTACAATAAAATTCAATAAATATATATGTATATTAACTCGTGAACCCCTAACAAAACTGATTAATAGCTTAGTGGTAAGGAAGGGGTGGTAAAAATGCTTTCCGCACTAGAGTTATGGATTCGAATCTCACTATCAACAAAAAGTTTAGAATCTCCCAAACTTCTAATTCAGGCTCCGCCTCTGATTTCAAGTTGGGTATGGAAGCCACAGAGACCAAGGATAGATTTGTAAGACTGATTCTAAAATTGGGTGTTATTAAATTTTTTACCAGCTTGTCTTATAGGTAAAAACTTGAAGTTTAATAAGCTTTGTGTCATGAGTAAAATTTTTTGACTTTTAACCATGAGGGTTTGTCCATGCAACATGGGGATTCGACATAGTTTGGGCCAAACTGAAAATTGAACTTTTTAGATATTAATTTGGTTAAGCCTTTTGGATTATAAATTGGACTTTGAATTTTATTTTTAAATTTAGAAATTTTAAATTGAATATGGTATTACTACTATGGATTTTCGATTATTTATTGGATATCCGGATATTCAAAAAATTTATGCCTTATATTCAGCCATATCCATAATATATGTATCTAATGCTAATAAGTTCAATTTCTAAAGATGTAATTGATTAGTACCGTACGACCCTATTCAATATAGTATTAAGTAATATGGAATTACATGACATGGATGACAGGGTGACCTAAATCCTTATTAACCGTATATAGTTACAAAAATGGCTAGTAGTTAAAATTACTTTTTGCGTTGGCTAAATGTGTAACTCTTTCCTTCTTTTTTTTTCTGGACTAGAAGAAGAGTTCGCTACAAAGGCCTTGGTGGAAATCCCTCTTGGACTCGGGCCCTAGTTGTTGTTCTAGTCATATTAATGGGCTAAAGTATATCAAATTTAGTACCAAAAAATATTATTTGTAATCGAATATTTTTTGAGAAATCTTTATATCCAAAAAATCCCTTGAAATTATTGGAAGAAAAGTTAGAGGAGGGAAGTGTTCGAGAATGATGAAAAATGTATTTCAGGAAAATAAGTAGATTTCTTACTTAGTTTTTTGCGTTAGGTACGTAAGCAAAAAATATTATCTTTAAATTATTTATATATAATCTAGATAAATACTATGGAAGGTGGCCAGACCGGGTCGAGGGCAGAGAGTGTGGGGTGGTGGGGATGGAGGCTACGAGGTTGGGGACATACACATGAGATGTGTAAGATGATGGAGATGACACTATCAATAACTGGGAATACCACTTGTATAATTTGTTTTCTCTACTTTCACTAGAAAAATTATTTTACTCATTTTTAAAAAAACTTATTTTTCAAAAAAATTGACCTGCCCAACTTAAAGAAAATTGAAAAATATTTTCTCCATTATTTCAAATGTATTTTCCAATGGACAAAGTGCAGAAACAAAGTCCGAACTCTCTGGCAGCTGACAGACAATTTATGGTATACGTGTGGACTAATAAAACTATATGTATACATACAGTGTTTTAAGAGGGTAGAAGTCAAGAGGATCGATGTTGATTGCTTTAAACACTAAAAGATGTCACGTTCATATACACCGAGTCAGAGCCGGAATTTAAAGTTTATGAATTCAAAATTCCAATTTTCTTGATCAGTTAGTGAATTCTAAATTAATAATTTGTTACATATTCAACACATTCCAAGTTTAAACCGTAGGTACTAAATTTGACCGAACTTGTAACTAACACACTGGCTCACATGCTTGATTTGTAGTAGTTTATGAGTTCGAAATTCCAATTCTCTTGAGTTAGTAAGAGTTCTAAATTAATAATTTATTACATATTCAACACATTCCGAATTTAAACCAAAGATACTCAATTTGGCCGAACCTATAACTAATTCACATGCTTCATTTTCCCACAATATCTATCATGCAACCATTGTAGGGGACAAATGGACTCTAAGCCTAAAATCTATCATGATCAATCTCACTTTCATTGATTGTCTTTTCACTTTTGGATAGTTCATAATTTTCCACATAAATATTGTCTTCTCATATTTGCCATATTTTAAAGAGACGTTTAGCAAGGTGAGTTGTATTATTTCATTTTTGCAGCTAAGTTTGGTCCCATTTGTAAACCAAAGAGGCTGCACGAACGATAGGGATTTAAAAGTTAGGACTATTGAACTACATGATATATATAATAAAGGATTGGTCAAGATTTGTCAATAAATGTGGAGTAGTACTCTCAATGGCAGCATGCATGCACCTTATTTTATAAAAATTAAAGTGCTTTAGATTCTATGGTGATATATATTACCAACAAATTAATTCTTCTTTTGATGTCTTACAACTCTAGTCACATTATAATTGCTTTTTCATGATCCATCATGTCAAGTAGACTTTAGTTAAATTAAATTAGTTGAGATAAAGTTTAGCAACAAGCCACCGATCGAGCGTCATCTCATCTTCTTTAAATCCAGAATTTGAGGTTTATGATAATGACCAGAAGTTAATATTATAGTAATAAATAAATTTATAATATTTAATGAATTTCTTAATATATAAATAGAGTTTGAGCGAAAATAGACCAATTTATGTAAATCAGTATCTTGAAGATGATGGATTATGAAACAGCACGATTAGGAGTTTGGTTTATGGGATAAGAAATAACAATTTCACTAAAAATATTTTATCTTGTATTTGTTTGAATTTTTTATTTCAAGATTAACAATTCAGAAATTAGTTATATAACAATTGTTATACTAGTTTTATATCACCTTCAATGTTGGGTAATAATCCTGAGATAAGTAATTACAGGATAAAACACCAAGATGAAAAAAGATGCTATCCTCCAAGCTCTTTTCTCAAAGTCCTTTTAAATAAAATAAGGTTAAAATTTAAAAGTTTAATGCAACTTATCTATTGTAAAACTTGATACATATATGTTTTACATTTTACCACCTTATATCCTATTTTTAGTCCAATAAACCAAAAAACAACAACAACAACAAATCTAGTCATGTAGTCCCAAAGAGTACGGACGGCAAGAATAGAATATACGCAGACCTTACTATATTTTATATATATTATACTTTCATTATTATAATCTCAGTATAACTTGTAACACAGATCATATGATCCCTTAGTCAAAATCTTTATTGACAACATAACACGTACAAAATTACTACTACTATTAATATAGATGTAGAAAACAATGTAACTAACAAGGATTGTGGTGGAATGATAAGTACTCCTTCAATAATTCATCCTTAACCAGATGTCTCGGGTTCGAGCTCCCCTGGGAATATAGAGTCCCCTTTTTTAGGGAGAGCGACATCGGGTGGGAAACTATGCAGCAATGCCAATGGACAAATACCTACCTGCTATAGAAACGCTACATCGCCATTTCTTGTTGCTATTTTTATCCACATTTTTCTCAATTGAAGGAGCAAAAGCACTTTATTGTTCTTACAATTGTGTGATGCATGGCTTCATTCATGCACAATGAAGATAACTGTCAATTCAAACAATCATTGTCAATTGCTATGAAAATATGCATTCAGAAAAAGCTATAAAACAGAATAACAGGTCATATATGCAAAAAAGATGTGAAAATGGTCTCTTGTGACGTGTGAGGGTAAGTTCAAACTAATATATTCCTCACGCATGCAATATTTAACAGTTTTGATTTTTTTGAAGTTCATTAAAGTTGTGGTTTCAGTCTCAATTAAATATTTATCGAACTCTGTCGGTTAGATTTAAAGAGAATTATGGAAAAAAAATAATTACCGGGAACTCACATTCTAGAGGTACAAATTTTGTAAACTTCTACTATTTTTGATTTATTCGTAGAGTCTAATATAATTTTTTTAGGTTCAATTTTATATCTTTTTAGCATTTAGAACAATTTTTTTGTGTTGCATATTTTAAATTTCGATAAGACTTTCTTGATATAACACCCCCCGGCCCCCAACTATTTTCATCAAATATAACGGGCATAATTTGTTAAATATTTGATGGAGACCGTCAATATTAACTTTTGATGGACTAAAAGGACCAAAATTATTAAATGCATACTTTAAGAAGTAATCTATGAATCTATTCTTCTTAAATATAAGGGACCATTTTTATCATTTTCTCCAAAAAGACAGATGGAATAGTAATACGTATTTTTCAATGAAAACCACACTGTCGGATACACTGTATAGGTTGAGGGATTTGTAGGTCTTTATAAATAGTCACTGATTTGATACAGTGACCAAGACTGTTCAATAATTGGACAATTTATGACCAACGAAAAAGATTTATCTGTGACAAAATTAATGGCGGAGTCTAAATTTTCACTATAGAGTTCGAAATATAAAAGGTAAACACATGAAAAAATTGAAGGAAATTCAACGTAAATTATATATCTGTAAAAAAATAATTTTTAAATGATGTAATTTTCCGTGAAAAGAAGTTGATAACTCACAAATATAGAAATATTAATATCCAGAATAATGGGAATTGAATGTAGCAAATACGTGTACTCCTTTCGTCCCCATATTAGATGGACACTTTCTATTTTACACGATTATTAAGAAATCATTAATAAATTGATCAACTTTACTATTTTACCCTTTGTTCATATATTTTCTAAGTAAATGGCTGAGCTTATAGCTCCTTTATTCAATATCAAATAAGTCTGTACAAAAAAGACCAAGCCAAAATTGGCTTAGCCCAAAAACAAATAGAAAAACTAGTCCAGCCCTTTGTTTATATTAATTAGCCTCTTGAAAAAAGAAATTCTTGAATCTTCAAAATTTGTTTAATTTTCCAAAGGTCATATTAATTGTAGGGGTAAAATGGGAAAAGTTTAATTAATTTTATCTTGATTTAGTAAATGATCAAATAATATAGAATAAATATTTTTTGTAAGATGTCCATCCAATATATGACAGATATCAAAATCGATAAGTACTTAAATGTACAAACACTTAAAGCTACTCCCTTCGTCCAACAATAGTTGTCCACTATACTATTTTGGGATGTCCAACAATACTTGTCTACTTTATGAAATCAATGGATAATTTTATTCTTAGTTCCTAATTTACCCTTATCATTAATTATAGTAATTTCCCTATTACATTTTCAAGACATTGCATTTATTATATTCAAAGGGTGATTTAGTAAAATTACTCTTCTATTTTTAATTTTTTTAAAAGTGTGCAAAATCAATAAAGACAAGTATTATTGAAGAGAGAAAGAATTTATCGATGAATTAACTAATTTTATATTTGTTGGAAACATGAGTACATATAGTACTACAAGTAGTAGGATTACCAGCGATCCCAAGGAATTGTAGAATGTGAATTGCTACAATAATATTCCAAAAAGTGCATCAATTTCAAGGTTTGACAAAGAATAAACTTTATGAAGAATTGAAAGAACATGCTTCCATATATGGTGATTTAATATATTTATTTATCACAAATCTCTCCTTCAAAAAAGGGTGTAAAACACGTAAATTAAGAAGTTTGTTACTCTCTAATATCCACTACTCTTAATTATACATTTTCCTAAACACTACAAATCTTTCCTGGATCACATAGTACATCTCCATGCACATACCTCTATGTTTTATTTTATTATTTAATTTGTTCAAGATATGTAAAACAAAAGATATTCTAGTGAACAACGTTTAAGGAAAATCAAAAAGTAACACCTAATTAATTACCGAAAGACACTAAACTTAATTATCTCGATCGGATATGGCCTAATGGTCATGACTCATGACTATAGTTTTGAGATTACGTATAATTTAGGCAATTAATATTAGAAATTTTTTAAAAAATATTTATTTGGTTAAAATTCTTTATCTAAAATAACTTAATTATCAGTAATTAGCCAAAATGATCATTCGACTCATTTTGTTTCTGCCAAAGTGCACCTTGCCCAATTTGTTTAATTTTGGAAAAACTACCTAGTTACACAAATACTCCTACTATTTTTGCTAATTCTCTCTCAAAAAAATTAAATATTATCTGACTAATTAATAATTTCATATCAGATTTCAAGTAATATACACCTAGATATATGCGTTTTTCCTACCTGATACACTCTGAAATACATATTCAAATGGAGAGAGCCGAGCAAGGGAGGAGAGGAGAGCGAAATAGGAGGTTGGCGAGTGAGAGCGTCCGTGTACTCTAGATACATGCGAATCACACTAGATATTCAAATACAAAAGGAGAGAGGCAAAGAGGCGAGCGAGAGAGGGATAGAAGCGAGTGAAATAGGAGAGAATCAGATATAAGTGAATCCACTATATCTAAAACAAACTATATCTAATTTGATCTCATATATCCAAGATACATTTATCCAAACACACCAGATATATGTATCCGAAATCTGAATACACTGATTGATTCTAATCTGAGAGAACAGTTTTAACATTAAATGGTTTTTAATGCATTATTCAACAGTAGAATACTCTGAAGCACGTTCCTTTTCATAAAGCAAAAAATAAATGGTTGTGTTGATCTGTGGAAAACATAAGTGGACAAATGATATAACAACATGTGGATAAACCGAAATATCATACGGAGGAGACAGCCGCAGGAGACACCGGAAGTTAACCCATGTGTGAACACTACCATTCTCCTTTTGACTTCTGGTTTCATCTCACCCACACCATTTTTTTTAAAAAAAAATCCTTTTTAAAATAATATGTCCTCTGTTTACTTTTACTTGTCTATTTTGAACTTTGCATGTCTCTTAAGAAGTATAGTTTACCAATTACTACAATATTCATATTAATCGATGTATAGTTATAGTTCTTGAAAAATTATTTGGAGGATTAAGTAATTAATATTGAGGGTCAAAGAGGAGAAAGATAATTGTTGTTTCTTGATATGTTAAAAATAAAAATTTATTTTAAGATAATGAACAAACAAAAATGAACGGAGGAAAAGATAATGTAATTTACATATTTTATAAAATGTAAGCGCACTGTAATTTATACTATCTGATTTGATATTAGAATTGGAGAGCAGAGTGAAAGTTGAAACAGATACCAATAAGGATGGTGGTGGAGTGGTAAGTTCTCATTCATCCTTAACCAAGAGGCTCGGGTTTGAGTCCCCTTGGATACGGAGTCGCATTTGTTAGGGTGCACTTTACCCCTTAATGTAAAACTTTCCGGCGCGAAGTTGAATTTAGTCGGGCTCCAATATGGATATCGAACATCGGGTGAGAAAAAAAAGTTGAAACACACAGCATATTTGCTACCTCGTGGCCTTTGTTAGGGAGCACTTTACCCCCAAACGTAAAGGTTCCTGGCACGAAGTTGAATTTAATCGGGCTCTAATATGAGTACCGAACATCGAGTGGAATTTTTTTTGAAACAAACAGCATATTTGCTACTCGTGGCTAATATGTCACTATATAGAGAAAAAACATAGAGTGACACCTGAAGTTATCTCGAATTTTCAAAAAGACATCTTAACTATGCTGGCGTTCTATTACCCCACAAAAGAATTAAATACCTTTGTAAATAGACCATTTTGACCCATTTTCTCATCAATCCCAGACATTGAATACGCTGTGATGCACACTCTCTTTTAATTAATTATTTTGATTTAAATATTAATAAAATACAGATTTAACCCGACGCAAAACATTGAGACTTCAATAGTATGAACTTGATTAAAACTTCCATTGACCTAAATATCATGAACCTAATGGCTTTGAGAATTGTCAAAAATTGAATCAGAATTCCTTCGTCTAAGACTTAATTCCCCAATTTCCTTATCCTTAACCCTAATTTGCAAATTCGAATTGTTAGGAAGGTTACCAATTGGGGCTTTTTGTTGTGTTGTGTTAAGTTCATTCTGGTGCTTATTTTGGCATTGCTCTTTGCTTGAAAAATTCACCGAAGCTCCCTCGCCGGAATTCCCACCGATTATGATTCCTCGTCCATTTTGAATGGGCTTTCACTATCAGGTACGTTAGGACGTAGGGAGTATTTCTTAAACGACTGGAAATTAACAAGAAGTTAGAAAGTTCTTACCTTTTTGGGCTGATTTCGTTCAAGAGAGATGATGATTTTTTTTAAACCTTCAACCAACAACTTTTTTGAATGAATTGGGAAGATGATGTAGTTAAAGAGGAAGTAACTAAATAATAGAGGAAAAAACTGACATGTGACATTTTTTAATTCGTTTTAGGAAGCAAAGCTTCCCATCCATGTGTTGTCATTTGTGTAATAAACATAGGGAGAAAATTGATCAAAATGATCTATTTACAAAGATATTTAATACTTTTGTGGGGTAATAGGACACCCGCATAGTTAAAGTGTCTTTTTAAAAATTCAAGACAACTTTAGATGTCACTTTATGTCTTTTCTCCAATATATACTATATAGCATGTATCCAGTACTATTATTTATTTATTTTTAAAAAAGGAAGAAGATATTTTGTCACTAAATAAAATTAGCAGCGGATTATTGTTTACTATTTTTTTTAGGCAATTATAAATCTTTGGCTTTTAGAATCTAATGCCTCCTTTTTTTCTCATTGTTAGTTTTGTAGGAGTCATGTCCCTGAATTCTCCAACATTATACTAATCAAGAACCAATGACCAGTTCTACGTTTACGTGACCAAAATTCAGAATTTCTGGCTAACCAAATGTACTTTTTAATTGTTTTCACATTTGTTAGTCTTTACTTGGTTCAACATAAACGTCCCCCCATTATTAGAAATAAAGAGTTTTTTCATTATGAATTAATGAGAAAGTTATTTTATATAAGATATGACTTTTTTATTCATTTTCTATCGAATCATCTTACTGAAAAAACACAGGATGAGAAATAGATTGTTGCTGAAATACTGAAAAACTTTTCAAAATTTTCCATGTGAAAACACTATTATATATTTTTTTCTCATTGATTCAAGTAAAATATTTGTGGTGCTAGCCACTGAACATTTTTCAGTGAAAAATAGTGATTCTTTAGTAATATCCCTTCGGAGACATTTGATAAATTTAAAATGATACAGAGAAGATTAACCTGACTTCTCCAAAAGAATGACACTCATAAATTGAGAAATGGTTCTTTTTAATTAAAAAAAAAAAATCATCCTTAGGCAATTTTTTAAAATTATTAATAATTAATAAATGAAAAGAAAGACAACAAAGAAGGGCAGTTTACTAACTTTAATTACTAATGATGCATTAGTCCATTAGACAAAGTGGTTAACACCTAATTGTACCGTCATTTTGACTTGCCTCAGTTATATCTTTCCCTTACGTTATGCTAACTCAAGTTTTATAATTACAAATTCTTCTTTAATTTATGGTGGTCAAATTCCTCAATTTTATAGGCAAAATTCTAAGGGATAATTAGGACATTAAATACTTGGACGAATTAATTTATAAAATATGTACAAAATATATAGATTGTGAATATTTATACCAAACATAATATCCATATCTATCCACAATATATACACTGATAATATATAAAATATATATTTCAACCATACTGATAAATTAATTGATCCAACTGTACACGGTACATATCTATAATTTTGCCAAAGTCTAACAATAATGTCCTAACTTGTTGATAATTTGGATTATAACTAGTCCTCAATTACGGTGTGTATGTTCAATAACGTGAGCATAAAAACAAAGACCTTTAAGGGAAAGTATTACTCTCTTTTTTTTCAATTGAAACAGCTAGGAATAACACACCTTTATGTAGAGAACAATATTATAATTAAATATAGAAAGATGATGACAAATCAACAAAAAAATAATTAAACATTTAAAACGACTTTTGACATAGATAGCTTGTAATTGTGTCCTTCCTTTCCAACCTAAAAATTCTGTATATCTCTAGGTTACTTGCCTACGCAAGTTAGTAGAATTAATTATTAATGGCTTTGTATAACAAAAGAAATAACAAACAGCGAAAGGAAGAATATCTCGATAGCCACTTAAATTTGTTAATAAATTTCATCATAATATTTAATTTAGGGTATATTAGATACTTTCAACTCAAATGTTGATATTTTTTTGTGCGTGTTATCAAACGTTTATTACATAGATAAGTTAACCATTCAAACTATGTCATTTTTGTTAATTACATGCACTAACCTTGGAAAGCAATAATATTTCAGGCCTGTGTTCCAATCGAGGCTGATGTGCCTAATATTTAAAGATATGACATATTTTATGTAGTTAACGTATCTACTGAATATAAATTGTTTAATAGGAACATTTTATCATATATTCAAATATTATTAATTGAAATAAATTATAATTCGAATGTCTAAATAGAATTAATGACAAATTTAAAGGGCCGTCGATAGACGATATATGGTGTAAAGGGCACATTAATTCTTTTTCTTTAGCTTTGCAATTATCATTTCGTTTGATAGATTGCAATGTCAACGCTAGCTTAAATAAAGTAACCTCAAGTGCAAGCTTTGAAAACAATGGTTACCTTCTCAAATTTCAAGGAGAGTGTTTAATTCGTATTATTATTAAAAGATTAGAAAATATTCTTCTTTTTATTTGCAATCTTTGTTAAGAATAATATGTTTCTCAGCTGAGATATTTAAGAGTACGAAAACAAGAGTACAAAATGTATAAATTATAATAATTGCATCTTGCTTCTTCCAAAATATCTTCCTAAAATTATGTGGTTAGTACTTCTATCGTACCATTATGATTGTACATAAAGTTATATGAAAAGGTAAAAGCAAGTAGGTAAATATTTAGTGCTATGAGGAAAAAACAAAAGTTCTGATGTAGATTTATAATTTGATAAAAGTTCAGTTGGCATGGGTTAAATCAATTAAAAAAGTATTTTTAATATAGTGTGGTATTATTCGCTTTAGTGAAGTTTGCACTTTCTTTTCTTAAAAGATCTCACATCATTTAGAGCTCCTACACATAGATATATGTAGGTTTTTCAATCTTTTGAGTTATCAACGCAAGGCTTTGTCACATATCCAACAATTTCTCTTTTAAACTAAGTTTTACGTGGCCCATTATCACGAACCATCATATCAATTTTCGAGATTCACTGTGTGTTATATCTATATCATCTAAGTATTTATGGCAACCGCATGTAACTAGTCTTTTTTTTGTATGTATGCGTCTCTAACCTCATAAAGGAAAGTAAACCGAGCTTCACACCATCATCTACCTTTATCATACTCGTTTTGCTGAACCTGAACTTTGATATCAGTTGTTGTGTTAAATCAATTCAAAGATACTTTTAACATGGTGTGTGATATTGTTCGTTTTGTGTTACACCTATACAATTTTTCTCAAAAGACCTCACACCATTAAGAGATTCTATGTATTATATGTAACTTCATAATTTTTTTAATTATCAATATGAAGCTTTGTTTACACACCCAACAAGTTTATTATCAATCAAAAAGATAGTCTAATGATTAAGAGATCACAATTTGATATGATATTTTATTAAAAATTAATGAATTTATTGTATTACAATTTACTTGAGTATTCTCCCCCCTGATTTCCTCCGCATTAACTATGTAAAATGATAAAAATACATTATTTAAAATGGCTAGTATTTTAAATTGCATAAAGTCTTGGAAGATTTGTTACGAAGGGTGTCGGCGGAGGAAATATATTACTCTTCAAACAAAAGCAATTTTCTCGTTTCGTTTTTTCTCCGTTTACTTTATGGAGTATAAAGAAACCACTAGAAAATGAATAAATACAATAAAATCTTTCTATAGCAATATCGTTTGTTAGAATATTTTTAATTATTATAATTAACTATTTGGAGAAGGACCTAAATGTCCTTGAACTATGGACTTTGAATCAATATTATTTTTCATTTATTTTTTAGGTCAAAAATATCTTGATGTTAACCTTTCAGATCAAAAATGCATTTATTTCTAACAGTTAACACTAGTAAAGTATTTATTGATCAAAAAGCTAATGTCGAGGATATTTTTGATCCGAAAGATAAACGAAGAATAATATTATGCCAAATACATAGTTCAAGGATATTTTTGATCTGTTTCCATAAAATATTATCATAAAAAATATGTTATATGAAAGATTAATTTTATAGAAAATATGACTATTATAATAAATGTTACTCTCTCTGTCTCAATTTATATGATTTAACTTATTTTTTATTCGATTCTAAAAAGAATGACATATTTGTATATTTAGTAACAATTCAACTTTAAAATGCCCATTTTATACTTAATGAAATAACTTTTAGCTACACAAATATCTATAATTTATTTAAAATCACAAATTTTAAAAATCTTTCTTAAAATACAAAGAACATTATAAAAGAATTTATGTTATAACGAGATCTGACGGTATAATTTAAAAGAGGAAAAAGAAGAGGCTTAAAGATGCAGCAATATAATGCATGGGGTTGCCGGTAATAGAAGTAGCATCCGTGGTACATGCAGCCATGTACCCAGTCGCTAATACTTTACTTGGAATTCCCCCCTCCAATCATCTTCACCTTTCATATTAAAAAATTGACAATATTTCTTTTTATATACAACATATACTAAATCAATAAGTGTATGACAATTTTAATCGATTACTTTCAATTTATGTGACATAGTTTGATCGGACATGATAGTTATAAATCTGTTCTAGACGCATGTATAGCTATAAATCATCTTATAAAAGATAAAAGTCACAATTTTAAAATTGGAAGCTAGGTGTTTCATCAAACTTTGTTTTGTCAAAGTTAGAAAAGTCAAAATTTCATAAACAAATATTTGCACGTACATTTACCATTTTACCCCTAGACTTTGTTTAACTGTTTCATTGAATTCTTTGTTTCCAATGGGGGGTTCACACACCCACATTTCCTCTATATATATTTCTGCCATTTCTCTTTCTTCAACAGAACTTCCAATCATAATTCAATAAAATTTTCTCCATTTCTCTCTCTAATATTTTCCTTCATTTTAATCTCTTTTTTAAAATAAAAAAAAAACATGCCTGAGGCTCCTTCAGTAGATGATGGAAATTTTGATGAAAACAATAAAAAACTTCTTCAATTCTTTGAAGACATCACTAGTAATGCTAATGATGTTCAAAAAAATGTTCTTAATGAGATACTTTCTCGTAATTCTGGTGTTGAATACTTACAAAGGCATGGCCTTATTATAAATGGCAACAATGATGACTATGAAAATTTCAAAAAAATCATGCCTATTGTTACTTATGAAGATCTCAAACCCGATATCGATCGTATCGCGGATGGTGATCGTTCACCCATCCTTTGTTCTCTACCAATTTCCGAGTTCCTAACAAGGTTAGTATGTACTCCATCAAATGTTACTTTATTTTTGTTTTATATTAGCACTTGATCTAGAACACGGGTCCAATGAGTTCAGCTGAATCAATTGCTTTAAACGCGGTCCATAAGGACATATACAAAAGAAAAAGGCTATTCTCTTAAATTGTACTAGTGAATACTGAAAATTCTAGATTCGTCTCTATATTAAGTATGTACTCAACGTACACTACTTGATGAGTTACAACCTACAAGTTGATAGTGGATATGAAGAAAGTTATCTTTTTCTATGCAATAATTATTTTTGGACATATTTGTATTTATTAATGGACTTATTTTTTTTAATCTATAGTTCTGGCACGTCTGGGGGAGAGAGGAAATTGATGCCAACAGTTGAAGAAGAGCTAGGAAGAAGGTCATTATTGTACAGCCTTTTAATGCCAGTAATGGATAAATTTGTGCCAGATTTACAAAAAGGCAAAGGAATGTACTTTTTATTCATAAAATCAGAAGCACAAACTCCAAGTGGTTTATTAGCTCGTCCAGTTTTAACAAGCTACTATAAGAGTTCGTATTTCAAAAAAAGACCATATGATCCCTACACAAATTACACAAGCCCAAATGAAACAATTCTTTGTTTAGACCCATACCAAAGTATGTACTCACAGATGCTTTGTGGTCTTTGTCAAAACACTCAAGTTCTTCGGGTTGGTGCGGTTTTTGCTTCAGGTTTTATCCGTGCTATTCGATTCCTCGAAAAGCACTGGCCTATACTTTGTCGGGATATAAAAACTGGAACGTTGAATCCACAAATAACTGACCCTATGGTACGCGAATCCGTGATGAAAATACTCAAACCGGATCCCAACCTTGCTGAATTTATTGAAATGGAATGTAGTAAAGAGTCATGGAAAGGGATTATTCCTAGATTGTGGCCTAATACCAAATACGTCGATGTAATTGTGACTGGGACTATGTCACAATATATTCCGACTCTTAAATACTATGGCAATGATTTACCACTTATTTGTACCATGTACGCTTCTTCTGAGTGTTACTTTGGTATAAATCTTGATCCTCTTTGTAAACCTTGCGAAGTTGCTTATACTCTCATACCTACCATGGGATTTTTCGAGTTCTTGCCCGTTGCTCGTGATGATCAAGGGCCAGAAAAATCTAACAAGTATGATAAAAATGATTTGGTTGATCTTGTTGATGTCAAACTTGGACATGAGTACGAACTCGTGGTCACCACTTATGCAGGTAAAACTAATTCTCTATTCGGCCTTTTTAAGTAATTTGATTCTCGTACTCTGAATCCTGTTACATAAAATAAAGCAAAAGGGAGTAAAAGTCAAGTTGTGACTTGTGACCAACTTTTTTTCAATCCTTGCAATTGTAACCAAAATTACTGTTTGCGGACTTTTCTTAGCCAGTATACGTATGTTATACACTGATTATACGTTATTTTTTTCCAGGATTGTATCGTTATCGAGTTGGTGACATACTTAAAGTTGCTGGATTCAAAAACAAGGCTCCTCAATTTCATTTTGTGTGTAGAAAGAATGTTGCATTAAGCATTGATGCAGACAAAACGGATGAAGTTGAGCTACACGACGCCGTTTTAAAAGCATCGACTCATCTTGTACCATTTGAAACATCATTAACAGAATACACAAGTTATGCAGACACATCGACAAATCCAGGACACTACGTTTTGTGCTGGGAAATCAACAATGATAAATCCGATGAAACATTAATCCCGACATCAGTGTTTGAAGATTGTTGTCTAACGATTGAAGAATCGTTAAACAGTGTCTATCGACAGTGTCGCGTTTCGGATAAATCGATTGGTCCCCTGGAAATAAAGGTAGTTGAGAATGGCACATTTGATAAGCTTATGGATTATGCTATTAGCAATGGTGCTTCGATTAATCAGTACAAAGCCCCACGGTGTGTTAAGTATGCTCCAATTATCGAGTTATTGAACTCGAGAGTTGTTTCAAGTTACTTTAGCCCGAAATGTCCTAAATGGGTTCAAGGTCACAAACAATGGTCCTCAAGTTAAGAGAATTCATCATGTACGAGAATCTGGTTGAATGATTAGAACGTTGAATTTATAGTTGACGAATTCATAGGTTCAATTTCTATGGGATATACGTACGTCAATAGGACCCTCCAATAATGCACAGGAGTAAACTTAATTAGAAGTACTGTTTTTTTTTTCTTTTTTAATTTTATTGTATGTGTGTTTTTCATGTAGATAATGTAAGTTGTCTTTTATTTTTCCGTTTATTTGGTAGCACTAAATTCCAACAATAAGCAACATGGGGATTGGATTTATTGGAATTCCCATCCAATTACAAAATGTCTCACTTTGACTTGCTAGTTATTATTTCTGTCGGTACATACAACATATTATATGATTTTTTTATTTTTATATATAATTTAAACTAGAGAAATTTATACATTATTAAGAAGTTAATCATATTAAATACTCCCTCTGTCCAACAATACTTGTCCACTATTGACTTGGCACACCCCTTAAGAAACAATAACTAGAAAGGTGATTTTACTATATTATCCTTTGAATATAATAAATACAATGTATTGAAAAATATAATAGGGAGATGACTATAATTAATGATAAGGGTAAATTAGGAACTAAGTGTAAAATTATCCATTGATTTCATAAAGTGGACAAGTATTGTTGGGCATTCCAAAATAGTATAGTGGACAAGTATTGTTGGATAGAGGAAGTATGTACTACTCCTTCCGTCTCTTTTAGTTGTCATGATTTCCTTTTTTAGAATCAGATGATAAGAACTTTGACTAACATTTTACGATGTAGTTTTTCATCATATTGATATGCAAAAAATTGCAATTTATAGTATTTTTTGTATTGTTTTTGAATATTTAAAATTTTAATTTAAAATATCGAATTAATGTAATCTAATTTAACTTTGAAAATTAATCAAATTGACTTTCTAAAAACACAACATGACAATTAAAAAGAGACGAAAGGAGTACTATTTAATTAATTAAGAATATATTAGTGTAAATATATTTTTACTTACTTGAGATGAGTGCGTTTAAGAGGTATTACAAAGCTAAAAACACCCTATAATACAGATCGGAGTGAGTAAAGAATTTTTTTCAGTTGAATATATTAGCTTCACATGGCAATCATGTGACTTGGAATTGAAGAAAAATATTAGATGATATTATACCAATTAGAAAATTCAAATTGATTCTTATTCGATTGATCAGTTTAATTTTTAACTACATATTTTAAAAAAGGAACATCTATGAATTAAAATTAATTGTGGGACTTAGATTTAGATTTAGGATTATTTGTAATTTGAAGCATGTGCAACCATAATTGTTGCTGCATACATGTTACTCTTTCGACTGAATTAATACTCTACTAATACCTTAAATTAGTTGTCCAGTCATGCTGCCCTTCCTATGATTTTTTCGGTCTTCCGTTGATCTTTTTTTGTCTCTCTTGACTCCGTCGAAAGAGCGTGTTCTTTTTTAGTTGTCATGTTATGTTTTTCGAAAGTCAATTTGACTAATTTTTGAAATTAAATAAATATTTTATTAATTCGATATTTTAAATCAAAAATTTAGATATTCAAAAACTAAACGAAAAGTAATATAAATTGTAATTTCTTGCATATCAATATATATGATGACAAAATATATCATAAAATATTTAATCAAAATTCTTATCGTTTGACTCTAAAAAGGAAACCATATATGACAACTAAAAGGGGACGGAGAGAGTACTTTTTAACGCGGGATTTTTCAATGTAAATTTGGATTCTAATGTAAATATAAGATGTCAGGTGAGAAATCAATATCTTTTTTCATCTTAATACCGTTTGAAACCTCCAATTTTCGACAAAAATATAGTTCAAGAGATAAGAATTGCTATGAGGCTGATGAACATATATCGAAAATAATAAATTGCGATGGATCTGATTCTGATTTTGACTTTGATACTATATTAAAGAAATGGATCTTGGACTTAATTCAATTTTTAGAAGCTAACGGACGGAAAAGCAAACCTACAAAAATACTTAATTAGTACATAAGTTTGGCAAAAGTTTGAAAAAAAAAACGTAAGTAAGTTGGATTTATTTTAATATGGTAATTGTCTTAGGTCATGAATCGTGATTAACGGATTCAGTGAGCTGTGTTCATCATTTTATCAACTTTAAGATACTAGCAAAATACAAAATACGAAATTAAAATAACAATATGCTACTATTATCCAAGGACCAACATTACATTATTTCAATATGAGGCAATAAGGACAAGACCCTTTATTTTCAAAATAAGGATTATTTCATTTGACATTAATATGGTTGAAACTTTATCCGTCACCCTAAGGTCGAAAGAAAACAAAAAAAAAAAAAGCATATTAACATAGAAAATTTAGGTCAGTTGTAAGTTTAACGATTTTTTATAAGAAATTTTTATGTTTATACATAAGATGATCTTCAATTTTACATATAAAAATTTGAATTTTTTTATATCAAGAGATCTTAATTCCTGATATTAGATGTGAGTCATAGAAATTAGTAAGCATTATATAACCTATAATACATGATAGATTAGGCCCTAGATTCTGGTCCCACATGTTATTAACAAAACAAAGTCTATGCATACACATAAGTTCTTGGCCCACCTTTATTTATAGTTTATATTATATACATAAAAACTTTTTTGACTATTTTTTCAAGAGTACGTACTTTTTACCTATTAAAGTTACTAACTACTTACTTTAAGATAATTATACGCAATTAATCTATACTATAAATATTACTCTTTGTGTCCCACATAAGTGATAGTTTTCATTTTTAGTCGATCTCAAAAGAATACTTTCTTATCTTATATTAGTTGTTATATTTAAATGTATAAACTTTAACTAGCATTTTAAAATATATTTTTCATCCCCAAATTAATATTAGAAAAAATATAATCTGTAGTACCTATCATATAGTTTTTATATACCTAACTTATAAATACAAAATAATTAGTTGCTCTAATACAATTTAGCTTTAAAAAAGAGTCAAATTGACTTTTGAAAAGACAAACATCACAAATAATTTGAGACGGTGGGAATATCGTTTTTTTTTAAAAATATTTTGTAACAATTTAACTTTAAATATTCTATTTTACCTTTAATATAATGATTTACAACTGGAAAAAAAAATCGTATGGTTTATTTTACACCACAAGTTCCAAAGGATTCTTTCATAATTTTTGTCTAGTCAAATACCATTAAACTAATTTTCTATCACAGATTAAACTACATTATTAGTATAAATAAATTTATATTGTCAGTATATTACCATAACTTAAAAATCTCAAATGTGGACTTCTTTTAGCATTTGACATTGAAATTTAGTTATCACCTTTAAGTTTGCTTGAGCAAATTTTCATCTACTTTTATGGAAAAAATATTGTCTTCTTATTCCAAAAAGATATGCTTAATTACACTTATATTATAATTCAACCTTGATCCAAAGTCTCACTTCTTTTCATGCGCCAAATAGGAGTACTCTAAAGCAATAATACATCTTAAAGTAAAGTCTCACACTATACTTAAAATATATAATTTTGAATAATGTAAAGCTAGTCATCACCTAATAATATATTTCTTAATAAGGACTTAGTTGAATTTGTAGGAATTTTTAGTGTATAATAATTGGTTTTGTACTTTTACATTTTCTTCACGAAATGGAAAACAAGACTTATGTCCATTTTTAATCATCTTTAGAGGATGGTTGATGTGATTGATCACTATAATAATTGAACTCCTAGAGATAAAAAATAGTGGAATGAAGCTAATTGGATTAAGTAGAATCCTAAGTTCACAAAGCTAATAATAGTATAATGTTTTTTTTATCTACATTTTGGAAAAATATTGAGCATCTATTATTAAGTGATGACGGAGATAATAATTGTTCTTCCAAGACAAAGTTGAATCAACATAGGATAATACTAGTATATACTTGTGCATATAAAAATAAGAGGAAAACTGTTAAGAAATTAGTTGAGGTTTAAGCCTAGTGGAATACTACAATTAATCATTAAAGAATGTGATGAAATGAATGAAATTGCTCTTCTCATAATCAGAGGTCTTGAGTTCGAGATTCTTAGTAGGGAGTGCTTTTTCTTGAATGGGGATCTACCTGATACGAATTCGAAATAGTCAAGTTCCAATATAGATATCGAATGTCAAATGAAATACCCTCTAAAAGAACTACACTTAGTTGTGGTTTAAAAAATATTCATTTATTTTTATTAGCTCAGCCCATATTGTTCCGCTCAAATTCTGCTTAAATTGACTCTTTTGAAACCTTGTTAAAATACTTTATTTATTATTCTTAATAGAATTAATTTGTTCTTTCATGATATTTGGGCGAATTGAATTATGACTCATTATTTAAACTATTTTGACCCAATTTATCTCAATACAAGTAACTCTATACAAGGTTGGATAATGACCAATTTATTTATTCAACCTATTTTGATCTGCCCAATCCAAATCGGTCTATTTGCAAGAATGACTCTGGAGGTAGTTGGTCTTGAGCTTTTGTCCTTGCTTGCCTCATAGATAAAACTCAATTTTTTTACTTTTGAACAAGAAGATTTACTTATAAGATTAACAGGAGTTAAAAGTTCAAAACCACCCATTTTCAAGATCATTCCGTATAATTTTCTGACCCAGGAAAACAATTAAAACGAAACAACAACAGTGAATTCAAATGATAATGGGAAATCACCATCTTTGCCCAAACATGGATATAGACCTGCAGGAGGATGTAGGAAATTAATGACAAGAAGACTTGAACAAAATTAATTAACTTATTATATTCAACAATATACTTCACTTTCAATCTTTTCACTCTTTGGTAGCTAAAATCGATCTAATTAAAACAAAAAAAGAACATGTGGACCTTGTAGAGTTTTTATTGATCGAACGCATCGAACATATGTAATTGACTCTTTATTGTGTGTTTTTCTCTCTGGAAATGACTTGTTGCACGCTCCACCTAATTCCTAAATCGATTCATTTATTAACTTGGACTATTTTGATCCGCCTACATTATCACACGAAAAACCCTTTTAAAATCATAAGTAGATTTAATTTATATTTGATATATCATATAACAGTCATAATAAACAAGAAAATAAAATTTGTTTGTTTTGTTTGGAATTAAATGAATTAATTAAAATTTGCTATATACGAGTTGTGTTATGACTTACTTTTTGGCTCATCTTGACCATGCCTATTTCAACTTAAGTAATTTTTGGTATTCTTTTCTTTACCTTCAAACAGTTAGAGTCTCTTCTCTTATCAATTCTTTCAGCTATTTAATTTCCTTTTCAATTGTTTGCTTAGATAAATCACACAGAAGGCGATCTCAAACATGTAGGTTCATTTTGTTAACAAAGGGTGCGACATAGTATAATTGAAAAATGACTCACTTAATTCAACTCAAACCGTTTATTTGGCACCCTAAGCCCAGGAAAATCAATCAAATAATGTTCTAAAACTTGGGCATTAGCTTTCACATGAGAAATAATCACCCTATTCGCCCAAAAACAACTTTATTGGAAATTAATGACGAGAAGATACTAGTACAAATTGGCTAAACCTTTGACAAAACTAATTCATTTGTTATATTCAACTTTGTTTTCAATCTCTTCACTCTTTACTAGCTAATTAAAATCGATCAAAAACAAATGATCATAATGTAGAATTCTTTATTCATGTACTAGGTTTCCGCTATGAACAGAGTTTGAAGAAGGATCAGACCATAAAGGTTTACTGTGCACAACTCTATTTTATATTTCTACAAGAGATTATTTCTATATTTTGAACTCGTGATCACCTAGTCAAATAACAATAATTTTATCAATTACATCAAGGTTGTAAAAAACAGATCGACATGTGTGGACCATAAATGGATATGAAACATATGTATTAGAAATGACTTGTTGCACGCTTTCATTAAATAGGCAGAAGCACTTATCCATAAATGCATGAAGCCAAAAAATGTAGCACTGTTTTCATGCATGCAATGTCCACCTAAAAATCAGACAACTTCCTTAGTTTCTTCTGAATTGTCTTTGCTAATTGCTATATGACAAATCAACCAATCTTGTCTTGTCAAATATATATGTCTTCTCCATCGTGTCCATTTATTGCAATAGCTGTAACCACATTCATATTTGAATTTTCTATACATTTTGTCTTATTTTAATTAAATTTCAATATCATGAGTAGTTTAATTATTGGATTTTCTTTTCATTTTTCCTAATACGTATATTGACTAAGTATTAGTTGTATGAATAGTGGATAATTGAAATATCATCATGAATTCATTGGTTTGATCTCTAGTCTAAACTTTTTTGAGTTTCCTAGTTGAGATAAATGTCTTTGGTCTCTTATATAATTTTGAAAAATCGTGAAGTTGAATTAGATTCAAAGGGATAATTATCTGATCAGACAAACTTATACATTGTATTTAGCAAACATAGGGAGAGTACAAAAAATTATCAAAATGTATCGAGAGTTTTTGAAATTCACCTTGTATCAAATAAACAACAATTTCTAAAATTCACGTTGTTTGAATGATGCAATAGTTCCTGAAATTTGTTCTATATCAACGATACAACAATTTACTATATATCTCGGTCATACAACAATTCACTTTACATTTTTTATTGTAACGCGGATATAGAACAAATTTTAGAAATAGTTATATTACTAATATATGCATCGCGAATTTTAGAAATTGTTATATCACTTAGGGCTAGTTTATGTAGTTTTTGTCTCATCTTAATTTCAATATGAGTTTCTTATTGATTAATTTTTTTCATTTTTCCTCATCCATTGGCTAATATCAGTTGATAATTGGAATATGATGATTTATTTATTCATAAGTTTCTCTAAGTCTCATCTCCCGAACGAACGCAAGTATTTGACGCCTACTTCATATTGATGTTTGCTGGTACTCCTGGGTTAGAAAAGTTAGCCCAATAAAAATTTGGCCCACCCAATCCAGCTCTTTAAGAATTGGGCCGGTTTGGACAAAAAATATATAGCCCAAATTTACTTACAAAATACCTCTTTGATCAAACTTTTTTTGGGGGAAACTAAGCAAATACCCCATAAAAACAAAATAATTACAAATATATATCCCTTTACATTTATATCCTACTAAATAATTACACTATATATCCCAACTAACTTTCGCTTAATTGATACTAAATCAGTATGATATACTGTATTGGTATCATTAAGGTTAATTGATACTAAATCAGTATATATAAACTGTATTGGTATCATTAAGGTTTTTTGTTCAGAAATTACTAATAGTCAATGATACTATAAGAGTATATATATATATATATATACACACACACTTATAGTAACATTGACTAATGAGTAATTTCTGAACAAGAAACCTTAATAATACCATAAAAATATACATATATTTTTATAGTATCATTGACTAATGAGTAATTTCTGAACAAGAAGCCTTAATGATACTAATACAGTATATATGTATATATATATTGTATTAGTATCAGTTAAGCGAAATTATCAGCCTTAATGATACCAATACAGTATATGATACTGATTTAATATCAGTTAAGCAAAAATTATCAGCCTTAATGAAGGGGGGGGGGGGGCTATGGGCTGTAATTTATTTTTGAGAGAATGAGTATTTCTTGAATTACTTTAAATTGGGATATGAACATGTAATTATTTTGAGTTTTATGACCCATTTGTGTAGTTTCTCCTTTTTTTGGTTTGATATAACATATATAGCATACATAATGAGGAAGGAAAAATATGTTTGGTAATTTAAGCATATTATAAGAAAACAAAGAAAGATGAGTGAGTAGGGCTATGATTAGTAATTTACCTCATCTTGGTTTAGCCTAATTAATTAATTTTTGGATAATATTGGACAATGACCAATTTCTTGATTTAGTTTATTTTAGAGATAAGTATTGAAAATATTCCTAAACTTGGTGTGAATTATTATTTTAGTCCCCCAACTATTGACAGCCTTAAAAACAACCTTCTACTTGGTTAAGTAATTTAAAAACACTCCTCTTATGCTACATGGTGTCCACCTATACGTATATGTGGAATTTTCTGCTGATGTGAATTACACATAGATATATATAAAGTAAAAAAAGAAAAAACATTCAAAAATGCTAAAATTTAGTAATGAAGAATATTTTTAAAATTTTCATCTTCTTACCTCACCCCATCCCCTACCCAGGTACCCCACCCCCTCACCCCCCAAAAAATTTAAAAAGCTTTTTATCCAACACCACCGAGTACCCCAATTCCCCCCTCCCCAAAAAAAGATTACTTTTAAAATAAAATATCTTTTTTCTTATCCCACCCCAACCTCCCTCACTCCCCGCCAAAAAAAAAGTTTAAAAGAATTTTTTTTGCAAGTGGATGGGTAGTGAGGTGTGAGGTTGGGGTAATGAGAAAAATTAAATTTTTAAAAAGAAAACAGAGTTCTTTTATCTATTTTTTCTATTACATATATCTATGTGTAAGAGGTGTGTTTTTAAATTCACTTAATCAAATAAGGGGTGTTTTTAAGGCTATCAATAATTGGGGGACTAAAGTAATAATTTACGCCAAGTTTAGAGATGTTTTCAATACTTATCTCTTTATTTTAACTAGCTTAAATTCAATTGAAATTATCCATTTTCTACATATGATACCTTATTTATGCTTGATCAGATTACTTCAGACGCGCCAACTAAAGTATGACACGTGTCAAATCTCAAGCAAAGAAAAAAAGAAGAAGAAAATACTTGATTTACATTCCAATTGACAACATTAAAGTATAAAACTTAGTGAGTAAAAAATTGTCCATTAATGAGGAGTGTGTAACAACAATTAGGCTACAAGCTCAGAGATAATAATATATATAAAACCAATTAAGTCATGACCATGAAATTCCAAATGTCCAACCATAAGTCCATAAATTCAGATATAATTAAATAAAATGACACAATTACCCTTTCTTTAAATCTTGGAAGTTATACATATCTCTAAGTTTACTTGAACACAATCTTAGCATTACAAGATGCTTTGGAAAACCCCATTATTTGTGATTTGATTTTTTCTCTATGAAGTGAGTCTCTTGATTTGGAAAGCTCAGCTACACACAAGAACATTTCTTGCAACACTTTTCCATGCTTCAACAAAAACTTCACTAAACTAACATCACTTTCACACTCTGAGAATCCATGAATCTTTACTACTTTTAGATGTTGAAGGAAAGAATTCATAGCATTACTTTGTGACTCCCAAAATCTTTCTTCACTTGAGTTTGACAATTGCCATAGGTCCCTATTCCATTTCTGAAAATTTGGAATCACTATCAGTGAAATTTAACTTACAGTTTCGAGTGTGACACTAGTCTACAAACTTAGAATTTGACACATTCACTCAATCAATCAGTCCAAATAGAAATGAATTTAAATTATATACACGAATGATGTCATAATTTTTTTACACTATCAATGAACTTTAATTTGTGAAAGCAACTTAGTTGCAATTTGTATCATTATCGATATTCAGTGTCTATTCCAAATATTTCAATGAGAATCTGTTTCCTGTCATACGTTTTCCCAGTGAGTTGGTTTGTTGAAAATGATGTGGGAAAATCTTGTTTTATTATACAAATTTCTCATTGATTCGCGAAGGGAAAAAAACCTCTATTTCTAGTAGTGTGTTTTATGTTCTTAACAATGTAGTTTATAAATTGCATAAAGATCAAAGTTTTATTGAGATAATTTTCTTCGTGTGATTTTTAGGTTTACGTACCTCGTTACTTGTATCGTATATATACTCTTTTGCACCAACAATATTCATAATTAAGATGAATCTTTTGCTGAATGAAAAATTCTTACCCTTCTTTGGATGTTGTGTTCGTTTGTAATCTTGAGAATGAGTGTATTAGTTGCTGGAGAACTTCTAAACAGATTTGCTAGTCCTGGAATGTTGTGTTTGTGGAACCCTGTGTGCAACTCTAACGATCTTAGTTTACTAAAAGGACGTAGAGAAATTCCTGCCAAATGATTATTCTTCGATAGAATCTGCAACAAAAAATACAGAGAGTTATAGAAATAAAGTTTTAAGTCTATAATGATATAATAACAAAATAACGGGAAAATCATGAAAGATCAGAATTCAAATCATGGTAGAGAGCAAAACGAGTCCTAATGTAAGTGTAACAACAACAATTTGGTCTGATAATCAATACATATTTATTGGATTATGTCTAACAAAATAAGGAGATCATGGGAAATTAGAATTCAAATCATGGTAGAGAGCAAAACGAGGTATGATGTAATTGTAACAACAATTTGGTCCAACAATCAATAAATACTTATAGGATAATGTCTAACAAAATAACGGGGAGATCAGAATTCAAATCATGGTAGAGAGCAAAACGAGGCCTAAGGTAAATGTAACAACAACACTTTGGTTCAATAATCAGTATATATTTACATGATAATGTCTAGTGGTCAATGATCTAGACTAAAAAAATATGGCTCAAATCCCAATAGCTTAAGTCTTAATGAGCCGAGTTACTCAATTCCTATGCTGATAAAAGGTTGACGAACACCATGTTATAATAAAAACTTAAATGTCACACACATAAATCCATAGAAGAGAACTTATTTCTCATCAAAGAAAAAACATATACAACTTGGTAAATTAAGAGAAAAATATACCTCAACACTTTGGTTTTCAAGAACTAAAGAATGTGAATGAGAGAGGCCAGACAAGAAATCATTGACACTTCGAAGCTTCATTGCACCAAGATCCTCAAGAAGAACAAAAAACCCAACAAAAGCCTCAATCAAACAAGTTAAATTCTCCAAACAACTCTGATCCGTTATAGTATTATTCGACCAAACAATATTTTTTAGCCTCGGACCAACAATCTTAACTTCAGTACCACTAGAATACGAATCGAAGCAGCTCTTGACACTCAATTTCTCCAATTTCGGACACATTATATCTAAATTCTCCAATTGAAAACAATTCTCAAGAATTAATTCTTCGAGTACACGACAACTTACATGTAAATACATCAGCCCAGTACAACCGTCAAGATTCAATTTCTTAAGCATCGGGAAAGATGTCTCTATGAATAAATCATGTAACGAGGGTTGCTCGTACATAATAAGGCACGAAAGTGACAATGAGAACAAATTTTTGAACCCATTTTTCATAATTGATGAAGGAGGTAACCTGAATCCTGGATATTTTGACTTCAATTTAAAAACTCGTAAAGATTCACTATTTATAACACTTCTTGGGAAATTGAAATAATCATTAGTGGCGACTTCAACGTCGAGTTCTTGGACATTGTGCTTAACAGCGCCACGAATCAGGGCGTTTAGACGTGAAAAACTCAAATTTGCACGAAAACGGAGGACTCTGATCCCTGATTTTTTTTCGCGAAAAGATAACACTTGATCTATGAAATCAGCACCTCCAGCACTAGTACAATTTGCGTGCAATTTTTTGTAATTGTTACGGACGTTTTTTGAGCTGACTTTTGAGATTGAATTATCATAACTTGATGTTGATGGGATATTGATAGTTGTGAAATCGAGATCTGGGAATGCGTGCCACATGTGCCTCCATCGTTTAGATAGTACGCTAAGTTTTGCGATGGATTTGATTGGAAGGAAGAAAAGAATGTGGTGAATAACCGCATCAGGAAGATCACTGATGCGGTCTTCACCACATGAAAAACTCGCGTAGATTTCATGGAGAAGCCTTTTTTTCTTAACGGATCTTGTTTCCATTAGAATGTTTTTTGTGTTCTTCATCTAAATGTCACATTGGATCACCCTTTTTCTTCTCTAATTTAGATGAAATGAAAGAGTGCATTGTTAGGGTTAGTTAAGAGTTTGAAAGTTTCAAAAGAGTAAAAAAAAAGTCTAAAAGAGTGAAATACTACTATACTTAGTGCGGGAAGGACGCTAGAGTTTGTTTCAATTCAAAAACATTTTGATTCATAGGGTGTATAAGATAATAAGAATTGTATATTGGTACTAAATTTTACTACAACGTTTGGTGGTAAATTCATGTCTGGTATACCTAATAAATCATGACATTAATAATATGGGATACTATTCATATTTTAATACACTATATTGATTATTATATATTTCTATTCTTATATACTGAATTCATTTTAATATAGCGAATCAAACAATAGATAAGAAATAAATCCAATATAATTAATCTCAATATTACTATTGAAAAAATAAAGCTCAATATTACTAATACACTATATTCAATAATATTTATATACGCTTTGCCAAACGACCCCTAAATGCATTACAACAAAGTAGTTTTTAGCGGTAATAAATATGCACATTAATAAAGAGGGTTAAAGCCTTTTACCGGTTTTAATTAATTGTAATTGGATCCAATGTCACTCTAGCTTTTAAGGACATTTACAAAGACTGTTAATTGCCTCTAGAAAAAAATATATATTTAGTGGCAATTAAGCTAGCTATTACCGTTAATTAACACTGTAAAAGTAAAAAAAATAAATAATAAAAAGGTTCCTCTGTATTTTACAATGGACAGCTTATGCATTTAAAATGGATTTAAATAGACGTTCCTATTTTGGATTAAAGTAATTGAAGAAAATACACCGTTATGATCATTTCATTAAACTCAGAGAGATCTCGGATTAAAAAGGCATATTTTTCTCATATGATCTCCTATCTTTATTCTTTAAGATGAATTTAAGTAATATTAATATGTAGTGAAACTGTGAAAAAAAGAATCACACTATTAGTTCAATGTAGCCAGCTACCATATCTTACTGTGAACATTTATTTTCGTTATAAGTCAACTTAACCTGATGATGTAAAAAAATTTACGCTATCAATCATGTGCACAAAATTTAAACTGGTCTTTTAAGGTTTTGGCACCGCATTAATGAATAAAATTCAAAATTTATGACTTGCACACCTAATTTCTTAGTGTATTGTTTGTACAAAAATATTATAATACGAAGGATTGTGGTTTCTAGATTTGTGTTTTTTAATGGTCTCATGCTTTTGTGGGTGCTTCTTGTGATAAAATATCAAATATGTATGGCATCTTGATGAATTTGATAGCAACTTGACAAAAGATGTACTCCAGTTTCATTTTATATGAGTTAGTTTGACTCGCCACTAAATTTAAAAAAGAAAAGAAGATTTTTGAAACTTGTGATCTAAATTAAGTGATAGATGTTTGTGTGGCTATAAATCATTTCATTATGGGTAAAATTGACATTTAAAAGTTAAATTATTACTAAATATAGAGATGTATTATTCTTTTTGAGACTGACTTAAAAAAAAGTAAGTCATATAAACGGGGACAAAGGGAGTACAATGTAATCCATTCTATTGTATCATCAACGTGAAAAAAATGGAGGGATTATGTCCAGAGGCGGAGCTAAGTGGGGGTTCGTGGGTTCGGATGAACCCACTAGCTTTTCTGTAGACCATGTACTTGTATTAGAAAATTAAATAAATGTACATGTATATTAACTTGTGAACCCCCTAATAAAATTGATTGACAGTTCAGTGATAACAAAAGGACGGTGGAAATGTCTTTCACACTATATCAACGAAAAAAGTAAAAAAAAAAGAAGAAGCATATTTTACAATATTTTTCCGTTCTGTCCAAAAATTTAGAACCCCAAACTCTTAATTTTGGCTCTGCCTCTGGTTATGTATCACAAGTTGAGCCAAAATGAATATTTTGAGCCAAAATGAATATTTTAAACTATGTGTCTAGTCTTATAATGTTATAAAAAGGAAAAATTAGCAAATTAGTCAAAATCCCTAACATAATTATTAAAAACATCTACACTTTAAAATAATTATTAAAAATGTCAAAATGTCAATATTTTAGCAAATAAAATGTATCCTAATATAATTATATTTCCTTACTTTTATTTCTCAAATCAGGGCACATTGGACTAATTTTTAAAAAGAAAAAAAAATCATTACCCACTTTCCTCTCTTTCTAGGTTTTTACCCCAAATCACTCCTTTCTCTCCCTTGCGTTTTTCACCATTGTTATCCCCTTTTCTTGTCTAAGAAAATCACCTATTCGAATTTTCTCCAATTTGTTCAAGAAATCTAACAATTCATTCAAAAGATCTTTCAAAATATTTGTTTATTTAGTTGCTTAGTAAATTCTTCAATTTCAATAAAGGTTTTGGATAAGGAAAACATCAAAGATCCCTCTCTAATGACCGACTCTAAAAAGATTACTAGAGGTATCCCACTTAATCATCAATTTTCTAGTGATTTGGCATATTTTGATCTATGCAAGTAAATACAGATTCGGATTTGGGTTTGGTGAACAAAAAATCTAAAAAAGGAAACATAGCATATGAAGAAAAAGAAAGAGAGACTTAGAGAAGAAGGTTGCAAAAATTGTATTCATATTAATTTTTGTTTGTCAATTATTTTTCTTTTACTCATCATTTGTATTTTTATTAAGAACATTTTATTTCTTTTTTAGTTTGTAGTCATTCCCATAGGTATGCCAAATGAATTTATATTTCTTAAGCATATACGTATTCTATTTCTTTCGCAATTAATTTGTATTTTCTTTTAGAATATTGTATACTTCTCAACAGATTGTATTATTTCTACTATGTATGCTATTTTTTTCCCAGAATATCGTATCCTTTCTTAAACGTATTAATATGTAATGATTAGATTATATTGGGATACAATCAGTAATATTTTTGTAATACAAATAAAAGAATACATATGAATGTGAATCTGTATTTATTGATGATTTTGTATTCAATTTTTGTGGAATACAATGTAGTTATGCGGATAGGGTCATGTATACCTGATCAATTTTGTATTTCACCGATTATATCAAAGTTTCAATTGGGAATTTCATCTCCAAAGTTGTTTGTCAACGAAATTTTACCCGTTTGTCAGCGAAATTCCATACCCGTTTTCAAAATCTTCTTCCCAAACAGAAAAAACGCAATTTAATCGAATTCACTTCAATAGAGATTGAGTATTATCAATAGAAATTTAAAAATCGATATTGGAAATTTGATTTACAAGGGGGATGGATGCCCTGTCGTTTATTTTTGAATTTATAATTGATGAGAATTTTAAGTGATATGCTCCTTTTTAAAAATATTTTCTCCCCTAAATTTCTCCTTTATGTTATTAAATAATTGTATTTTTTAATTAAAAAAAAACAACATAAATCAGATACATAACAAATTAAAATATTGACATTTTTAATAAATATTGAAAATGTGGCTAAGGATTCCTATTAAATGCTAAAATATTGACATTTTGAAAATTTTCATTTAAATGGAGACATGACTTTTATATGATCTGATTAAAAGTGCATTTAAGCATATTCTAATTGGGCCTATGATTAGAGCTTCACGATTGGGCTGGCGACCCAAAAGCACCGCTGTTATCCCTTCTTCACCACCGCAACAAATCACTTTATGGTAAAAAACCTCGGACATTTGTATGATTATAAATAATTTTATTAACCGTAAGAAAACATTTTAATGTTAAGAAAAATAATATATTTTTAAGATAAATTAAAAAGAAGAAATATGGTATATAAATTGAAATAGAGGGAGTATATCTTTTGATCATTAGGACCAACAATTTTTGCTGCGACACAAGGTTTTATCCTTCATTTTTTTTCTATCACGTTTTTATTTGTGACCGCATAACTTATCATAGGAAATCCCAGTAGCTTATTTGGTTGGCTCTGATACCCCATCTTTAAGTCCCTTCTCCTACCCCCATTTTTCTAATAAAAAAAAGCCCCGCATAAATTATCATTAACCTTCTCTTAATTGTCTCTACTTTTATAAAATAGGATTTTCAATCATTTTCATTTTTAATATTGGAATAAAAATGCATTTCCTAAAATTAACCATTTCATAGTATATTATGGATAATAATTTTTAGTGAAATAAGTCGAGAACTTGAAAAAAAAGATATATCCACATATTCTCCATAACTCGACAACAGTACAACTAGATCTACCGTGTGATAAAAAATTAACTTGAATCCTGTGACAACATGAAATATCTTAGTCATTTACAAATTAAATAAAAAAATAACCTTATTAAATTTCGTAAGTATAAAAATGAAGATATCGTATCTTCCCCAATTCTACTAATAAGAGTCTCTTCGGATAAATACTAATCCAACTGTAAATATGTTTAACTTATGTCTTATGTTACCACATGATTAAATAAATATTCACGTGATTAGTACGTTTTGATCAATATTATTGTTTTAGTTGGTGTAGAAAAAAGTTGTGAAAGCTCACTTTCCTAGCTGCACAGTTTGTGTTTGAACATAATCTGTCCACTTTGTGAAATTAATAGTATTATTTTTTAAACACTTTGTGAAATTAATAATATTATTATTATTTTTTTTTTTGGTAAACAAGGATATTATATATATTACTAGAGACATAATTTCACTTCAAATTGTCGCATCTTTATTCTTTACCTAATGGGTCGATGGCTCCTATGGATGGCAATGGGGCGGTGTAGGAATAAAGCTATGCGGGGCGGGGCGGGTCAATCTCTAAGCGGGTGCAGGGTAGGGTGAAATGGGTCAAAGCCTTGATTTTTTAAAATTATGCGAGTGCGGGGCGGGGCAGGTCTCCTCCATATTACTTTAGATGGCTGCACATTTTTTTTAACTTTTAAAATTGGGATTTAGTTTGAGTTTATTTTTAATTATTGATTAAACTTTTGTTAATGGAAAAAATTTAAAAGAAAAAAAAACGTTCAAATCTGTCCAGATTTTCACTTTTTAAAATGATATTTTATCAATTTTGCTAGCTAATAGCCTAATAAAATAGTTTTAAATCAAATGTTAAATTATTTTGAATATAATAATGGCAATTTATAAAATTTTAAAATATTTGTATATGTAAATAATTTTAAAAAAAACTTAAGTGGGGCGGGGCGAGGTGGATTGAAAATAGAAAAACATGCTATGCGGGGTGGGGAGGATTGAATTGAGAATTTTGTGGGTTTGATAAAACCCACCCCGCCCCGCTCCATTGCCATCCTTAATGGCCCGAAACAGGTCAGCTAAGACTAGTAACAAATTAGCCCCGAACGCTCTACTAAGGGGTAGGAGGAGGCTAGGTCGAACACCTTTTTTCAGGTCCGGAGATCATAACTCAAGGGCGGACCCACATTGAATGAAAAGGAATGTCAAATGACATCGCTTCATTTCGGAAAATTTTACTAAATACATATATAATACTATGCAAAAAGTGATATATTAAACGAAATAATATTACTTGACAAAAAATATCTCTTGACACATTGGTTCAGCGTCCAATTTTATTCTTGGGTCAAGGATATATTTTACTTATAAATGTCATAATCAGAATTTTATACTTTCTACCATATATTTTTTTCAATTAGGAACAGCCAGCAAAGCATATTTATAGTCGCTTCCATCCAAAACAAACGTCAATAAGGCAACAAAGTAAGCTAGCAACAACAGGGAAAAAAAATAGGTGTAAATTGTTGAAAATTTAAGCAAGTCAACTTTTTGCTCATATGTTCAATTAATATGATTCTTTTTATTTCGTGTATTTTCCAAATCCCCAGCCAATTTCGAGAAAACTATCACTTTTCCACTCAATTTACAGTTTTGCTTGGTGAAGAAATTTAATCTTATATTATATAAATTTTAATATAAAAAATAAGGGGTCACGATCAAACGTCTATCATAAAAAATGTTAATTTTTCTTTCATGCCAAAATCCGGACCATTAAGTTCAGTCCGGCCTAAAATTGGAGCCACTAGGCCTCACCCTTAACGTCCAGGGTGAGCCCTTCTCGACCCGATTCCGTTGACACTCTTACTTCTATAACTAATAAAAATTACCACATCTGACTATTCATCGCATCATACGCATATATGATTATGAACCAGTTCATAATATGATTCACGAAATGAAAAATAGGAAAAAATAACTAAAATTATTGTCATTCTTATTCAGAATTCATCTTGTAATTTAGAAAAATAAGATGAATTCTAAAGAAGAAATTCAAAAAAATAGAAATTACAAAGAATACGCATATTTGCCTAACAAATCAAATTCCCAATTTTTATTTCCACCTTTGCTATTACAATTTTTCCTTCCAAATTTCAACATGAAACAAGTCAATATTCAAGACCCCAAAAGAAAGAAAAAACTAAGTTACTGCATAATTTCCTTTTTTTTCAGTCTCAAATGAGTTAACATCAAACAAGATTAAAATAAAAAAATCACCTAGCTGAATTAGCTTTGAATTCATGTTGCAGAGCAATTTCAAGCAAATCTTCAGATTCTTCCATCAATTCAGGACTCAATCTAAACATAAGCACACAAAACTCCATCTGATCAAGATGACCATCTCCATTCAAATCCCCTTCTCTTAACATACTCATCAACTCATCATCTCTCAAATTTTGTAACCCAAGAACTGCTGAATTCTTCTTCAAACTCTCAAAAGTGATAACCCCTCTTTCATTATCCATTAATAGCCTAAACCCATTACACAACTCTCTAATTAAACCATCCCCACCAAGCTTATTTGCCATCATAGGCAACATATCTTGAAAGTCATTGGATTTTGTACCAGCCATTATTTTCTTGAAAATTGTTTGATTGATGATTCTTGAAGTGGGGAACCATATAATGATGATTTTCTCTAGATATAGGGGAAAATAAAGGGGTTAATTCTAGGAAAGAGGAGGGGCTGGGGTGGGAGTGGGGGTGGGGGGTCAGGGGTCAGCTATGGATGACAACCAAATCACAGAGATTTTAATTGTTGATCGGCTTTAAGTTATTGCAGACTGCAATTGCCTCTCTGTTTCTCAGAAGAAACCTGTCAGCCTGTCATTATCAAAAGGGCAATTACTGTCATTTTACATATGGATTATTTATCTATTTTTTTATTATTCCATTGTCCCCCCTTTGCCTGCTCCATACTGATAGGACAAATTTTGAGAGAATCTTTAAATTTTTCTAGGGTTATATTTCTCCCTCTTAATTTGTTTGTCTGATTTTAACTTGGTACTGCGTCGTTGCCACTTTATGGTTAGGTTGTTAATTTGAACCCCATGGAAAAACTGATTTTTATGTATATATAGTAAATGTCGAATTCTCTCTGGCTAGTTCGTATGTTTACTTCTTTCGATTTTGAATCCCTTAGTCAAAATCCTATTTCAGCCACTGACTTGACATAAAGTTTAAGAAAAGAATTTTTTTGAATCTTGTGATCTTTAAACTAAAAATATGTGAAATGTCACTATAATAACAATAATTTTTAGTGACAATAAATATACACATTAATAAAAAATATTAAAATCTTTATCGGGATTAGTAATTGTTATTAGATTTAATGTCATTGTAAGCTTTAGAGACATTTAATTGACACTAAAAATACATATTTAGCGGTAATTAAGTTATTGTCACTAATTAATTGAAGCTAAAAATTATTTTTGATATAGTATGTATCGAAATATCTTTTGATTTTATAGTTATAAACATGTCAATGTCTATATATATATATATATATATATTGCAATGCCAATTGGTTTGATATTTGTCTGTCTTGGTAGGCAGGGAATTGTTTAAATTGCTAAGTGGAGTCACATGATTGGTGTGATTCTTGTTGGGTAGCAAGGGAACTTGTGGTGGAAACTTGGAAGCTGGAAAAGGATCTATAGGAAAGCTCTACCAAACTTACCTAAAATTTCTTTTTTTGACTTCTTTTGTTATTGTTCATGAACATTACATTATATTATAACTACTCATGTACTTATGTTGTGTTAATTAAGATTCAAAATAGCACTTCCCCCATATCCTCTTTTAGATAGTGTTATTTGGCTAGATACAACGTCTAAGATATTAATTGACACACATCAATACATGCTCATATATAAATTATAGTAGTAGTAGAAGAAGAAATATATTGAAGGCAACTTTTCTATCTTTGTAAGATAATAATAAGATTGATCATCCTCTCCAAATCTTACAGTGGTGTAGCCACATAGCTATCAGGGTGTCCAATTCGTCAGAAAAAAAATTATTGTATATACAAGTAAAATAATGAACGAAATGATTAAATAACATATTTTAGACACCCTTAACTCAAAAAGTTGTTATAACCTAGTGGTTTCAAATGCTTGTAATGAGGTAGTGCTCGTGTGGCTCCGCCACTGAAATCTTATATATATAAAATCGTATATTATGAGATAATATTTTGTCTAATATTTATAACGTCAATATGAAAAGAAATTTTTTAGAAGGGGGCATGATAAATTGATAATTTCAAACCCCAAGTCCATGTAGTACTACTAACTAAAGTACATTCTAAAAAATGATTCATATATATATATATATCTTTTATTGAACAAAGATAATAATACAAGAAAATAATCTCTTTGCAACGCCTATTCTAATGTCTATTGGAAATTGCTAGAACCTTTTCTGTTTTAGTCAATCAACAACAACTATCTCTACTTTTTCACTATTTTATATGGGCTAAATAAATAATGAAAAAGTCTGCTTCAGTACAGTATTGGATATTTTTTTAAAAAAATACTATCAAATATCATATAAAATATTTAATTACATATACAATTCATATATATTACTATATTATTATTAATAAATATATATAATAATATTAATACAAACTACATATCTCAATTAATGCAATTTTGTATCTAATATAGGATTGATAGTGTTAGTTTGATATAATTAAGGCCTATCATATAAATTCGAAGTCACAATTTTTTATTATATGAAGTATTAGAGTTTATGTAAGTCGAACACTATCAAAAACAAAGTTTTTCTCATCGCGAATCAGTGGGAAATTTATGTTATAGAACATTATTTTTTCACTCATTTCCAAACTCAACCAGTTCTCTGAGAAAATGTATGGTGGAAATCAGATTCTCACTGAAATTGTGGAAAACTTCCTAAGTTTTCCATATGAAAATATTTTTTTTTCCTCATTGATTCAATCAAAATATATGTGAAAATAGCTACTGAACATTTTTCAATAAGAAATTAAAAAAAAATTGTAGTGAATATTGAACAAAGTACAATTACCGATTTTTCATATCACAAAATATCAAATCATAACAAATTAATTTGACACAATAATAACATAATATTCTTAAAATAGAAAATCAAAATTACCGAACTAAAGTTTTTGATATGCTATAATACCATATCATACCCACCCTAAGTATAAGTCCGTTGCTCAAATTTAATGTCGATATCAATTATGTAAAGTTAACGCCATAGTTTCCCTTAGCCTCCAAAATTAATTAACAACCCTTTAATTTACTATATTTCTAGCTGTCTATTACCCAAGCATTAACAATCAATCTCAAGAAATTCCGTTAGAGTACTAATACAGGATTATGTAAATAGCTTAGATTAGACACTAATTTAATTATAACCAGCATGCATAATCATAATTAGAAGCAAGAATGCCTAAAGAAATGGATCTTGTTGGATAATATGCATGTTAATTAATGGATCTTATTGGATAATATGCATACAAAATTTATATATTGATTATGTATATTATACTTAAATATATAAAATCTATACATTTGTCGGGTATTTGATAAACTAAATCATCCAAAAAATTGAAACGTAGTTATTTTAGAAAAACTATAATCACTGAATTTTCACTTTATGTGACAGTATTTAATTCTTAAATGAATCATTTGACATATATTTTTTAAATATTATATAATGTAATAATTTATAGTTCATACTTAACTCTTCATATTTTTCACATAACTTGAAACGGAAGGATTAATTTTTTAAATTTCTATTTACATGAAAATAAAGTTATCCTTTTCACTAATAAGAGTTGTGGTGAAGTGGTAAATACTTATTTATCTTTAACTAGTGATTTCAGATTCAAATCCCCTTGAGTACAGAGTCACATTTATTAGGAAGCATTTTACGGGCTCTAATATAATACTGAATACTGAGTGAGAAACGAAAAAAAAAAGTCATCCTTTCCTTGATAGAAGAATAAGAAAAGGAAGAAATTTCCTTGTCAGACGAAGGACTTGGAAACCTCTAGAACTTTAGTCTCTAGGAAATTGCCTAATCATTTAATTTCTAGTCTTTATCAAGACCATTTATCACTTGGGTTGGCATGCAATTTATGGTGCAATTTTATAATTATTCTTTTCCATGTTGGAAATTTATTTTTCTTAATTTGTTTACCTAACAGCAATAAAATGAGCTGATTTTTTTTATTACGAAAGGTTTCATAAAAAAGAAAGTGTCTAAAGACTTTACACAAAATCTTTTTGAGATTTGGCTAATTCATTATTTTGGTGTTTTATTCCCTTCACATTAGCCTTCTATTTTTTCATATATATTTTTTTCCTATTAAAATATCGCAGATACGGTTAGTATTGTTGTGTTAGGCATCTTTAATTATTTGATTTGCCCCACCAAATTTATAAACAATAAAAAGAAATGGCATTTCTAAAGAGGGTAGGAGAAGGAGAAATAGAAGAGGGGAGTATAAGATGGAGAATCGAATTCTTGTTAATAAGGTGAAACTAGGATTTCAACTATAAGTGATAGTAACTGAGTTCTTATACATATTTAATGAATATTAACATAAACACATTGTTTGAGCAAAATCTACTGAGTTCGGCCGAACCCATGAGAAATGGATCAAAACAAAAGTAAGCAATTCTCAGCATATAAAATAGATCAAATTATCCAATATAAAACCTTAAGAAATGGATCTTGTTTGATAATATGAACGCTAGTCGTTAATTAAAACATGATCCTAGTCAATGCCATTACTTTTTCCCTTTTTTGGATAATTTGTGTCGTGAATTTTAAATGACAAATAAATCTATATACATATAAAGAGAAAAATAAGGCCACAGTGTCTTGTCCTCCATCCTATCCATTTTAATTTTCATGTTTTAATAAACATAACTGATTCAAAATAATTTTCATTTAAAAAAAATCTAACATATGATTAATTATTTGCTTTCATGTTTTTCTTAGTCAATAAATATGTCACCTGAACAAGCAATGTCTATAGCTTTGTGTCCTGCAACAATATCTAATTAAATCTGAAGACTGCCATCTGTAGATTAAGGTCAGTGTAAATCTGTCAACTACATTTTGAAGACTACCTCAACTTTCTTATTACAAATGACATATCAGTAATGTGACAAGGGCAAATCTGGTAAGGTCTAAACTGCTCGGACTCTGGTGTGGGTGTCCAATACGGATGTGGATATAGAGGTCAAATCCTTCATGATTTAAATTATGTGATTCGAGGTACGAATACAAAAGTATGGATACTGATTCATATCTAAAACTAGAGTATTTAAAATGTCTGAATTATGAAACATTATATGGAAAACTTACAAGGTATTCTAAGGAGAATATTGATTAAGAGGAGAATCCCAAATGGAGATGAAAGGAAAAGATATTCCATTTTCTTCAATTTCACTTAAGCTTTTATTTTTATCTGTCCCGAATTTCTCCGGATACTGACTACATCCGGTAAAGATCCAGTACCCATGTCGTGTCGATACGGGTGGGGCACCAAAAGTTAATAGTATGAGCAGCTTAGGACTAATAACACAAGTTTGTTTGAAGCTTTCCAGAAAGCTATGTATCTTAAGTTTAAGATGACAGACATAGGTCTCATGTCATATTTACTTGGGCCAAGAAGTGAAGCAAATGGAGAAAGGCATCTTCGTATCGCAAGAAGAATATATAAAGGAGATTTTGAAATTCAACATGTTCGATTGCAACCCTATGAACACCCCAATGGAAAGTGGAACAAAGTAGTCAAAGTTTGATGATGGAGAAAAGGTGGACTCTACTCTGTTCAAAAATCTCGAAAGTTTAGGTACTTGACCTGTACTAGGCCAGATATACTCTTTGCAATTGTAGTAGTAAGTGGCTTCATTACTCCTTGAATTACCGCAACAGTGTCATTTGAGAAAAGGAGCAACATTTATTGTAGAAAAAAAGAAGAGATATTTGTAAACCAGCACTAGAATAGAGGAAACACCAATTAGCATTTCCATCAATGAAGAGGGACAAAATGGGAATTCAAGGAGTGTAGCTCTTCCAGATATTCATGATGATTCACATGAATGAATGCATCAAACAACCCCTGGAAGGCCGTCAAGATACTTGATTCATGAAACAGAATCATCTATATTATTACTTGTCTTGTCCTTAGAATCAAAACCGTAAACCCAGATTTGAATTTAGAAAGCAGGCGGGAAAACAACGTGATAGAATATCAGTGGAACTCACCGATCACAGGCAGTGGAACAGCATAAATCTCCAAGCGAGTGAAGAGACAGAATCTAGCAAGAACAACCAAGAAAAGAGAGCAGTAGTTATTGCCAGATTCAGACTTGTATATATAAAAGGTGCTGGAAGAAAATACAGGATAGCAGAAGAAAGAATATACAAATTAAAGTTAATAGTGAATAGAAGATGCTAAGACCCAGAAAAAGCTAGATGGCGATGAACCGAAAACGCTGTAGAAGATTTAGAGCCACAAATAAAGCAAAATAGAGAAGTGATACATGGCAAATTAGTTTCACGTTAAAAGGCATTGTATATAGTTAAGTACTATGAGAAGTCTAAAATACCCTCAATTTGAATTATTTGGCAATAAGCAGACATGTTGTTCACACATGCTTGAATTAACTCTTCTATGTCATAGAAATGCTTTCATCACTTGAGATTTTAGCCTGTAATATATCAGCAACAAGAGGGAACAAGCAAAGGAGAAGAACTAAATAGAGTGTCATCTGCTGCTTCATCAAAATCCCAAATTCCAACAAAACTACAATCGGGTTAACCGTCATTGAACTATGATGGAAGGAAATTGAAATATGAACTACCAACTTCATCCATTTATAGGAATTCCATATCCATGCCTGCACATCATACCCAAGACCTGATGAAGTTTATCCTTTTCCCCCCAAGTTCTGTACGCTTTAAGTAATATCCAAAGTGTTTTCTTTGAGAAGTCCAAATTAACTTTATCCATCTCGCTAAGAACTTTCTCCATTTCAATGAGTCGCCTTTGTGATGCATACATAACCATCTTGCAGTGGTAAAGGGACCTGCATATTTTCCAACCAGCAGATTCTGCACGGCTAACAAAATCAGCAAGTTTGTCCACTGCATTGTTTCGGAAGTAATTTGAAATGATGCAACGCATGACACCAACCGTTGTGACGGATGTGTTACATTTAAATGCCTCATTTATCGAATTTTCCATCTCGTCTACTAGATCCTCCTTTGCATACAAACATATTAATATGACATTCAACCAAGGCCTATAATCATCTTTAGGAATCAACCTCATCAATTCCTCAATCTTTTGAACTTTATTTACATCAGAACTTTTACTATAAGCACATATCATAGATCGAATTAATGGGATTCCATGTCGATCAACATGACCTTTGACAAGCTCATAGATTTCTTCCATCTTATCCAACTTACCAGAATGTGCATATCCTCGAAGCATCAATAAATGGGTGGTAAGATCAGGTTTGATACTTACTGCCTTCATGATTGTGTATGTCTTCTCCACATCATCCCACATCCATGCTGTGATATACCCAGCAATTAAATAGTTGTACGTACCAACATTTGGGCAGATACCCAAATCATTTATTTCCCGTAAAGTTGCCTCCATGTGATCTATCAGCATTAATCTTCCAAACACCGAGATCAGTATGTTGTATGTTACAATAGTTGGAGTACATGTTGCTTGCCTCTTCAGATCCCGAAAAACTGATTGACACTTAACAGCCAAGCCATTGAGCATATATGCAGTCATAAGGGCATTATATAAAGAGGTTGACTTGAGTCGCTTGTTGGAAGCCTCCTTGAATAGTTCAGCTGCAACATCAACATTCTTTAAACTTCCAGCCACAACAATAGCCTTGGAATACTCCTCAACTGTCATGGGAGTCCGGTAATCCAATTGTCTTCTTCTCCAGTCAAAAGCCTGAGAGAAAATAGTCAAAGTATGTTACTTCCTCAACAAGGAAAATGGCAGTAGCCATAGACTTAACATCATCTCTTAGGTAAAAGGCATTGAGAAGAAATTATGTAATACAGTAAACGCATACAAGACAATTCTTCAACTGTGACTAGTAGAAAGGCACAAAACTACTACTGACTAATTGAAAGAAGGATTGTGCGATATTACCAAAAGAAGAGCAACTACTCATATTTCATCCAAAAACTCAGCTCCATTTTATCCCCCGCCTAATTCACATAATCTAATCATAGAAGTTGTACTCACACAATAACTGTATGAGGTCCCATTTTAATTGACCTTTGCAGGCAGGGGTGGATCTACCCTTGTAGATATGAATCCATAAATTCAAAATCATAACGGATAAACACTAAGAACCTTAAAGACTGAACCCACAGAGTTCAAATCCTAGATCCGCCTCTGTTTGCAAAATCAACAAGTCCTGTTTGACCACAACTCCATTCATATATTTGTTTTATCATATCATTTTTATTTATTCAAAGATTGATGGCTATCGAGATATATGTAGTTTCTAACATACAATATAATAATCACATTCACTTCAATCATTGCAAAACAAAATTGGTTCAGTTATAATGAGGATGATATGGTATGGATGATATGGTATGTTGCATACAGAAAGATAATCACCTGGAGTGCTAGTCCGGGCGAAGATTTTAGCTGCTGTAAGAGCTCAACAACCGCAGAACCATCTGCATACCTATTAAACAACAAAACTCCTCTATCTTCTAATATTTTCTCAAACTTTTCAGCATCACCACTGTATGTTAACAATTCATCCTTTAAATGTGAAACTTTTTCTCTCATATCTTGTTTGACTAACGAATCGGCAGGACTCAACCTGTCTGCAAATAAAGTAAATACATGTGGCCAGCCGGCGGGTTTGGAAGAAGATGCCTTCTCTGCTAGTCCTCGGATCCACAACTTATTAGCTGAACCTCGTCCAATTGTACATGATGAAAACTTTCTATAATCTTCAGAAAATCTTTGGAGAATTGCTTCCTTCTGGGTAGCATCTGGGATTCTCCATACTCTCTTCATCATTGACAATTGACAAATAAGTAGAGAGGTATCCTAATTTACATAAAAATACAAAAGTGTAAGCCAAATTGAGGTATTCAAATGGCTAAATCAGTTCATTTGGCAGTTTAGATAACAACATCCACAGCATCAATATTGAAATTTAACTTCCAAATTTATTTCGAAAGCTATTTTCTATAGAAATGAAACAATTTTAAACGCGACGGGAGCAGGCAGCAACAGACGGCAGGCGGAGGCACCGGCGCAGAACTCTGTTAGCCTCTGGAGACTTTTTATCTCACAGTCTCGGTGAAGTGGGTGAACAAGAGATTAGGGTTGAAAGCCCAGACCCCCACATTTTTGCCAACAAAACAAATACAATTGGTGTATTTTGTAAAAATTTCATGGTATGCCCTTTTTGTTCTCCCATTTAATTAATACACCCTATATGTTTTTTTTTCTCCAAAAGACACTTTTACTAGATTTTTTTAAAAAAGCGAAATGGTCTGATGGACCCTTATATTTGTATGCGTTAGTATTCTGAACCCTCTAACTCAATACTTTATCAATTAAACCCTTAAACTCATTAAAACACAATATGTTAAATCCTTTTCTCATCATATCAATGTGTGTGTAATCCAACCTCTTACACGTGTAATTCCATGTCATTTTTCAATGACACGTAAGAAATTAAATATTAAGAAAATAAAAAAATAAATATTTAACTTTTGTAAATTCTGGATATTTTTAAATAGTCATGTTCTTCAACCTTCATACATGCTCACAATTAGAGCATCAAATTCATGTTAAATAGATGAAATTCTTCTTTATTTGACTTGAAATTTCAACTACAAATTCACTTACACATATCCAACGAGTCCCAATCACAAATTCATAAGACCCATTTATTGTTCTTCAAGTTTTCTCAAGCTTATCAATGATGTTTTCAACTTTTTCAACACCCACCATCACCTTTTACGTTAATCCATATCATACCTCCTCTTTGAATCCAACTAACACAAATAATGATTTCAACTTTTAAAATAAAAAAAACTAAGAATTTACAAAAACAGGAGCTGAAAAAAGAAATTAGGGGTGGGGTTTTGATTTGTTGCAAAGAGGAGAATGGATATGGCAAGTGATTTCCAAGAAAAATAAGAGAATGGGTGTGATTGGTGATTTTGTTGAAGAAGAAGAGAAGAAAGTTTAGGGTAGGGGTGAGAATAGTGCTAGAGAAGAAGAGAAATTGAGGTGGGGGCGGGGTTGGGGGTGGGGTGAGAGAGAAGGTTAATGAAGAAATAAGTTTTTTGGAATGACCTGGGAGCCCTTGTACTTGGTCCTATTTGTAAGTTGGACTCTTGCACTTACGACTTTACCAACTGAATCCTTAAACTTAATCAAACACAATATTTTAAACCATTTTCTCATCCTATGTATATGCGTGTAGTACACTCGTTTTACACATGAAATTCCACATCATTTTTTAATGACACATTATTATTATTATTTCAATGACACATTAGAAATTAAATATTTAAAAAATAAATAATATTAAAAAAATGGTACAATTTTCTCTCTCACATGGTACTCATTCCCACATTCCACTTCATCTTCTTGTTCCCACCCTCTACCCCTCCACTCCAAAAATAAAAACTCACCATTTTTCATCTTCTTCACACTCAAAAAATTTCTCAATCACAAAATGTAATTAGTTCTTGCACATGCTTTAGGTTCTATTTATTTTGATTTGATAAAAAGATATATCAAGAAAACTTCAAGTTGAAAAAAATAATATGTTTATGAGTAAATTCAAGAAATAGATCTTGAAGAATTAAAAATTTTAAAATGGTGAATGGTATAGTTTCTAACAAAAGTTTTTTTAATTATTTTTTATGATTATGGTGATGGAGTGTATGTCAAAGAAGAAGAAGAGAAAAGGGGTAGGGGCGAGGGAGGGGTTTCTTGGGCGGAAGAAGAAGAGAAAAAGAGTGGGGCTGGGGGCTAGGGCTGAAGAAGAAGAAGAGAGAAGGGGGTGGGGGTGGGGGTGGGGGTGGGTGAAGAAGAAGGAGATTTTGAGATTTTTTATTATTGTTTTGTCTTATAATTTTGAGATTTTTAAAATAAAAAAAATTCATTCACTTGCTTCAAAACGCGTGTGATCACACATTTGTCCAACTCAGTCATTTTGCCATATAACCTCGGTCAATGGTCAGAGGGATTTAAAAAATAGAGTTTTATCAAATTTAAGGGTTCAATTGGCAAAATCTTAAGTAGAAGAATCCAACTTACAAATAGAGCCAAATACAAGGGTTTCCCAGGTCATTCTGCCTTAAAAAATAATGTTTTCTAAAAACAATATTAAAATATAATATAATGTATTTATTGGAAGCGAGTGTATTCACACATTTTTCCAACTCAACAATATTTATGCCACATAGGTTTGGTCAATGGTTAGAGGGGTTTCAAATAGTGTGTTTTATTAAGTTTAAGGGTCCAATTGACAAAGTATAGAGTAAGAGGATTAAGAATACAGACTCATACAAGTACAAGGGTGGATCCATCAGACCATTTTCTCTTTTTTTAAAAAAAAATTGGGGTAGGAGGAATGGAGAATGAATTAAACGTGAAGAATCGAACTATCATCAATAAGATAAAAATTGAAGTAGTCAACCAAATAAGTAACCAGAGAGCTTTTAAAGTACATCTTTTTTTTTCTCCCACTTTTTCTATTTTTGCTTCTGTATTTGCACACATCAATTTTTTAAAACTGTTTTTAACATGTGTTTCAGTTAGAGCATGCAGACATGTATACATTTTTTTTAAAGAATATTAAATGAGTTTATTAGAATTGTTGTTATTTTAACAAATTGATTATTAAGATTCATTCTTTATGATATATGAAATTTATATTTCAAATTTGAGTTTATTTGGAGTAGATTTGTTCTTGAAATTATTGTTTTTTTTGCCACAAAATCTTTTAGATGCACATGTTTAAAACTCTAGTCAATTTTGTTATGTGTTTCGGTCATAACATATATGGCGAAAAGAGTCAAAAATACCCTTATATTTTCATTATTAGCTAAGTTTATCCTTTGTTATACTATGTGACATTTGGTTTGTGTTCTTGCAGTGATTTGGAGAGTTAAGGCCTCCTCCCTTTTCACAACATTTAATAGAATGAAATACTGAAGAAGCAAAGGTATGTTTTGATCACATGATCTCTTTATTAATGTGACTTTGATTTCATCATTGTTTAACAGAGTATATATGCCATTTGCATCCAATATCAATTTTTGGTTCAAAAGATATACATGAAATATTAGAATGAAAACAGATCAAGTTCATGAAAATCTCTCTTCCTTTGAATAAAAATATATACAGTGTAACTAGTGAAGGATCAAACAGATGTGTCTGAAAACAAAAATGAGTACAGGAATACTCAAGTTATTTCTCCGAGGAACGTTTAATATACTCAGATGTCTTCTCAGCTATGTACCTGATGGGACTTTGAGCAAACCATGGCGTTTGGACGATATATTATATCTTCAGTTTGCCTATTAACTCAAACATGGAAGACTGGAAACTAAATAAACTCTCAACACTAGTCTTATTTAGCATTCTGGCACATTCTTAAACACTTTGTAACATTTTTGTGTAGTGTAAATAGTAGATGTTCATATAATTTACAGAAAATATCTAGCAACAAAACATTTAACATCATATTATATATTCATTATGAATAGGAAAATGTGTAATCTTTGTTGAGGATCCATTATAGTTTCAATTGGCAGAAGCAGAGAGAGCACATTCCAGCAAACAACAATATCATTTTGCTGATGACAGATTGTACTCTCTCTCTTCTGTCAACAGAATTTCTCACTTTGAATCCTCAACCAAATCTTGTTTGTAAAAAATATTTACACAATTCTTGCTAATTTCTATGATAAACATTGATTAATAAACTATAACGATAGCATGAAAAAGAACATTTACGTTGTCAATGTATGTAACTTAACAACAACAACCTAACCTCAGTCTCAAACGAGTTGTAAGCTCAACTCATATCGGTGTGTATAACTTAAATCCGTAGAACAAAGAGTTGGTGATGAACATATAGGAACCAATAAGATAAAGAAATGACAAACTCTTAGGCTAAGAGAGGAGATTGAGAGAAACAAAAAGGAATAAAAGAAAGAACACTTAGCTAAAGAGCAGTGAGGGGCATGAAGATGATGAGTTACAAATGATCAATTTATAGTGAAGATGAGAAGAGCCAAAGAAGGGCAAAAGATTTTAATTCTCTGTTGGCTAATATTTTGGAAGGTACTTTGTATTTAGAGAATCTACTAAATAAAGACAAATAAGTGAAATTCCTTTTCATGTATATTTATTACATCTTATGGCATTGGACAGAAGTAACCTGTACTACATACTGAACTTATATGGAATTAGTGTTGATGATAATGAACTTTCAAAGCCAAAATTGATGTCATACTTACCTACTTCTAGAGTAAAAGATAATGACATGCTGTAACACTGCCATGTATAAGCATCCAAGGACTGAACATTCTTTAATAGTGGAGAAGAGTTTTATTTGGTTAAAGATGAAAAAGAAACAAAATCAGTACCAAGAAGGCATAAGAAAATGAACTTGCACCTACTAAGGGTTAAGGAATACTCTCTTCGTCCCATATTAGTTGTCATATTTTCCTCTTACACGGTCTTAAAGAAATCATAAATAGGAATTGGTTTTTACTAATTTACCCTCAACTCTTTTCAATGTAAGAGTCTAACTAATCTAATAGAACACATGGTTTCTAGTAAAATAACAACTGCACTGCCTACCAAACATGACTTTCAAGCCATAGAGCTGGTCTCCTTGTTAGGATACCAGTGTCTATTATAAATCCACAAAGAATCTGCTGCAACTCGTTCACTGTCTTGGTTACGATGCCAAGTATAATAGGCGTGTGTCCTGTTCTTAATTTCAAGAATCGCGTGACCAAAACTTGCTTCACGATAAGCTGAGTAGCTCGGCTGTGGTTCTGAAAAACTACACAAACAAAAACCAGGCAGACTCCCATCAGAAACTCTACTCATTACATCAGATTAAATAAAAATGAGATCAGAACGAATTGAAGTCTAACTTGTTAGCAATGCCTTCAATGTTTCCACCATCCCCAATTGTTATGTATATAGGCGCGGAAGGATCTTCAATTGGAGTACTCTGTCCATTTGTGATGTTGTACATAACATTTGATACTCGTTCCTACGAAATTGTCCATGTGACATATACCAATCAAGACTTATAAATTGGTTCAAAGATGAAATATTATAACTCTTTATAAGATAGAACTGAGTGGCCTACCGAGCGTTCATAAGAATGAACATGTCCAGCAAATACCATGTCAACCTTGTTCTGAACAAACCAGGACTCAAACATCACTCTCATGCTTTCACCTTCCATGTAATGATAGTTGTAACTGTTGTACCATGGAGAGTGAAGCAGAACAATTAGCCACGGAGTCTCAGCTCTGTTAACCTTCGGGAATTCTTGTTCAAGCCAACTATATTGTGGAGTATATGTACCTAAACAACATTATATAAGGTCAGTTATTACGCAAACAGAAACTACTAGTCAGAAAATCGAAGTTAAATAGTACTTACCATATGCTGAGTAAGAAGATAGGACTATTATATAAGTCGATGCACGTTTGATGGAATACCAAAGAGGAGATGTACTCTTAGATGCCTTGTAAGGTACATGATACCTATGCGAGTATGGCTTGAATGGAGTATTTTCACCCTAAAAACATCAAAAACACACATACACACACACTCAAAAAGTGTTCTTTTTTATGAACTATTAGTAACACACATTGAAAGGAAGTATTACAATCTCAGGAGCAAAATCAAGTTCATGATTGCCAGCAGCAGTAATCCAAGGTTGATAGGCAGCACTCTTCTCAATAAAACGGCCAAAAGTATCCCATCTCACGTTGTCATGAAAAGGGTAATGATCTGCATATGATAAATCACCAACAAACAACATAGCTTGACCTTTTGGGTTCGACACATAATGCTCCAACGTTTGATTTGAGTCAAATGTTTGCCCCAAATCCCCTGCATCCAAGTATATCACATTGTAACAGACAAACAGATAAGCATCCAGAGGCGGATATAGAATTTAAACTCATAATAATTCTGAAATCATGTCTTCCTATGAATAAACTTGGCACTCAGTACTCACCGATAATGCCAAATGTGTAAGGAACATCTGGTCCAACTTTTGGCGGAGTTGTGAAGGAGAATCTTCGAGTAGAATTATGTTCTCCCAGTTGATAAATGTATGTCACATTATACTGCATTTTGACAAAAAAAAGTAGAAACAATCTATCTCCTTCGAAGAATCAAAAGCAACTAGAAAAAACACCACAACTCCGAAGTATATATACCTTTAGTCGTTTGATTGTAGCATGATGAATATAACCTGAAGTGTAATTATAGTATTTATAAGATGTGGTTATAGCATGAGCCTTGTGTTTGTGATGATGCTTGGCCCCTTCCTCCCAATAGGTCACATACTTTGATTGGCTTTCTAGTGGTGTTACCCATGAAACAATCACACTTCTTCCTACATGATCTCCTTGTGTTATATGAACCTGCATTATTACCAGATACATTTGGTTACGGGTTGAGAGTTCTCATCACATACAACAAATAAAAGATTTTGCGAAAATAATATAATTGACTCTGGCAATAATATAATATGAGTATTTATAATCAGCACGTGTGAATGCAATGGCATAAACTCAACTGCCACTAAATGTTATTGTGGCAATATTAGTCTATTGCCACTAAATATCTCTAATGTGGTAGTGTCCATATCACTACCATGGACAGATGTATATAGGATTTATTGATTCATCGTAAATCAAATGGATTGTAATAAAATTCCAAATTCAAAACTCATAAAGTTCAAATCATTCTTGAATCTCCCTCTATTCACCTCACCCTTTGGTGATATACTAAATCTTTAGTTAGTGAATTTGTGACAATGAAATTAATTGGACCACCAAGGAGAATGTGTAACAACTAATTTGGTTTGATCACATCGTTAGCTTTTTTTAATTCTTTATGGTAGCTCTATCAGTATGTTGTATCCTACCTTTTTGGTAGATTTATTCTTCAAATAGAAGATGTATGACATTATAACTATAGAGAAAACACACTCTATCTAAACATTATATTCATTAAGACAATATAATATACAACACAATACACTACGATACAATTCATAATGAAACAATATGTAACAACCATCCAAACAAAGTATAAAATTTAAAATAAAATAAAATATTGGTTTCAAGAAAGTGAACCTGCTCGGGGGAATTATAACCAGGGGGAGGAAGAAAATATTCAATTGGCATGTCAATAGAGGCTTCAGATTTTCTAATATAAGTGCTTGTAACGCCTCCATTGCAAAAATCAAAAACTTGTAGCAATAAGAAAAATATGATTATCCAATTCATTGTTATAACTTATAATACTAAAGTCTAATGGTTTTTGCTTAACCAATAAATAATTAATGTTTATATTTAACTCTAAGTAGCAATTATATATAGTAATGACTAGAAGTAGATGATAAGCTGATAACAACTACTAGAGAATATTCTCCTAATAGTATTATATTACTCAGAAACCTTATTTATCTCGAATTTTATTTAGGTTATCTAATCTGTATATATCTCATCTTTATATATATGTGAATCATTATTTTATGTCTCTTCACTTTCGTTGAGACTAAAGTAATCTTACAGTTGTTAACTTGTAATAGACAGCCCCGAAATAGGAGATGTCTAATTATAATTTATAATATGGTTTATTTGAAGTTCTAAGGTTAAAAGAAAAAAAAAGGAAAATACATTTTAATTTTGAAAATCTAACGTTATTAAATAAAAGAAAAGGAATACATTTTTCAAAAATAAGTATGAGCTTGTTTGCAATTCCAAAGTTTCAAACTCAAATAAAAGAGGAAAATATATTTCAAGAAGAAAACAAATTGTGTTCCATTCCAAAACAAATACTTAAACAAGTTGCTAATTTTTATAATATTTCTTTTTTACATGGATATTAGCTCTGTTTAAATTCAGACAAATGCTTTGTTATGCTTGTTTCAGATTAAGTTTTGTTTACTAGGCTTGTTTTTGTGTAGGGCTTTGTTGCCTTCTGAACTATCTACTTAACTAGCAGTTGCTTTTACCTAAATTTGTACTTATATATTATCTCTTAATTTTTGTTATTTGTCTTTCCTTTTTGCTGATGCCTGATGCCAAAGGGGGGGGAAAAACACAGATGATAAATGTTAGTTAAAGCTACTATTGTTGCTATTGCTTAAAGCACAGGTACAAAGAAATTCTAGGCATAACATTCAGGGGGAGCTACTGATACCTAAATCGATTGCAAAATGGGGAGATTATTAGTGCATAATTATTCGTAAATTTTGAACTGAGGCTTGAAAAGGTAAGGAAACCATTGAAGTCAAGGGATCTAAATAAAGAGTCAATTAAATCACAAATCCACAACAATCAAGGCATAAAAGCTTCAAGAAATGTGCGGAGATCAGGCTCCATTATATCAAGGAAATCTTGGTATAAAAGAAAGATAAGTAGCAAAGGAAAATCTCTACAATCAGAAAAGGAAAAGAAAACCACAACAAAGATCCGGCAAAGAGCAAAGCAAGATCTACGAGTCAATCAAGAAAGGATAGCCTTTACATTATTCTTAAAAAATAAGACTCTTTCCAACGATCAATTCTCTTGGGTTGCTATCTCTTCATAATTCAATCTCCACTACTCTATTAAAGCAAATGATGTCAAAGAAGAAAAAAATACAACGAGTCTGAATCATCTCACATTCTTTACTCTACTTTTATCAAACATTGTATTACTGCTGTGCAAACAAAAAAGAGAAAAAGAAAAATATTGTTGGTAAGGCATTGTATCAAAAAGAAAAAGCTAAGTGTAGACTTAGGAACTATACTCACATCAAAGTTGCCAGTGACAGAGTTAGAAATTTTACCTAGGGTGTCCATAAATTGCACAACAAAAGTTCTTTTTAAAAAAGAGCAAAAAAATACTACTAGTGAGATTCAAGCATACAACCTCGAAACTCATTCAAAGCATCTGAAACTGTTGGGCTACAACAGCCTATTGTGTCAATAGTGTCCAAAATATATTATTTAATCACTTCATGTATCATTTTACTTGTATATACGACATTTTTTTCCGATGAAGGATCTACAATTGGACACCCTGACATGCACTTGGCTCCGCCACTAACCCTTGCAACCCGCCACTAACCCTTGCAACCTAACAGGGTTGGAGTAAAATCCATTCTAAATCCTAAACAGTATAAAACATTCTGTGTCCAAGTTTACTTTCTGACTTTCATTTTTATCGTTATATACTTATTGATAGCAGTTGACTGATGATACTCATAAATTGACTATATCAAGAAAAATCGATAAAGAAGCAATTCTATCCCCTCTTGCACTTTCAATAAGTCATTGTTCCCTTTCTAGTAAATTCCAAATGTGGCAAAGACTTGAGTCTATTCATATTGGCCTTTGATGGCAAAAATGTTGTGTTCCCCACCTTCGTGAGTAAATGTTTCATTGAGGGTGCAATTGCCCCTTCGACCCATGGCCAGCTCTTTCCCACTAATTGACCAAGTCAATGTTGGTTCTTTTACTCTTCTTAATTCCTTTTGGAAACAAAATAGTGATGATTAACTATATTATCTCTGTCTCATATTATGTGGCGTGTTTAAGAAAAAAGAGTATTGAAGTTTATGATCTAAAAAAGAAAGAGTAAATATCTCACAAGGTCACTCAACTTTAAGAAATTATGTAACAAAGTCATTCAACTTAACTTTGTATCAATAAAGTCACTCAACTTAGGACTTTTCTCTTATAAAATCACTCACCCAAATTTATAATTAAAAAAAAAATCTCACATAACAAAATAAATTATTTTTTCGTCTGATATAGACATGAATCTCACTTGATCAACCATCCCGTCTAAAATTAGATTTCAACTAAAATAAAATTGAAGAATTTATTTTTTCCTTCAAATAAAAACGAAGATCTGCAAACTTTACAAACACTTCCAAAGCCGAACTGGAGAAAAACTCATGCGACGTTGAAGTCTTGATGATAAAATTGCCTCAAGTTACTGAACTTCATTTCTTATCATTTTAGTACTAATTAATTTATAAATTTTTAATTTTAATCCATTATAAAATTGTCAGAATTTTAGTAAATATATACACATTTATGTATATAAAATAATATAATGAGCTCAAAGGTAATAATAGAATTTTGTGGGTGTTAAACGTTTACCCTTGAGCTCACTATTTTCATTAGTCAAGTAGTAAATAATAATTCTCTCAAGTCCTACTGATCAATCAAGAGAACTTAACATATGATATTCACATGAGAAAATGTAATATGAATAGAATAAAATAATTTTGAAAAGTTTTTTTTATATTATTTTAAAACTTTTTCTATATAAAGAGTAATTCATTTGTCAAGTCAGAATTTTTTGATTAAAAATTGGATGAGTGATTTTATAAATGAAAAGTCTTAAGTTGAGTGATTTAATTGACAAAAAACAAAGTCGAATGACTTTACTACATAATTTCTTAAAGTTGAGTGACCTTTTAAGATATTTAATCAAAAAAGAAAGGAAGCAACATAAAACAAAGGGTACTAAATCTTCTCTTCGTTCTATTTTATGTGATATAATTTAACTCGACACGATATTTTAAAAAAAAAAGACTTTTAAAATTTGTAGTCTAAAACAATCCTTAGATATTTTTGGGGTTGTAAATCATTTCATTAACGATAAAAGAAGAATTTCAAAGTTAAATTATTTCTAATTATAGTACGATAACATTCTTTTTGAAACAGATAAAAAAGAAAATGATGCCACATAAAATGAGATGAGGGAGTTCATAACACTTGTTTTCACAAATTTCCCCCTGTACTAGACTCTCTAACCCATTAGAGTTGCATTATGGATGTTACCAAGTGAAAAGAGAGGAGCCTCAATTTATAAAATTCAAATATAATAAGAGATTAAAGCATACACATTGATGAATGGCATGAATCCCTTCTACAAAATAAATAAATAATAAATGGAATGAATCCCAACATGGATGAAAGACAAGAATCCTGGGCTCCTTATAAGTCTTTTCTATTAGTTAACTTTTGAGGCTGAATGAAGATCGAAAATACATTTCTTTGCATTCCAGACGCCTGATTTGACACAACCAAAACCAACCCATGGTAGAGTAATGGCAGCATCATACCAAACACGCGTGCTTATTGACTTTTAGATGGTTAGACAAGTCTCATTCGAACCTGATTAAACGAAAAAAAAAAGAGTAGGCGTTTGGACATGCGATTTTATATCACGATTTGGACATGTCATTTCATGATTCACAACAATTAACTCCCAAATTTATATTTTGTAAAAACAATCCCATATTTATATCTACTAACAATCTATTTAATATGTAAATAATTTTTTTAATTCGTATCATTACTTTTTAAATCCTTTATATCGCATATAACGATTATTCTCACAAACATAAAATTTATTACTTTAAATCAATTCCTACTTTACTATTCATATTCACCAAATTTTTTTTTTTTTTATCAAATTTATTTACTAACCAAATTGACCAACAAATGGCTAAAAGTAACAATGTTGGTTCGTCTTCTCGGTCATATGATCGAGAAATGGAAGTTCAATGTAAGAAGGTCGTCTGTACTATGTGGGAGGATTATATTAAAAACTAGTATACTACAACTTATATTCAATTTTATTTTTTATTGAATTAAAGTTTGATCAATAAATATTGTATTTTTTAATAATAGCTTTGTGATAGTGTATTATAAGATTTTATAAAGAGAGGTGTTATGTTTATGAGAAAATATAAACATAAAAAGTCCAAATTGCATGTTCAAACAAAACTTCAACTTCATATATGCATAGCCAAACGGCCCTAAGTCTTAGCATGACTAGCAACATGACTTAATTGATAATATGCATCTTCTGTTAACAAATTTGGTGCAATCATGCAACTGCAACATTATTCGTTTCGCCTACTTTTTGTGATCCTTAGTATGATCCATCAGTCTCTTGGAGTTGATAAGATTTCAGTAAATCACTCTGTTTCTGGAAACCAAAGTATGGTCTCTTCGGGCGAAAACTTTGAATTAGGATTCTTTAAACCTGGTAATTCGAAAAAGTATTACTATCTTGGTATATGGTATAAGAATGTAATTACACAAACAATAGTATGGGTAGCAAACAGGGAGAAGCCACTTTCTGCTACTCAAATGAATTCTGTTGAGTTGAAAGTTTTGGATGGCAATTTAGTGCTTATTACTGAATCCAAAAACTTGTTTTGGTCCACAAATATCAGCAACACAATTAGTTCAAATACACTAGTGGCAATTCTTTCTGATGATGGTAATTTGATTTTGAGTGATGGATCAAATTCAACTACACCACTTTGGCAAAGCTTCGATCACCCTACTGATACATGGTTGCCGAATGCTAAGGTGAAGTATGACAAGCGTACAAATACAACGAAGATACTTACTTCTTGGAAGAACTCAGAGGATCCTTCTCCGGGGATTTTTTCTGTGGAGATGGATCAGAGTAATAAGCAGTTCTTGATAAAGTGGAACAGGACTGAGATGTACTCAGCTTCTGGATCTTGGAATGGGCGTATTCTCAGTTTGATGCCTGAGATGAGTTTGAATTCTGATAGATACAGCTTTACATATGTTGATAATGAAAATGAGAGCTATTTTATGTATTCCCTCCGTAACTCTTCCAAAATCAGATTAACACTAGATGTCTCTGGGCAAATCAGGCATCTGATATGGGCAGAAAATTTAATGGAATGGCAAATTTTTACGTCTCAACCAAGACAACCATGCGAGGTGTATGCTAGTTGTGGTGCCTTTAGCATTTGCAATAAGGAGTCCGCGACCTTCTGTAATTGCTTGACTGGTTTCACACCTAAATCCGATACAGAATGGGACTTGAATGATCATTCCGGTGGCTGTGTAAGGAAGAAAAGCTTGCAGTGTGGTGATGGTAAAAAGGGCGGGTTTTTTATGAATCCCAAAGTGACATTGCCCGAATATTCCCTAACTGTTCCGGCTGCTAGTGCTGAGGAATGCCAATCTAGTTGCTTGAGTAACTGTTCCTCATGCAATGCATATGCTTATGATAATAATGTGTGTTCAATTTGGAATGAACTTGTGAATCTGAAGCAACTCTCACCAGGAGATGGAAGTGGAAGTATCATTTATACCAGACTTGCTGTCTCTGACGAAGCATACGGTGAAGGTAAGTTAAAAGTCAGGAGTTGTATTTGATAGTGTTTGTCATTTCTATGTATGCAATGCTCATCTCCGAATAGTTACTGACAGAGCTTTCTATGGATGTTTGTTCTTTTTTTTGTCTAAAGTTTCAGTTCTTTACCTCATGGATTTCAACATTACTAGTCTATAGTCTATTTCTTGTCACAGTTTCCTTATGTTTCTTCTTTTCTGTCAGATGCAAAATCAGGGAAATTTTCCCTGAAGCTTAAAGTTATCATACTTGGCATAGTAGCCGTTGCAGTTCTTCTATGTAGCTTTAGCTACATTTATTATAGGCGAATGATGGCGAAGAAAACAGGTACTAGTGTTGCTATTACAATCTCTGGAGTAGTTGTTTTACCACCACCAGAAAAATTTCTCCCTCCGTTTTTTTTTTCGGAATCAGATCAAGAGTGATATCTCAAAAGGCTGGTCTTGTTTTCTGATCTTAGCAAGCCAACAAAGCACAGGAGGCAATCCAGTGCCACATTGGTTCAACAAAGAAAGAGAAGCACAAAACCTGATCAACGAAAATGATAAGCAAAACATTGCCGTTCCATTCTTTAGTTTGGAAAACATATTAGCAGCCACAGATAATTTCTCAGATGTAAATAAGCTTGGACAAGGAGGTTTTGGTCCTGTTTATAAGGTTAGCACTAATTTTTCACTTCAAAAGTTCCACTTTATGTAGTCCTTTCATAACGTCCTAGTTTACACATCGAAAATCTTTCAGGGTATATTTTCAGATGGACAAGAAATTGCAGTGAAAAGGCTATCAACCCAATCTAGACAGGGCATTGACGAATTCACGAACGAAGTCATACTGATCTCGAAACTTCAACATAGAAATCTAGTCAGACTTTTAGGCTATTGTATCACAGGGTATGAACAGATTCTACTGTACGAGTATATGCCAAACAAAAGTCTAGACACCTTCATATTCGGTTAGTATATATACCTGAACTTATCTTATTTCTTATTCTCTCTATTTACTTGATCAATGTTGCTAAATTTTCTCCATGTTAACCAAAACAAGATCCAACACATAGCAAGCCATTGAAATGGAAAAAGCGATTTGAGATCATATTAGGAATTTCTCGAGGGCTTCTCTATCTTCATGAAGACTCACGGCTCAGAATTATTCATAGAGATCTGAAAACAAGTAACATTCTTTTGGATCAAGAAATGAACCCAAAAATATCAGACTTTGGCTTGGCAAGGATAGTTGAAGAACAAACAACAGAAGCAAATACCGATAAAGTGGTTGGAACTTAGTAAGTAATACAAACATGACAATGTTATGAACTTTGCTTAATTGCATCGCACAGCTAACTCGTGATAATTCCATCATTATTTGGTTGATTTAGCGGATATATGTCTCCTGAATATGCATTGGAAGGAGTATTCTCGATTAAGTCAGACGTATTCAGCTTAGGAGTAGTAATACTGGAGATAATAACCGGAAGAAGAAACACAGGATTTTATCAATCTAAAGAAGCATCTAACCTTTTGGTTCATGTGAGTGGCTACAGTACTTTTCTGAAACCAAAAATTAAACACTTGTAGTTAATTTTTTCTAATATGTACGTTGGACTTCATATTCATTATTCTAAATCATCATATCACAGGCATGGAATTACTGGAAAGAAAAAAGAGCACTACATTTGTTGGATCATTCATTGCTCGAATCATGCAACCCGAAAGAAGCAATGAAGTGCATAAACGTGGGGCTCTTATGTGTGCAAGAAGATCCAGGCGATCGTCCTAACATGTCAAATGTTGTGATGATGCTTCGTAGTGAAAGTACGTCTCTTCCAAAGCCTAATCAACCAGCTTTTGTGCCAAGGAGAAATGTTTCTAATTCAACTTCTGTTTCATCTGGTACACCACCTAGCTTCTCCAATATTGAGTTGACAATCACAGTGGAAGAAGGTCGATAATGTGATGAATTCATTAGTTTTTAAACGCAAATATTCTCTGCATGAAATTATTTTTTCATCTTAGATAAAAAAAAGAACAAGAGAAAATACATCAAATAACCTTGAACTTGACAACTAACGTTAGCAGTTTAATTGTAACGTCACTCTCCTAAAAGCGTGTAAAGAAGGAAAAAAGAAAAACTAAAATTATAAAATTATACCCATGACATTTTTTTATTGGTCAACGCTATAGAATTTGAAGCTCTAACGTTAAAGAAGAAAAAAGCCTTTTTATGGAGGAATGATTTTTATTTTTATTTTTGATTTTGAAAATCTACCGTAAATAAAAGAAAAGGAATACATTTTTCAAAAAAGGAATGAACTTGCTTACAATTCCAAAGTTTCTAACTCAAATAAAAGAGGAAAATATATTTCAAGAAGAAAACAAATTGTCTTCCATTCCAATACAAATACCTAAACAAGTTCGCTAATTTTTTATGTAATTTTTCTAATATTTATTTTTTTCATGGATAATATATATAGTCAATTCATTTAGGAGTATTTTTTACTGAGACGTCGTAGATCTTAGGTAAGACTATATTAGTTTGAAAAACTTCTTTAATTTGAAGTAACTATTACAAAAACTGCAAAATTTATTCTCGATAGATATTTGAAAAAGAATGATGTTTTTTTATTTGATTGAGTACATTGATTAGAAAAATCTTTTTTACTTTTACAATTTCTCTTAGACATGAATAACTTATCTTTTAACCAGCTATCAAACATGATATTATTTATGCAAAACTTAATACTTCATAACTCACTTCCGAACCCGTTAACTAAGGACTTCTGATGGTTACCACTTTCACCTATAATTACATCAATAAAAACCCTAAAACCAACTTCATAACTCACTTCCGAACCAGTTAACTAACGACTTCTGATGGTTACCACTTTCACCTATAATTACATCAATAAAAACCCTAAAACCAGCACCAAGTTAGAACTATATGATTAATGATTGATGAAAAACTAAGAACAAGTGGTTGGAAAGATTTATTTGTCACTACGAAGAGGTACTAATAATGATTATTTGAATAGTATGTTTTTATATTTAATATGACCAATTTTTGGGACCTTGAATTTTTTAGGCCTAATTTAGTGCGCCACTAGTGAACAAGTGGTTGGAAAGATTTATTTGTGACTACGAAGAAGTACTAATAATGATTATTTGAATAGTATGTTTTTATATTTAATATGACCAATTTTTGGGACCTTGAATTTTTTAGGCCTAATTTAGTGCGCCACTAGTGATTTTGTTAGCTTGTAAATTTGTAACCATTGAATTCACGAAGTGCGCCACCAGTAAACTTGTTACAATATCCTAACATAAGATCACAGTAGTGTCTCTCTCTCTATATATAAAATAAAATTTTAAGATATCCATCTCTAAAATATATATATAAGGGAAGTTACATAAAATCCTACTAGTTTAGAAGTTAATTATTTAGATTCACTCTAGTTTGCAACATAACGTATCTTAACAGATTTTGGTGCCTCCAGATACGTCCAAATGCATGTATCTCGAATACATAGAGTCAAATTTAGGTGTAAATTGTTCTAGATACATTATATCCAAGTGAATTCGCATGTATCTAGAGTACATAGCAAATCTCGCTAGCCTCTTTCCAATCTCGCTTGCCATTCTACCATGTATATGGTATCACAGATACATGCGAATCACTCTAGATACATGTATCTAGTGTGATACACATGTATCTGGGATACATACGAATCTCGCTCGCCTTTCTCCCCAATCTTGCTCGTCTCTCTCCCTAGTTTTGTGTATCTGATAGCAAAAATTTAGAATTCTAAGCCAAGTGAATGTTAGAAGCAAGATTTTCACAAATTTGATACACTGTAGGAATAGAAAAAAACAAGAGTAAATTTCTTAAAAGGTCACTCAACTATGAATAATTATCTAGTAAAGTCATTCAACTCTATTTTTTATCAATAAAGTCACTCAACTTAAGGTTTTTCTCTTACAAAATCACTCAACCAAAGGCTTTTCTCTTAATTTTAACGGCAGGGTTAAGAATAACTTAATTTTAACGGCGGGGGCTTAGTCAACCAATAAAACAAAGTTGAGGGGTATTTTTGACCCTTTTCCCTTTTTTTTATATAAGAAATTTGATTGAGTGATTTTATAAGAGAAAGTGTCTAAGTTGAGTGATTTTGTTGAAACAAAACAAAGTTGAATGACTTTACTAGATAATTCTTCATAGTTGAGTGACCTTTTGAGATATTTACTCAAAAAAAACAACACAAAACATCAATTAAACAGAGAAATTTAGTGTGTATTTCTTCCATAGCTACACTTTTGTAAGTTCTACGAAAAAAAATTACTATGACAGTTGTATGCTTACAAGAAAAATTTACTACAAGAAGTAGGAGAACTAAATCATTTCATCGCGGTTTTGGCAAGGTAATCGTCATCTCATTTATAGATACATCACTTAACTGCTGAGATTGCCAGCTGCTACGAAAAGCAGGTTCTTTTGGTTCAGGGATGGGCGTTGTTTCGTTGCTTAGCATGAAAGCTACATCAGACATTATTGGTCTATCAATTGGGATTTCTTGAACACAAAGAAGCGCAACCAGAATACATCTTGTTGCTTTGTTATTGTCGCAGGTTTCTCTTATGGACGGATCAATCAACTCCAAGATTTTTCCTTCTTTCCACTTATTCCATGCCTAAAAAATGATCAAATGAGTTGCACCATAAATTAAAAACATGAAAAAAGTGAAAGAAAACAGAATTAGCAAATGTCTTGAGTGTTCTTACCCATCCTAAGAGGGACGCGGAAATTTCAGTCATTAAAAAGTCTGAGTTACGTTCACCACTCAGAATTTCTAACAGCAATACTCCGAAGCTGAAAACATCTGATTTCTCTGAAAATTGACCATATACTACGTATTCCGGAGACATATAGCCACTATGCCACATTTGTATAAATCAGTCTCCATTAGATATACACAATGACATAAAAGCTAGTAAAGCTCGGAAACCACAAATCATAAGGGGTTATTACTTACTATGTACCAACGACTCGATTTGTATTGGCCTGTGTTTGATCAGTCCCGAAAATCCTTGCCATTCCAAAGTCTGATATTTTAGGGATCATCTCTTGATCTAGCAGAATGTTGCTTGCTTTTAAGTCCCTGTGGATGACTTTTAATCTCGAGTACTTGTGTAAGTAAAGCATTCCTTGAGCAATTCCTTCTATTATCCCCAAACGTGTAATCCAATTGAGCGTAACCTTCAACGAAGGGTCTAAAAAGAAAAATGAACATCTCATTAACCGAAAGGAATTGAGAGGAATAAGAAATTTAAGTTATATGAAGTCTTAAACGGAGTGGAAGAACGAACCAAACAGAAATTTGTCCAAGCTGCAATTGGACATATACTCATAGATTAGTATCTTTTCCTCCCCTTCAACACAGCATCCTAAGAGGCTGACAAGATTCTTATGCTGCAGTTTCGCGATTAGCTTCAATTCATTCATAAACTCCTCCAGTCCTTGTGATGACCTCCTGCTTAGCCTTTTGATGGCTACGTCTCCGAACTCAGCTAAAAAACCCTGAAACAGAATGTTTAAATCCACATCCTCCATAGTCATGAAATGAAAATAAGACGTATTTCTCAAAGTAGCATCAGTAAAATATCAACACTGAATTCAGTTAGCACCTTAAACACAGGACCAAATCCACCTTCTCCAAGTTTGTTTTCTCCATGGAAGTTGTTAGTAGCCTCTCTTATTTTCTGAAGGTTGTACTGCAGCAACTTCATATCGCTTTTTTCTACCGAATATAAACCAGACACGGACCTAATGAAAGCTTTAGTTCCATTCTTCCAGCCTAGCATCAAACAGCAATCAGTAAAGCAAATCAGTGTAATCCATACGAAATTCGAATTCAGTATTAGTGCTAACTTACAATTAAGAAGTACACTAACACACCTTTTCTTCTCAAGTGCTTTCTTTTGAAGATAAAGAAAACAATACTAATAAGAACCAAAATGACAGATATTGCAGAAACAATTCTTGCAACGAAAATTTTGTGTCTGTGAGCTGAATTCCTAGATCCACCATGACTAACTGCATCTAGAAGATAAAAAGTAAATAAATTTAGTTTTCTATAACAAAGATGTTAAAGAATACTAGTTAGTAGAATTAATAAGGATAGAAGTGAAAAAAATACTTGGTGTAGAGCCATGAACTCGAACATTGAGAACTCTGCCAGCAGGAAAGTTTTGAGAAAGGTCCAGTAAATCTCCAAACCAATTTAAACAAGTGCTATTCGAATAAGCATAAGCTGAACAGGAACAGTTCCTAATGCACCGCGTTTCACAGTCCTTAATGTTCATATATCCTAAGGAGATAGCATGATCCGGAAACTTCATATCCTCATGTTTCAAGAATATGTCTCTGCCATCACAACCCAATGCTACTTTTCTAACACAACCATTATTCCATTTCCCCTTTTCCCAATCTGTCGAAAATCTTGGTTCAAATCCAGTTAAGCATTTGCATAATCCACTTGATCTAACCTCACAGCTGCCAAATGGACCACACTCCGCGTAACGTTCACAAAGAGATTCTGGTGCTTGAAGCATAACTTTCCACTCATTAGCATTTTGATACCACACCAGTAACTGAATGTACCCATTAGGAGTCAAAACAATCCTTATTGTTACCAACCCTTTGGTGTAACCATAATTAACGAAAACTTCATCATTTCTAGAACCAACAGAAATATACAACGCAATTCCTCTGATATTCCCTCCAGTGTATTCATTACAATCATCAAACCTAAAATAAACACTGTTCTGCTTCAATATGTAAAAACGCGTAAGCCCTACTGGATCTATCCCAAATGAAAAATTTCCAGGTCGAGGATCATCATTACTAGTCCACGAATTAATCAGAGTTCGTTGTCCTGTTTTTCTGTTATAACCAATTTTCATATCAGGCATAAACGTATCCGTAGGATGATCAAAGCTCTGCCACAATATATCAGACTCACCATGTTTGAGCACGAGATTTCCATTATCTAGTAGTGCTCCCACAGTAGAATTTGAAGTTGTGGATGAAACATTTGATGACCACATAAGTTTATCCTTTTCTTCAAATATCACTAAATTTCCATCATCGCTCATAGTGAAAACAGCAGTAGAATTTTGAGGAATTTGAGATTCTCTATTAGCAATCCAAATGACCGTTTGCTCGGGGATCATGTTGTACCATACGCCAAGATAGGTAAATGTAGAATTACGCGGAGTGAAGAAGCCTAAGGCAAAAATTCCACCAGTTGAAATCATTTTCTGATTACCAGTGATTGATTTGCCCATCTTGATACTTTCTTCACTGGCCAGAAGCATAACGAAAGAACAGTAAAATACAAGTAAAAGAGCTACAACAGTATTCAACTCCATTATTTTTCCTAGTACAGCTCTTTGTAATTTGCAGTGCTTTATTACAACAATTTTTTTTAAAAAAAACAAACAGTATCCCTCTTTTTAAAAAAATTTGTGGTCCCTCTTGAGCAACATATTGGATGTTTTTAACATTTTTCTCGGTTTTTTATTAAAACCTCATGTTCCTACAAGAGTTTGAGACCACTTGCTATGTCATGTGACAGATCAGGGTGTATGAGGGTGTATCTAAGTTAATTAGTCTAGTAGACGAGTGTATTTAAGGTTATCAATAGTTCAGCAATGAAATTAATAATTTGCACAGAATTTAGGGGTGTTTTTAATACTTTTCTTTTTAATTGAATGCTCAATTGATTTCACGTACTAGTTCTTGAGGATCCACCGGCCAAACAGAACTTTGCAAACGTGGATTTTAAAAACGTATATATACTATATACGAGTTGTTATAACAAAATCAAACAAGAATTTTCACTTTTCATAAGTCAAAACATATTACTAATAGAATTATAAAATTAGGTTTTGGGCCTAACTCACATTCTAAAAGTGTTTAACTATCTAATCTGTTCTTTAGAAGTACTTCTAGTTTTAATTTTTGTTATATCTTTCAGACATTACGACAAAAATAACTTTTAGCGGCAATAAATATACACATTAATAATGAGTGCTAAAGTCTTACCAGCATTAGTTGAGTGTCATTAGATCTAATGTCACTAAAGGTTTAAGGAACATATACAAAGAGTGTTAATTGCTGTTAAAAATACATATTTAGCGACAATTAAGCAATTGTCATTAATTAATTGTCACTAAAGATCATTTTTAATGTAGTGAAAACTAAACTTTGAAAAAATAATGCTCGATGGACACGCTTCGTCGAAAAATTACACTATATATAAATCTTACTTTATATTGATATATATGGTACGTATTTAGAACACCCTTAAAACTAATGGAGATTTATAACGCAATGGCAAGAATATGCTCACAACTTACCTGGCACCCAAGTTTGAATCCCTAAAGAGAACATGCATGGTGAAAGTTAGTTGAACTTGCAAATCATCACCTAAAGTGAAAAGACGGTGAAAGTTCCATGTTTTGTGACATGTGATACATATTTTCCTTCGTGTCATTTTAATTGGCGTTTGTTAACTTGGCATACTCCATATTTCTCTTATATAATTTATGGGTATTAAATAAAAGTTCAAGGATATTAAAGTCTTTAAAAAGTTTTGCAAAATAAAGTTTCTTAGCAAAGTTGTATTTTATGCTTTGTTAAATGAACTCCATCAAGAGCTCTACAAAAGGCTCCTACTTTACTATTTAATTACAAAGCATACCCCTATAATTTCATTCAAGTTGAAGATATGATGGGTCCCATTAGTTTTTCCATTCATGCGCCATTAGTCATTATAGAGTATTTTAAAATTTGATTGGTGAATAGAAGTACTTAATATTTTTATGTATGGGGTATAATAAAATATTTTTTAGTCTCTTAATTTTTACTTGTTCATTATTCTAAAAATAGATTTTTATTTTTATTTGATATATTAAAATGTCATGTGAAGACAATTATTTTTAATATTTTATTTTTAATATTAATTACTTATTCTTCAAATTATTTTTCAAGATCTAATATTAAATATTAATTAATAGGAGTAGTGTGATAAAATAGTCATATCAATCATTATTTTTTTAATAGATAAATATGACAAGTAAAATTAAAAGAGGGAATATATACTTCAAAATTATAGTGAGAAGTAATTTGTGGAAAGAAATAAATAATGAGAAGAACCAATAATACGAATCGGCGAAAATGTTATCCTCCAATTAGGATTTTCTGTGAAATCAATTCATATCAATTAAATCTTATATTAAAAGAAATTCTCTTTCACCTGTTCATTTTAGCAAATTAAGAAAAAAATATCATTTTCATATAGTATTATTTTAATTTTTTTGATAATAAAATGTGAAATATTACCATACCACCACGACTATTTACAACCTAAAGAGCCCCTAATGTTTTCGGCCACCTTCTTGGAAGGTTACCTCGAATCACTAGGTCTCAGGAAACACACATCTAGGTACAAATCTTTGAAATAAAAAACTGACATCTATGTGCTCTCTTTGTGTCTTTCAAAATGTATATCCTTTGATAAACTTCCCTCTGTATTTGCGTGATGATGAACTCAGTTTGTATACTTGCTTGTTGGAAAATTCTCCTATTCCTTGTTTGCCAGGTGTAGTAAATCATTGCCCCCCACACTGATGCTACTATCTCCTTTTGGAACTGCTTCCATCTTCTTTTCTTGATCCATTGGAGCGTGCTACAAACCTCTGCACATTGTATTGTTATCCCTAACCAACTACTTAATTTGTTCCTTACTTCTGATATCCAGACACACTCAGTGAAAAGATGCAATTGTGTCTCTTCTTTGTCCTCTTCACATAAATAGCATTTAGTAGTATCCACGGAAATATTCAGCCGCGCTAATATTTCCTTTGTAAGCAATCTTTCTTGGTAGGCCAACCATATTATAATCATGTGCCTGGGCAACAAGATTGAACTCCACACTAAATCAGCTTCCTTCATCTTGGGCTGGTCCCCCAACAAAGATTGATAACTCCGCGAAACAGAATAGTCGCCTGTTGGTGTAAGTGTGTACCTCCCTCCTTGATACCAACCCGTCATCAGTACTTTCAAAGAATTTATCTTCTTCCAATACCAGCTGCAATCTGGTGGTGGATTATGTTCCCAAATGTTTGCACTCAACTTCATATAGACTACATTCACCCATTTAACCCACAGAATATCCTTCTTCCTTGCTAGCTGCCATAATAATTTCCCCACTGAAGCTATATTCCAATTGCAACATCCCTTAATGTTAAGACCCCCATACTTTTTTGGCACACATACTTTGGTCCACTTGCAACATCCCTTGATGTTAAGACCCCCATACTTTTTTGGCACACATACTTTGGTCCACTTGACTAAAGCTAGTTTTCTTTTACCTTCCATAGCTCCCCATAAGAAATCTCTGCATTTTCTGTCAATTTCTTTCAGTACACTTTGGGGCAATATGAACACTGCCCCCCAGAAGTAATACATAGAGAATAGAACAGCCATTATAATCTGTAGTCTTCCAGCATAGGATAGGTGTTTAGAGTAGGCTACTCTTATTCTGTTAGTAATTTTATCCACCATTTGCTGACAATCCATTTTGTTCCATTTCCTTGAAGTAAGTGGTTGCCCCAAATACTTAATTGGTAGGGTACCAAGTGAGAAACCAGTTTTGGTTAAAATGTTTTGCTTGACATCTTCTTCCACTCCAGCTATGAATATGTTTGATTTATCCAGATTAGCCACCAAGCCTATTACCTCACTGAAATGATGAAGTGCTTCCATAACTCTCGAGACTGAACTCAGATTTCCTTTACAAAATATCATAAGATCATCTGCAAAGATTAAATGAGTTAATTTGTTATCTTTACACATTGGATGGAAATGGAAGTCAGGTAGTGTGCTCATTTGTTTTAGCACTCTTGACAGATACTCCATGATAATAACAAACAAGAGAATTTTGTAGTAGTAACACATGCCATAACCATTTTGGTGAACTTTTCTGGAAATCCAAAGCCTCTCAATGCTTCCTCTATAAAGTCCCAGCTCACCATGTCATATGCCTTTCTAAGATCAATCTTCATACGACATCTAGCTGAGGTCTTCCTATTATAATGTCGTAGTAGATCATGGCAAATTATACGAAATATTAATAGTCAAATTTATTAATAGTTTATAATTTATTTTTATAAAATTAAAAATCTATCTAACCTAAAGTTTTAATTAAAGAAACCTAATAATTGATCTGGTACAATTCAATGTGGTCATTACTTTGATTTCTAAAATTTCACTATTAAGATTGAAAAATATATTTCCCAAATACTTACTATACTCTTAAATAATTAGAAATTTAGATTTATTTAGAACCATTATAGACTACGTATACATTTATATCAAAAAGTATATATATATATAATAAAAAAAATTCATTTTAATTTTCATAATATTGCACGGGCCATTTTTCCTAGTAAGAATATATATATGAGATTTATTTTATTAAATTAATAACTTTATTAATTATGTTTTGAAAATTTAAACTTGAATAGTATTACTTAATATAGTTATTTAATAATTAAAATAGTATTGAATTAAAATAATAAACTTTTTAAATTTATTAAAATAGATAAGTAAAAAGAAAAATATTTTTATTATAAAAATCAAGTAAAATGAAAAGGAGGGAGCAACTTAACTTTTTAACAGTAAGAAAAGGATATAATGTCGTTTGGTGTGAAGTATAAGGTATAATAATTTCAGAATAAAATGCAAAATTATTTTATCCTTCATTTGATTGGAGGTCTTAAATAGTCTTGAAATTATTTATCCAACCATAATTTATCAAAACGAGATGTGGAGATTATTTCTAATGTAGATATGTTTTCTTTTTTCTCACATTAATTGAGTAGAACTAGATCCTTTTTTTTTTTTGGTCATAATTGAAATTAGCATGTAGTATATTAATAGCTTAAAACTAGTCATAAGAGCATATGATTACTACTAATTAAATATATAAACGTGTCTAGGACAGTCCAAAATAATGATCAAAGATAGGATATAATTTCTTGTTTTTTTTCTTCTGAGTGGGGTCTTTTAAAAAATTGGAATATTATCCTAAGAAACAATTCAGATACAGTTTGTCGTTGGATAATATGTTCAACGTTTTCATCATCGTCCTCATGGATAAATGAGGTCTTCATGCAAACCTAATTGATTCTTAATTGCAATTATTACTAATGTGTTTAGATTGCTATATGGTACAAATTGTTCATTGACTAGATTTGCGACCGTCCAATCATTTTATTTAATTGTTCATTAATTCCGTTGTTTGTTTCATCTCCAAGGGCTTTTTGGTCAATTTAGATACCTTTAGTAAAATGCACCATACATTAACAAAAACTGTTTACTAATTTATTTTGGTAAAGATATGGCACTCCAATTAACTTAATCCCAAAATTTAGCTCATGCGGAAAGGATTATTCATTATCTAAGTCCATATAAGCAGATCGTCAATTCATTCTCCAATTAGATGGACATTTTCCATTCTACATGGTAATTAAGAAATCATTATAGATTAATGGTCAACTTTACTATGTTGCCCTTTGGTCATATTAATTAGTCTCTTGAAAAAAGAATTTTTGAATCTTCAAAATTTGTATAAACTTCAAAAGGTCATATTAATTGTAGGGATAACATGCAAAAAAAATTTAATTAATCCTATCCTAATTTAGTAAGTAATCAAGTAATATGAGACAAATATTTTTTGTAAGATATTCATCTAATATGGGACAGAGGGAGTAACAATTGAGAAATAAAGAATTTTGAAACTAGTAGTCTACATAAGTCATGTTTGTGTGATTATAAATCATTTCATAAAAAGTAAAATAAATATTTTAAAATTGAAATATTAATAAATATAGAAATATTTCATTCTTTTTTAAAATTAATTAAAAATAAAAGTGTATGGGACATAGAGAATAATATTATTTTATATATTTACTAATATTATAATCATATATCTAAAAAAAATTGTGTTGATATATACTTAATACTTCGATATAATTTTCAATATATATCATATCAAATATCAGAAAGTTTAAAATATATATTAAATATCATAATATCAAAAATTTTAATTTTAATATAATAATTTAATATCTACCGCCTCATTGCTCACGGATGTTCACAAGATATTAAATGGCTATAATATCATTTTCGTAACAAAGGCCCCAACTCCATTTTCAGACGGTTTGTCCTTCATATCTCTAGAGGCATCGTTCCTAACAAGACTCTAGTATTTTGGACTTATTTTGGAGTTTTATTAAATTATGTCGCAAATTATTTATTGTGATTTTAAGAAATACTTCCTCTATTTTAAAATAAGTGAATTGTTGAGGCAGTGCACACTTATTAAGAAAAAAAGATTAGGACATAAAATAAATATCACTTTTCACTTTTGCCCTTTTAGATATTTTCAAACTATTTTTGAAAATATAAATAATCCAAAGTAAAATTATAAATATGAGCAATTAATTCTCTTGAAATCATCACCTAGAAGAGGTAAATGAAGGGCAAAAATGAAAAAAAAATTCAACAACTCCCTTGAACTTTGAACTATTCACTGATTTTAAACTATAAAAAAAGTCTCAACAATTCACTTATTTCGAAATTGAGGGAATAATCATTTTAAAAAATTACGATAAAATTTATTTATTTTATCTTTAGTAATAATTATTCTTAAACACTACAAACATCTTAATTACGAGGAGATAACACATAAATAAAGTATTACCAAAAGTAAATATTAAATAAGAAAATTATATCTTAAAATATAAATAAAAATAAAATAATCAAAATCCATCCAAATAAATAATACTCCATTAATTTTTAAAAGATATGTAAATAAAATACGACACATAAATTGAAACACAAGATGGAGTACTCCCTCCATACAACAATAGTTGTCCACTATTCTATTTTGGGATATCTAACAATATTTGTCCACTTTATGAAATCAATGGATAATTTTATACTTAGCTCCTAATTTACCCTTATCACTAATTATAGTCATTTCCTTATTACATTTTTCAAGACATTGTATTTATTATATTCAAATTGTGATATACTCCCTCTGTCCCTAATTACTTGTCCACTTTTGAATTGGCACACTTATTAGGAAAATAATTATTAACATAGTGAGTTTACCATTTTTACCCCTATTAATTATGAAGTGAATGAATTAAAAATTTAAGATTTTCAAGAAGTTCTACCTTTTTCAAAATAATTAATTGAGGGTAGAATAGGTGTAACACCCCGAAAATTTCTAAGTTAAGACTCGAACCATTCTTAAAATTCGTATAAGGCCTTACCGAGTGATTCTTAATTGTTCTTGGATTCTAAGGTCAATTCTTTAGTGTGTGAATGAATTTGAATATGAATTAAGGTCAATAGAATCCCCTAACACAAAGTTGAATTGAAAGTTTTCCTATCGATTGAGTTTCAATAGGAGATCATACTTGGGTCAACTTCAAACGATCATATCTCTCAGCTTATAAAAAATTAGGTGGCTCATAGCTATCAAATCGAAGATCTTTGAGTCCTATTTCCAACGCCGCCAAGTTTGCTAAATTTCGAGCTCGGAGTAAAAAGTTATGCCCCTTTGAGTGAAGCCTCTCTATTTAAGGCATCTCATTCGTTTTAGAAAAGGGTATTTTGGTCTTTTTCTTTTTTCCACTAGGTTTAACACGTTTTTCCTCACCCAATTAAGGGTCTAATCAAATGCTAAACCATTCTTTATCGTTCCTAAACACTTAGAAAAATAAGAGAAGAGTTCAAAAGAAGAAAAAGGTAGGCTTTGAGCGTTCGTCAAGATCCTGTCGATTTTCGCCAAGAACATTGTTCTTTCCAGGTATGTAAGGCTTCCAACAGTGATGGATTTGTTCATCCTCATGCCAAACATATAATCCTTTCATTAATTCGCCCATACAATCGTTTATGTAAATATTCTTGAAGAGTTCTTGAGTTTTAAGCTTCATTCTTTAACAATGGAGGTTTTGAGTTCTTGAGGTGAAAGTTTTGTGAATGAGTGGTGTTTCTTGATAGAATTTGAGTGGGATTTCGATAATTTTGTGTTGGGTTTATGAATCAAAGAGAGTTTGAAAAAAACCAATCGATTCGAGGTGAGTCAGGACCCGAAATTGAGTAAGAAAATTCATCGGATTTCTAGGTAGAAGGCTGGGGTGGCGCGCCACCATAGCGCCATAACTACTGGTCAGTAGTTTGGGGCCTGGTGTGCCATGCCAACAGTGCGCCCCAAACTCTGGTCAGTAGTTTGGGGCCTGGCGCCCCACGCCATCAGTGCTCCAAGGTTGCCTGACCTTTTTCCTTCAGTATTTCATTCCGGACGTGTTCCTCTAAGTTGTGTCTATGCTTTCCCTCTCAATATTAGCTCTTATAGGCTCCATTTATCATTGAAAATTCATGCATTATCTTACTCATGTCTTAATGCATTTTCAAAACTGAAGTGAGTTTAAAAAAAGAGTCAAGAACTATTATTGAGAAAGTAAAGAGGAGTTTAAGAATCTTTTTAGAACAAATGTTTTGTCTTTAAAATTGATTCTGAGGAAGAGTAAAAGATGAGTTTCGAGAAAAGTATAGGGAACTAAGTAATTCCCAAGATAATAGTTTTAATTTGAGAAAAGAGAGACTTTGCTTTCTAATTGAGTTTTGAGCACAGAGATACTTCAGAGTAGTTACCTCTTTTAAGAGGATAATTTGAGCAATTACCTCAAATCAAAGAAAGGGTAATGCTTTTATACATTTGAGCAACAATATATATCATTGGGAGTAGTATTGAACACCGATATTGGGGAGAGTTCAGACAACTCAAAGCCCCCATAAACCATGTCTTACCAACATGAGTTCAGGATCATACTTTTTAGATGAATCCTTATAGCTTAGTGGATCCACTTAGTTCAGGTGTTCTATATCCCGGTACGATATAGGACAATTCTGGCAGTGTGGAGAAGACGTTGTATCATCACTTAGCTCACAGTGATGGTTGTCGGTTAGAGAATCTCCCAATAAAGTTAAAGTGTATTTTTTTTTTATATAACACTTCTTATGTTGAGTTCAGAATTGAGTAAGTATTTTTGTAAAGTTAAAAGATTTCATTCCTTTAATCCTTTACATTCAGTTGAGTTCATGATATACCTATTGCAGTCATTCAGTTCAGTTATTTATTCCACTTTAGCCATATTACATACTCGTACATTCCATGTACTGATGTCATTCGACTGCATCTTATAATGATGCAAATACAGGTGTTCAGGATCATCAACAGACGCTTCGTTGAGATCATTTGACATTCGAGTTAGCTTTGTTGAACCTTCATGCATTCCGAAGGATTCCCCTTTTTCCCCTTTTAGTTTAGTCTTTTTAGGGTGTTGTGGGTCTTGTCCCAACATCCATGTTGAACTATAGAGGCCTCATAGATAGATAAAGTTGAAGAGTCTTTCAGTATTTACTTCTTTTGAGTTGTTTTACAAACTATAAGTATTTCTATTGAATATTGTCCAGACTTTATGTGTTGAGTATTTAAGTTTATCAGATTTAATGCAGTTTTAAGCCTATTATTGCATGATTTAGTTTTCCACTTGTAGTCAGCTAGGATGAGGGTTCGCTTGGGGACTAGCAATGGTTCTTGAGTGCCGGCCACGTCCAGGGTGTAGGCTCGGGGCATGACAATACGAAATTTGTTTTGTCCTTTCTTGATTTGTCAAAATGGACAAGTAATTAGGGACAACTAAAAAAGAAAAAAGTGGACAAATAATTAGGGACAGAGAGAGTAGTAAAATTACCATTCTATTTATACTCCCTCCATCCAACAATAGTTGTCCATTATATTATTTTGGAATGTCCAACAATATTTGTCCACTTTATGAAATCAATGAATAATTTTACACTTAGTTCCTAATTTACCCTTATCATTAGTTATATAACTATTTCTCTATTACATTTTTCAAGACATTGTATTAATTATATTCAAATGGTGATATAGTAAAATTACCCTTCAATTTATAGTTTCTTAAAAAGTGTGCAAAGTCAATAGTGGACAACTATTGTTGGATAGAGGGAGTATTATTTTCCTAGTAAGGTGCATTCATTAAAAAAGGGAAAAGGCTCAGATATGCCATCGAACTTTCAGAAAAAGCTTATTTATGCCATCCGTTAAAAGTTTGGCTCATATATGCTACTGTTGTTAAAGAAAAGGCTCATCCATGCCATTTTTTTTAACTCCGATTTTGCAAAACCATTTTTTACACCCCAAACAAGGTTTAACATTTTTCAATTGTAGTTTTTGGATCAAATGTAGTTGTTTTGCTTCTTCTTCCTTAAGAACACATGAAGAGCATTAACAATTTCCAAATTTCAAACTTCTTTAATTCTTCACGAAATCACTTCAAATTTCAAGAGTAGTTTCCCTCCGAGCTAGATACCAAAACTCAATATCTTTTAAGCGCGAATTCAACTTAACTCAACAAGACCCACTTGAAATTTCTTCAAAGTTTCAAAACTTCAACATTCTTTAATGGTAGAATTTTCTCTACAACTTCAAATCATTTGAAATTTTGAACATACACTCAAAAAACACTAGGGATAAAGATCTAATGTCAAAAACAACTACAAAAGCACGAATCAAAGCAAATTTTTAAAATTTTGGGACTGATTTTCATTTTTTGGAATATTTTTTTTAATACGGGTAAATTTTTTAAACTCTACAAATAATTTTAGAATTTTGATTTTTTTTAAAAAAGAAATCAATGATGTAGCTGAAATTTGAGATGATTTCATGAAGAATTAAAGAAGTTTGAAATTTGGAAATTGTTAAATGTTCTTCATGTGTTCTTAAGGAAGAACAAGCAAAAATAGTACATTTGATCCAAAAACTTCAATTGAAAAGTGCTAAATCTTGTTTGGAGTGTAAAAAGTAGTTTTGCAAAATCGGAGTTAAAAAAAATGGCATGGATGAGCCTTTTCTTTAACAGCAATGGCATAGATGAGCCAAATTTTTAACGGATCGCATAAATGAGCCTTTTCTGAAAGTTCGATGGCATATTTGTGCCTTTTCCCTTAAAAAAAAAAGGTATTATAGAGGTTAGCCGATACACTGCTCGATAATCGTCCGATAATTGTTAATCCATTACCGAACCAAGCGATATCTTATCGGTTGACTAGTGGATTAGTAAATTCAAAATCGATAACCAATAAGCTAAATTATCCGTCAGATCCACCCGATGAGCAGCCCTAGGCAGAGTATTACAAGAGGGGTTGTTACCTCTAATCTTAAGATGGTGGATTCGAGTCATTAAAGAAGTAAAAAAGTTTAAAGCTCCGAAGGCTAAAAATAATACTTCTCATTTTAATGTATTTGTCATATTTTAACTTGATATGAAGTTGAAAAATATATTAAATTTTTTTTTCTTGAATCTTGTGATCTTAAATTATACATAAAACTTTTTATGTATAAGAAGAAAACTTGGAATTAAAGAGTTGCAAGAAAAGGGAAGAGAAATCCTTACGAAACAAATTAAAAATGAAGGTACGACAAACAAATTGGAAACGAAGATTACCAATTATATAGAAAGAGAGAAGGCAGAGTAGGAGGTGTAATTTGGGAAAAACAATGGAGTTGAATAGTGTGCTTCCTCTTTTACTGTTAATTTTCTCATGTTGTTGCTTACCCATTCTTCCTAGCCAAAATTATATCAAAGTGGGAAAATTAATCACTGGTAATCAGAAATTGATTTCAGCTGATAGAAGTTTTGCCTTAGGATTTTTCACTCCATCATATTCATCGTACAGCTACCTTGGCATATGGTACAACAGAATCCCTCAACAAACCGTCGTTTGGGTTGCCAACAGAGAATCTCCCATCCCACAGAATGCTTCACCAGTTTTCACTATCGGCAATGATGGAAATTTAGTGATTTTCGATGAAAAGGGTAAACTCATTTGGTCATCAAATGTTTCATCCTCAACACCGGAATTACTATTAACTTCAAATTCTACTATCGGAACTTTGTTAGATAACGGAAATCTTGTTCTCCGACACTATGGCGAGTCTAATTTTTTGTGGGAGAGCTTCCAGCATCCTACAGATACGTTATTACGCCAAATGAAATTCGGTTTCAATAAAATTAGTGGCTTACGAAATGTGATCACTTCATGGACGAGTAATGAAGATCCTCGCCCTGGAAATTTCTCTTTTGGAATAGACCCTACGGAAGGGCGTATACGTTTTGTTATTTGGAACCAAAACGGTATTTATTGTAGATTTGACGATAGTTGCAAAGGGTATGTACTAGGAACTGTGTGGTGTTTCACTGTTGTTACTGAAAATGATAATGTATATCTTAATTTAGCTTACTACAGCATCTTCCAGAGATTAAGAATCGTGCTGAATCCGAGCGGGTACCTTCAGGTGATGGTGTGGGATCGGAATGGTAGTAAAAAGTGGAAAGTTGAATTTGAAGCACCACGATTTAAGTGTGAACTTTATGCGCAGTGTGGTCCGTTTGGTAGCTGTGGGATCAGTTCAAGTGGATTATGCAAATGTTTAAGCGGATTTGAACCTAGATTTTCGACAGATTGGGCAAATGAGAAATGGAATGGAGGTTGTGTGAGAAAAATACCGTTGGGATGTGATGATAGAGACCAGTTTTCGAAGCACGAGAATATGAAGTTACCAGATCATGCTGTCTCTTTAGGAATTATGAGCACTGAAGAGTGTGAAACTCAGTGTATTAGGAACTGCACTTGTTCAGCTTATGCTTGTCCGAGAAACGCCTGTTTTATATGGCATGGAGATTTACTGGATCTTGGGCATGATATTACTAACGGTAGAGCTCTCTATGTTCGAGTTCACGACTTAGAGCTAGGTATGTTTACTTGTATCATTGTTGGTTCTACTAACAAGAAGTGGAAGACTATAATTTTCGTGTTGTAGATGCAGTTACTGATGATCAATCTGGGAATTCAGGTCAAAGATACAAAATTCTCATTGCAAAACTTGTTTCTGCAACTTTTGCTGTTTTGCTTCTTATTAGTATCTCTGCTTTTATCTTCAAAAGAAAGCATTTGAAAAGACGAGGTGAATCTAGCATTTCTAAACTGTAATGATTTCAGATTCCGTATTGTTTACAGTGCTTTGCCTTACTGATTGTTGTTTGAAACTAGGTAAAATGGACGGAGATTCTGCTCTCGTTAGCTCCATGCCTAGTGGATCTTTAATTGGGAAAGATGATATGAAGTTGGTACAGTACAGCCTGCAGAATATAAAAGACGCAACAAACAACTTCCATGAAGATAACAAACTTGGAGCAGGTGGTTTTGGCCCCGTGTTTAAGGTGCAAAATTCAATATTTTGATGTTCGTATTTAATATCATGAATATAGAGAAGTGCAGCTTTAAACATTTTGTTTCAGGGGTCTTTGGCTGAATTTGGAGACGTAGCCATCAAAAGGCTAAGCAGGAGGTCATCACAAGGACTGGAGGAGTTTATGAATGAGTTGAAGCTAATCGCAAATTTGCAGCACAAAAATCTAGTCAGCCTCTTAGGATGTTGCATTGAAGGGGAGGAGAAGATACTGATCTATGAGTATATGCCCAATTGCAGCCTGGATAAATTTCTTTCTGGTTATACTCATTAGTATTATTTTCGTGAGAATCATAACTTTGTTTTCCTCATTTCCGTTGGCTAATTGGATATTCATTTTTTTAGACCCTTCGTTGAAGGTTACACTCGATTGGGATACACGTTTTGTGATAATAGAAGGAATTTCTCAAGGAATGCTTTACCTGCATAAGTACTCGAGATTAAAAGTCATTCACAAGGACTTAAAGGTAAGCAACATTCTACTAGATCAAGAGATGATCCCTAAAATATCAGACTTTGGAATGGCAAGGATTATCGGGACTGATCAAACTCAGGCCAGTACAAAACGAGTAGTTGGTACATAGTAAGTATAGCCTCTGTAACTAGTTTTTATGTTATTATCTCTTGTGTATAGTTACTGGAGACTGATTTACGCCAATATGGCATAGTGGCTATATGTCTCCAGAATACGTAGTATATGGCCAATTCTCGGAGAAATCAGATGTATTCAGCTTTGGAGTATTGCTGTTGGAAATTCTGACTGGTGAACGAAACTCAGACTTCTTCATGACTGAAATTTCTGTGTCTCTATTAGGATGGGTAAGTACACTTGCGCATTTGAAATCTTAGTCCAAGTTTGGTTTCATTTCTTTTAACATTTCACATCATTTGACATCTTAGGCATGGAAAATGTGGAAAGAGGGAAGAATGTTAGAGTTGATAGATCCATCAATAAGGGCGACCTGCGACAGTAACAAAGCAACACGATCTGTTCTGGTTGCTCTTCTTTGCGTTCAAGAAATTCCTACTGATCGACCAACAATGTCTGATATCGTTGTCATGTTATGCAACGAAACAACGCCCATCCCTGAGCCAAAAGAACCAGCTTTTCGCAGCAGCTGGCGACATCAAAAGTTAAACGATTTCTCTATAAATGAGATGACATTTACTTTGCCAGTACCTAGATGAGAGGATTTAGCTTTCCATATTTCTTGTGGGATTAATCTTATTAAGAAAAGAGCCATCTTCTCAAAAATGTCTAGTAATTCTTATATGCAAAACAACACAACTCCATATGCGCACAACTTTTTCACCACTGTAAATATAAAATCAAAAACCAATTCAATTACTATATAGTATATACCCCTGCAATTTCAAATATACAGAGTGCACCAATGCATTAAATATACTAGACACACCAACGAGAGTTGTGGTGGAGTGGTAAGTACACATTCATCCTTAACCAAAGGTCTCGTGCTTGAGTCCCCTAGGTACGGAGTCACCTTTATTAGGGAGCGCTTTACCCCGAATGTGGGACTTCCCTATGCGAATCTGAATTTAATCGAGTTTCAATGTAGATATACTAGACACAATCGTTTCTATACTACTACAATTTCATAGCTAGTTACCAAGCATTGCTATAGTTTCAATATTTACCATTCATAGCAAATCTTTCATTGTCAGGTGTCTATATTCATTGTATTCGTTCACGTTCACGCAAAGAATATAACTTGTGTCAATTGTATTATGTCATTTTTTTCAAAAAAAGAGAAGTGGAGATAGAAAGAAATCAAATTGATTGAAAAGCTTAAATTAATGATTAAGAAAAAAAGGTCGATGGCCCATTGAAATTACATAAATGTTTGTCAGCCCTTCTAATTCAACTATTTTTTGGAAAATAAAAGGCAGTGTTAATAACTTCCACAAAGATGGAATCTCATCTTAATTTGTCAAACTAATACATCCCCTTTCTCTATTATAAAAAATGAGTCATGTTTCACATTTCACACAGCATCATTAGTCCCCCCGGGAAATTTCAACGTTTGAACTTACATAGGTGATGTTGATATGTTATATAAAGTCATAATAATTGTAATTTTTTATTATTATGTTGTGACATTCCATTTTAAGATACGAAGTCTCGCATCGATAAAATACAAGAAAGATGTTGAGTATATGAGTAAGCAGATTTTATCTATTAGTGATGTATTTTAAAGTCGTATCAGCCTAGACCCAAAGTGGACAAAATCACTAATGAGTTGGGCCATTATAAATGGTATCAGAGTTACTCTTGTATCGGCGCCACTCTTGTGTCATCAAAACATAGGAGAGATGTTGAATATATAAGTAAGCATGTCTTACCCACTAATAACGCGTTTTAAAGTTGTGCGGGACTAGACCCAAAACAAACAATATCACTAGTGAGTTGGGCCGTTACATAGGTACTTAAGCAAATTATAAAAAAACAAACAAAAATATTAAACTTAGTTTGCGTTTGGACATATGATATGAAGTCATTATTTTAAATCAGTGTATGGACATACACTTTGAGATTATGACTTCAAATCAAATTCCAAATTTTCCAAACATGATTTGAGATTCTAAATTATAATTTCAAAAATAATAATGTATAACTTGATCCATAAATTTATATTTTGTAAAAAAAAATACCCAGTATTTTAAACTTTGTAAAAAAAAAAACTCATGTTTGACATGAAGGATATTGTTTGTACCACGTGAAATGATTATTTTTAAGAATAATTAGTTACTTGTTGACGTGTGGATCTCTGTTGGTCGCCTACAACGATGGTGGAGTTACGTTGAAGAAGACGAAGTGACGCCATGGTTTTTGATCGGAGGCTTCCACAGACTTATTTCCTTTATTGCTTTAGATTTTGTTTGTTTCTCTTTTTTGTTGTCTCACATTGTTTTGTCTTCATTTCTTTTTGTTTGTGTTATTTTAGTTTTGGGCCACTAGGTGGATTTGGTCTGTTTGGATCTTATCCGCATGGTTCTTGTACTTATTTGCTTTGTTGATTAATAAAATGACCTTCTTGCCTTTTTTTTTTAAAAAAAAAAAAAAAACTCTTAACGGCTCTTTATAAAATTATATGTATTTGAAATTTTGTGATCACAAATATTTATGGCATAATACATAAACATGACCCTTAACTTGGCGTCAGCTGGCAACTATGACCTTTAACTTTGGGTGTGCACAAGTAGGCACTTTAACTTGTATAAAATTGAACAAATAGACACATTCGTCTTACATGGCACCTACATGACAACTTTGTGTCCTACGTGGCGTCCTACGTGTATTATGCCAGGTAGGACATGTGTGTCTATTTGTTCAATTTGTTCAATTTTATACAAGTTTAAGTGCCTACTTGTGCACACCCAAAGTTAAAGGTCATAGTTGCCAGCTGACGCCAAGTTAAGGGTCATGTTTATGTATTATGCCTTAATTGTAAAAGGAACATAAAGATATGCGATCATCAGTGCTGCGCATTAGGATATTCCAATAATTTTTTGTGAACTATAGTTAGCTCATTTGGTGGAATTGTATAAAAATTAAGGAAATTTTGATAGTTTTCATACATTGTGGAGTTTTCATGTTTATGAGAAAATATACAACTTAAAAAATTCAAATTACATGTCCAAACAAAGTTTCAACTTCAAATCAATCTAATTTCAAAATTATGATTTCGAATCATGATTCCATATTGCATGTCCAAACAGAGCTTTAATAAGAATTGGACGAGTTAGATTATGACCCGAATTTTAATATATTTTAACCCAAATAACTTTGATCCACCCTCACCAGTAGCTATTTAGCAATAATTGGCCAACAACCACGCATGAGAACTGCTGAGCTAGTGTGGACCTCCATGGCTCTACCTAAACATCGATTTATAACGACTTGGCTGGCTATCCAAGGCAGATTACTCACGCAGGAGAGGAAACTGAGACTGCACATTTAGGTGGATGACACTGACTACTGCCTCTGCGATGAGAAGGTAATGGAGACCAAAGAGCATTTATTTGAGAAATGTGAGTGGGTAAAGGCTGCATGGGAAGAGATGAAACAGTGGACAAGAATAGCGTTGCAGAACAATGGGATCAAACAGGTACTGGAAGGAATAAAGTCGAAGCATTGGAAGAAAGGTAAGAAGGAGACTATTGCGGCTATTTGTGGAGCAATACTATACCATGTCTGGAGAGCCAGGAATTAGAAAAAGTTCAAAGGCAAGATTATACATACAAAAGAGGCAGTAACACAGATCAAAAGGAGATCATGGAAAGATTACATTTACTTAATAGTTCAAAGAAAATACTAAACTGTATGAATTTTGTCCAGCATTTACTTTGTAATTAGTTTTCTTGCTCGTAGGAGGCCTAATTTCTGTTTCCAGGAATAGGTGCTCTTTATCTGTATTGGTGTTGATGGTAATGGTAATCTTTTACAGTTGTTACAAAAAAAAAATAGGCATAATACAGAAATATGACCCTTAACTTGGCTTCAGTGGACAACTATGCCCTCCAACTTTGAGTGTGCACAAGTAGACACTTAAACTTGTATAAAATTGAACAAGTAGGCACACACGTCCTACATGGCATAATACACGTAGGACGCCATGTAGGACACAAAATTGCCATGTAGGGTGCCATGTAGGACGTGTGTGCCTACTTGTTCAATTTTATACAAGTTTAAGTGTCTACTTGTGCACACTCAAAGTTGGAGGGCATAGTTGTCCACTGAAGCCAAGTTAAGGGTCATGTTTATGTATTATGCCAAAAAAATACTTTGATCCACCCATTTATTAGTACATCTCTTTTTGACCGCTCAAATTCAGTCCAACATGCCCATTTGTGGGCAAATTCAGTCCGTTTTGGTGTGTGTTTTTAGAGAGGGTCCCTTTTGGTGTTTAGGGTTCAAAAAGTGTCCATTTTGGTACCGGACTCTACCGTGACATGTATGACGAAACTTCATTAGAACAACAATCCAACCTTAAAGACAAGTCTTTTTTTCCCCTTTCTTACTGAAAGGCCTTTACGACAAGTTAAGAAGGTAGAAGAGACCAAAATGAAACAGAAAATGAACGATTTTATCAACACAATATATTCTATGCTGTACACAATATTAAGCATATATACTTTTCACTATAAATATCAGCAGTACTGGTCCTAGTCTACTACTGCCTAAACAACAAAAAAATTGAGAAAAAAAAAAAAGATCATGTATTCCAGTGATTTTGTTTTTTATCTAAGGTGAAAAATTAATTTCATGCGGAGAATATTCACGTTTAAATTCATTTGAAAAACTAATGCATTCATCACATTATCGGCCTTCTTCTACTGTGATTGTCAACTCAATTTTGGAGAAGCAAGGTGGTGTACCAGATGAAACAGAAGTTGAATTAGAAACATTTCTCCTTGATACAAAAGCAGGTTGATTAGGCTTTGGAAGAGACGTACTTTCACTTCGAAGCATCATCACAACATTTGACATGCTAGGACGATCACCTGGATCTTCTTGCACACATAAGAGCCCCACGTTTATGCACGTCATTGCTTCTTTCGGGTTGCATGATTCGAGCAATGAATGATCCAGCAAATGTAGTGCTCTTTTTTCTTTCCAGTAATTCCATGCCTGTGATATGATTATTTAGAATAATGAATATGAAGTTCAACGTACATATTGGAAAAAATTAACTAAAAGTGTTTCATTTTTGGCTTCAGAAAAGTATTCCAGTCACTCACATGGACCAAAAGGTTAGATGCTTCTTTAGATTGATAAAATCCTGTGTTTCTCCTTCCAGTTACTATCTCCAGTATAACAACTCCTAAGCTGAATACGTCTGACTTAATCGAGAATACTCCTTCCAATGCATATTCAGGAGACATATATCCGCTAAATCAACCAAATAATGATGGAATTATCACGAGTTAGCTGTGCGATGCAATTAAGCAAAGTTTATAACATTGTCATGTTTGTATTACTTACTAAGTTCCAACCACTTTTTTGGTATTTGCTTCTGTTGTTTGTTCTTCAACTATTCTTGCCAAGCCAAAGTCTGATATTTTTGGGTTCATTTCTTGATCCAAAAGAATGTTACTTGTTTTCAGATCTCTATGAATAATTCTGAGCCTTGAGTCTTCATGAAGATAGAGAAGCCCTCGAGATATTCCTAATATGATCTCAAATCGCTTTTTCCATTTCAATGACTTGCTAAGCGTTGGATCTTGTTTGGTAACCATGGAGAAAATTTAGCAACATTGATCAAATAAATAGAGAGATTAAGAAATAAGATAAGTTCAGGTATATATACTAACCGAATATGAAGGTGTCTAGACTTTTGTTTGACATATACTCGTAAAGTAGAATCTGTTCATACCCTGTGATACAGTAGCCTAAAAGTCTGACTAAATTTCTATGTTGAAGTTTGGAGATCAGTATGACTTCGTTCCTGAATTCTTTAATGCCCTGTCTAGATTGGCTTGATAGCCTTTTCACTGCAATTTCTTGTCCATCTGAAAATTTACCCTGAAAGATTTTTGATGTGTAAACTAGGATGCTATGAAATGACTGCATAAAATGGAACTGTTGAAGTGAAAAATTAGTGCTAACCTTATAAACAGGACCAAAACCTCCTTGTCCAAGCTTATTTACATCTGAGAAATTATCTGTGGCTGCTAATATGTTTTCCAAACTAAAGAATGGAATAGCGATGTCTTGCTTATCATTTTCGTTAATCAGGTTTTGTACTTCTCTTTCTCTGTCGAACCAATGTGGTACTGGATTGCCTCCTGTGCTTTGTTGGCTTGCTAAGATCAGAAAACAAGACCAGCTAGCCTTTTGAGATATCTCTCTTGATCTGATCGGAAAAAAAAAACGGAAGGAGAAATTTTTCTGGTAGTGGTAAAACAACAACTCCAGAGATTGTAATAGCAACACAAGTACCTGTTTTCTTTGCCATCATTCTCCTATAATAAATGTAGCTAAAGCTAGATAGAAGTAAAACTGCAACGGCTACCACACCAGATATGATAACTTTAAGCTTCAGGGACAATTTCCCTGAATTTGCATCTGATGACAGAAAAGAAGAAACATAAGATTTACTAGGGAGTCAAGAAAGTTATCACAAGGAAACTGTGATAAGAAATAGACTTTTGTCCCTAATTTAACCCTAAAAGCTAGCTTCATGACGTGATGATTGTCTGAGACCATATAAAGAGAACATCTCATCCCTAAAGTACGTTGTGGAAACTCAACACCCCTCATGCCTAGGCCTGACATGTCTGAGACCATATAAAGAGAACATCTCATCCCTAAAGTACGTTGTGGAAACTCAACACCCCTCATGCCTAGGCCTGACAACTGGAGCGTGAACGAAGAATTGGGATGGGTCTGATTCTAATAACGTGAGGCTAACTCAACTATAAAAGCTAGTTTTATGAGGTAAGGACTGTCCAAAACCATATGAAAAGACCATCCCATCCTTAAAGAGCCAATGTGGGAACTCAACAAACTAGTAATAGTTTACTGGGGAAAGATCTTCAACTCATATTGGCTAGTTGTAACTAATCAAAACATGAAAATCATACATTTGGTCAGTGACTATCTTATGTGTGTTTATAACGTAGAGGGTGTTGCGTAAACTTAAATTTGGTCTGTGGCTATCTGATGTTTGTTTAAAACGTAGAGGGTGCTTGCGTAAACTTTTAATTGCCTAGTTAATTCTTATGAGCACTAAGATTTAGATAATATATAGACTCATAATGTTGAAAGCTATGAGGTAAAGAACTGAAACATTAGACAAGAAAATACAAACATCCATAGAAAGCTCTATCGGTAACTATTTGGAGATGATTTTCATACACAGAAATGACAAACACTATCAAATACAACTCCTGACTTAACTTACCTTCACCGTATGCTTCGTCAGAGACAGCAAGTCTGGTATAAATCACACTTCCACTACCATCTCCTGGTGAAAGTTGCTTCAGATTCACAAGTTCATTCCAAATTGAACACACATTATTATCATAAGCATATGCATTACATGAGGAACAGTTACTCAAGCAAGTAGATTGACATTCCTCAGAACTAGCAGCCGGAACAGTTCGAGAATATTCGGGCAATGTCACTTTGGGATTCATCGAAAACCCACCCTTCATTTTACCATCACCACACTGTAAGCTTTCCTTCCTTTCACAGCCACCAGAATGATCATTCAAGTCCCATTCTGTATCAGATCTAGGTGTGAAACCAGTCAAGCAATTACAAAAGGTCGCGGACTCCTTATTGCAAATGCTAAAGGCACCACAACTAGCATACACCTCGCACGGTTGTCTTGGTTGAGACGTAAAAATTTGCCATTCCATTAAATTTTCCGCCCAAATCAGATGCCTGATTTGCCCAGAGACATCTAGTGTTAATCTGATTTTGGAAGAGTTACGGAGGGAATAAGTAAAATAGCTCTCATTTTCATTATCAACATATGTAAATCTGTATCTATCAGAATTCAAACTCATCTCAGGCATCATGCTGAAAATACGCCCATTCCAAGATCCAGTAGCTGAATACATCTCAGTCCTGTTCCACTTTATCAAGAACTGCTTATTACTGTGATCCATCTCCACGGAAAAAATCCCCGGAGAAGGATCCTCTGAGTTCTTCCAAGAAGTAAGTGTCTTCGTTGTATTTGTACGCTTGTCATACTTCACCTTAGCATTCGGCAACCATGTATCAGTCGGGTTATCGAAGCTTTCCCAAAGTGGTGTAGTTGAATTTGATCCATCACTCAAAATCAAATTACCATCATCAGACAGAATTCCCATTACTGTATTTGAACTAATTGTGTTACTGATATTTGTAGACCAAAACAAGTTTTTGGATTCAGTAATAAGCACTAAATTGCCATCCAAAACTTTCAACTCAACAGAATTCATATCAACAGAAGAAAGTGGCTTCTCCCTGTTTGCTACCCATACTATTGTTTGTGTAATTACATTCTTATACCATATACCAAGATAGTAATTTTTCGAACTACCAGGTTTAAAGAATCCTAATTCAAAGTTTTCGCCTGAAGAGACGATACTTTGGTTTCCAGAAACAGAGTGATTTACTGAGATCATTTCAACTCCCAGAGACTGATGAATATTGATAGATAAACATGTAAGGATTACAAAAAGTAGGCGAAACGAATAATGTTGCAGTTGCATTGTTTTGCACCAAATTTGTTAACAGAAGATGCAGAGCATCAATTAAGCTCATGTTGCTAGTCATGGTAAGACTTAGTTTTTTCGTTTAATCAATATTCATATGAGACTTGTCTAACAGTACAAAAGTCAATAAGCACACGCGTGTTTGGTATGAAATAAGGCTGCCATTAGTTTTTGTTATATGTCAAATTAGGCGTCTGGAATGCAAAGAAATTTATTTTGGGTCTGACTCAGCCTCAAAAGCTAGCTGATAGGAATGATTTATAAGGAGCCCAGCGTTCTCGTTCTTCATGGATGTGAATTTCATTCCATTTTGCTTTATTTATTTTTTTTGTAGAAGGGATTCATGCCATTCATCAATGTGTATGCTTTAATTTTCTTATTATATTTGAATTTTTATAAATCGTGGCTCGTCTCTTTTTACTTGGTAGCATCCACAATGCAACTCTAATGAGAGTCTTGTATAGGGGAAAATGTGTGAGAAACAAGTGTTATATACTCTTATCTCATTTTATGTGGTATCATTTTTTTTGGTCTGTTTCAAAAAGAATATTGGCTTATTATAATTACAAATAAATTAACTTAAAAATTCTTCTTTTTTCCTTAATGAATGATCTACAACTACACAAATATGTAAGAATTATTTTAGATTATAAGTTTCAAAAGTTTTCTTCATTTTTTTAATATTATGTCAAATCACGGTGTCACGTAAAATGAAACGGAAGGAATATTTAGTATGTTAATGATCACTATTTTGTTTTCAATCTTCAAAGGGGGAATGGATTGGAAAAAAAAAAAGGAATTAAGAAAAATAAAAGAACCAACATTGACTTTGTTAATTAGTGGGAAAGAGCTGGCAATGGTTCGAAAGCGATTTCGGAAGGGGCAATTGTACCCTATATGATTTTATAATTGTTGCCATCAAAGGCCAACTTGAATAGACCCAAGTCTTTGCCACATTTGGACTTTACTAAAAAGGGAACAATGATTTTATACTTTTTTACCTTCGTAACTCACATCACATTTTCAAGGAATGGTGATCTCCCCTTCACGCCCAAACTCAACTGGAGCTTGGACCGAGAGTCTAAATAGAAATGAACTTTGCTCTGAGACCATTTGGACCTAACTCAACTCCAAAAATTAGTTTATAAGGGAAGAATTACTTAAGTGGATATAAGTGAGTATCGGTCTATTGGCAACCAATGTGTGACTCTAACTCATTCTAACAGAGATTAAGTTAATATATGTTCTCTTAGCTTGAAACATTTGGTTTACATGTTTTTGATGAACGGAGAGGGGCCAGAGTCTGTCCCATATTATTTCATCGACCGTGTCTGATATGCCCCTCAACTTTGTCATTTAGAGATGATATACCCCTAGTGTTATACAAATGGCTCACATATACCTCTTTCCTCTAACGGAAGTGGAAAAATTAATTTTAATTTAATTTTTTAATTTTTTTTAAAAAAAATATAATTCATATGGGCATATTTAATCCTCCTCACACGTATTTATTTTTTGAATTTTTTTGTTTCAATGACTAATTTAAATTTATTATTTTGATGGTTAAATTTATTTATGTTTCACTAATTTTTTTGTAAATTTTATTGTAAATGACCCAAAAAAAATTTCAAATACAAAAAGTAAATTACAATATAGCCGAAAAAATTAGTTTTTAATTATAATATAACCACAAAAAAAATTAGTTTTAAATTTTTTTCTTTACTCTAAAGAATGAAAGAAAAATAAAATAAGAATAAGAAACTCAAATAATGATAATCAAAGAAGTCAAAAACAATTTATGCATGAAAAAGATTAAAATATACCTTAAACTTTGCTAGAAGGATCATATATACTCCTACATGATTTTTTTTTAAATTAACAGTCAAAAATATAACTTTAAAACTTATTTTTTTCACTCCCGTTAAATGAAGGGCATATGTGAGCTCATTTTGTAACGGTATGGGTATATGTGAGTCGTTCGTATAACGGTAAGGGTATATATGAGCCACTTTCATAACGAGGGGCATATCAGCTCTAAATGACAAAGTTGAAAGGTATATCATGCCATTTTCCCTTAGGAAAATGAAAAATGTAACTTTATAACTTGCGGTAGAAATTCGTGTTTACCTTTGACAAATCTCACATCGACAAAACACAATGGAGATGTTAGTCATATAAAAGGGATATCTTAGATCCTACTGACGTGTTTTAAAGTCGCGTGCATCTAGACTTAAAGCAGATAATATCACAAGTAGGTTCGACTGTCACATTTGGTATAAAGCCACAATGCATACAACCTAGGATGACATTAGGGCAAACGTAACGTTTTTAAAGACACTAAAAGTGTGATATGTATGGAAAAAATGTTGATCAGTGAATGCATATATCTGAATTCAAGTGAAGATACAATGGGTTATTCTATGTGCCAAAAAAATTAACCGAAAAATTCACTACTGAATTAAAAGGAAAGATATGGATGATTTTAACATAATGTTGAGTTATTCGTCGTGCATTTACATCTCTATGTATTGGCCTTCTTCTTCATGAGTTATTGTCAACTCTTTGTTGAAAGTGTTGTAGAGCTTAAAAGAGGAAGAAGATGTACTCAAAGCATTTCTTCTAGTGATAAAATGTGGTTGATTTGGTCTTGGAAGAGTCATGCTTTCGCCTCCAAGCATAACGACTACATTTGACATTGTAGGACGATCACCTGGATCTTCCTGCACACATAGAAGTGCCACATTTACACATTTTATCACTTCCTTGTCCTCGAACGTATCAACAATACTTTGATCCATAATGTCTAGTGCCCTGTCTTCCATCCACAGTCTCCATGCCTATGATTAGTATTTTTGAGACAATTAAAGCCTTAAAACAGAATAGCAAATCAATTGAGGGAAGTTTTGGGTACTTACATAACCAGTGAGGTTTACTTCTTCGAAAAATTCCATGTTTCTTTTCCCACTTATGATTTCAAGCACAACCACTCCGAAGGCAAATATATCGGACTTGATTGAAAAGAGTCCCTCCAATGCATACTCCGGTGACATATAGCCACTGTTTTTAATGTTAAGACATCAAAGGAAGCGTATATTTAGTGAAATCGGACCAAATTTTATATGTCTCTGCCTGTCTGTGTGTGTGTGTGTGTTAGCTCTCCAAATGATCAAAGCTGAAAACAATACTCAGAAACTTACTAAGTTCCAACAACTCTGTTTGTATTAGCTTCTGTGCTTTTGCCTTCAATAATCCTTGCCAAGCCAAAATCTGAAATTTTGGCATTCATTTCATCATCTAACAATATGTTGCTTGTCTTAAGATCTCTATGAACAATCCTTAGCCGTGAGTCTTGGTGAAGATAAAGAAGCCCTCGCGCGATACCCAATATAATTTCAAAACGAATCCTCCAGTCCAATATTCGACAGAATGTATGATCTATTTGCAAGTTTACAAAGTTAACTTTAGAGGTAATAAATCCAAAAAACTATATATTTGCATAAAACATTACGGAGAGTTGTGAGGTAGGGAGGGGAATACACTAACCAAATATAAATGTATCCAAGCTTTTGTTGGCCATATACTCATATAGTAAGATCTTTTCATTTCCCTCAACACAATAGCCTAGAAGCCTGACTAAATTTCTATGCTGCAGTTTGGCAATTAGCATTACTTCAGTTTTAAATTCTTCAACACCTTGTCCGGAATGATTTGACAACCTTTTCACCGCCAACTCTGCACCTTCGAGAAACTTTCCCTGTATGTATAGTTTTTGTCAGAACCGTTGTATAACGAAAATAGAGAAATTTGAATGGTACATGAACAAAAGAAAGGCAAAAGAAAGTGGCCTAACCTTATAAACAGGTCCAAATCCACCTTGCCCGAGCTTAGCTGCATTCAAGAAGTTGTCTGTAGCTACCAGTATGCTATTCAAGCTGAAAAATGGGACATCAATACGTTTCTTATCATCTGCAGTGATCAAATCTTCACCGAAACTTTCTCTACGAGGAAAGTGCTCCATATGATTCCCCAAAACAATATCTCTGGCTTCTAAAATCAAACCAATTAAGTAATTAGTTATGAAATTAATCAAAATATATCTCCAAAAAAGCTGAACTTGAGAAAAAACAGATGAGATTTCTCGATCGTTATCACCTTTACTTCTTGCCACTCTACTGTTCAGGTAAATTATATAACTAGTGCTGCACAAAATTATAACTCCAAGAACTACAGAGATGGAAATAACAAGGGTTTTCTGATTCCGTGAGGATGCCTGCTTCGCGATGAATGATCCTTGTGTTCCAAGTTCTGAAGCAAATTTAAGAAATGAAATATATGTATTGGTCATATAAAAGGTCAAATGGAGAACATAGAAAAAGATAACATTGAACTATTGGCAAGAAAATCATTTGTAGTAAGTAACATTGATCCATACCTGAGCTCAAGGAACAATTTAAAATCAAGCCATTCCATTTGTAATCAGTTTGGCATATACATCTTCTTTCTCCTTGTTTTGTTATATTGCAACTAGAATTTGGCCAATCATTGCAATCTTCTGAAGTCTTGCAAATTGGTTCCAATGGTGGTTTCCAACTGATCAATATTAAATCTTTCCCTCGACTAAAAGGTTCCGAAGTAAGATTCTTTTCAGGATTGTAACACCAGTTTATCACCTTAAAAGGTGATGACTGGTTGAACCAAGAGATTCCTGTCACTGGTCCTTTGTCATCACAAGTACCAACAGATTCTTTATGAGCTGCTTCTATAACAAATGTTTTGTTCTTGTTATCAAAGTTAACAACAGTATAGTTCCCATTCGATGTGTGGAAGCTTACCTGACCGGCTAAATCAACACATGAGAAACTATAATACAAAGGGTCACCACAATTTGGTCCACTGCTTAATGGATAGGGTATTAGGTTTATGCCACAAGGCTTGCAATTTCTCCTTGTTGCTTCTGCAATGCGCAAAAATCAAATTACTGTACTATTTGTAGTCACACATTAGCTTAAACTGTCTGTGTACACAAGTTAAATGGAAAAAGAAATTACCAATATCAGAAATGCTGACACGAACAGAGAGGTTGAAGCCACCAATGTAGTTCTCCTGGAGATTCATGAGATTATTGAACCAAATCCAGCATCCAGAATCATCGCAAGTATAGGCCTGGCACGTGCATTTGCCTAGACAAAATCTCCTGCAGTCCTCACGGGTACTAATATTACTGAATAACCTGTCTGGACTCTTGAATTTCATTGACCTCAAATCCAAGAACGTGTCGAGTACTTCTACATTGTCTTCATTGCAAGAGCTAACCGGCATCCTTGAACAACCACCTGAAAATTTTCCTGCTTTCAAATTTTCTGGATTATTGAGCTCATACCCGGGCAAACATTTACATACTGGCTCACGTTTGCTGTTACAAATGTTAAACTTCCCACAATACTTATACAAATCACACGTATCAGTTGGCACTGACCACATCAAAGACCATCCACTGCTCTCATTATCCCAACTGTAGAATTGTATTTCCCCCGAGGAGTTCATTAAGAGCCTATACTTGTTAAATGTTCCTGTCGATTCCAATGAATTATCGACAATGTCATTCTCAGTGAAGTTGGATAACATGTAGGCAACATAACCAGGCATCTCACCGAAATTGAACTTTCCGGAAGTAGCTAATTTCGCATACCCTTTCCAGCGAATTCCGCCCTGCTTTGAAATTATAACATATTTCTTATCGCTTGATTGATCTAATTGGAATGTATAGTTCCCACTTATTGAATCAGTCAACTTCAAACTAGTATTAGCCATTTTCATCCCTGGAAGGAAAGTATTCGTTGGATACAGAAAACTCTGCCATAATTTACCTCCTGATTCATCAACTAAAATTAAGTTCCCTGTATCCAACAACTCTACTTTCCTGTTAGAACCACTATCTAATTGTGTGGAGAAATAACCGGATTGACTATTTGAATTCAAAATTTTGAGGTTACCATCTTCAACCACAACCGAATTATCATCATTCATTGTTCTTGTAGCCTGAATTGGACTATTCCAATTAGCAACCCATACAACAGTTCTAGGACTTAACTTGTAATACCATACACCTACGTATCTGTTTAACCCGGCATCATCTGAAAAGAATCCCATTTCGAACTTTCCTCCAACAGATATGAGTGTATCGCCATTGTCAACTAATTTACTCGTTCCATCGATGGTGTTCCTTGTATCACATCGACGTAAAATCATCAACACTGCAAACAACAACAAGAGAAAATTACTTAATTGCATTGTTTTATGGAATTGTTGATGATTTGAATGAAGAACATAAATTCAATTGTGTCGCTCTAGCTTCTATTTCATTTCAGTGAGACCCTACATGACTAATTGTTTCATTGAGAAAAAAAGTTCCCCTTTCCGACATTGCCAGCTTTTTGCCAATTGACCAAGTCATTGGTGCTTTTCTCATTTTTTTTTCCTCACTAAGTTGAATTTATTATTATCAAGAAGGTACACTCTCTTGTTAATTATTTGTTTTATAATATATGGTATTGTATTATATTGTGTGGTATTGTATCATATTGTATTATTTTAATGAATATAATATTTGAATAGATTGTATTATTTTCTGTCATTACATAATATCACACATCGGGAATTTGGATGATAAACTTATAAGAAAAGTAGCTTATGTAGTAGAGCTATTATGAAAAGATAGGGTAAACGATAAAATAAAATTATTAAATAGTAAAGAAAGACAAAATAAGGAAAAAAATATTAAGGTAACGATGCGATCACACAAAATAGGCCGTTACATAAAATGAGAATTTTCGTCGTTACCTAATGATGGATTTAAATAATACGATATAATAAAATTTAAGTAACAATTAAAATAAATATTGTATTTAAACTAACAATACAATACAACGAGTAACAACCGTCTTCCATCACACAAAGTGTAATGGGGTTAAACACTCTAAACCGAGAAGTTCTTTATTCTCTAGAACCCGAAACTATTGTTACAAATAGAAGGATCTCAACCATCTTACTCACCTTTTGATAGTTAATTAGTTTTTGGATTACTTCATCCATCCCAAAAGCTTTTAGTTATTTCCTTTGGATTTATGTGAAGCTATTTGATTAGGTATAGAGATTTAAGAGGAATTTTTTCAAAAAAAAAACTGTTGTTCTAATATAAGTATGAGTAATTTAAGAATAAAATAGAAAGTTTAAAATTAAATTAATTACTAAATATTAAAAAATAATTTTTTTTATTAATTAAAAAAATATCACATATATATATATATATATATATATATATATATATATATATATATATATATATTCGTGAGTAAACTAATTCTTCAAAATTAATGAGATTTTATTTTAGTGTTCATCACGAGTAGATTATTTAAAGAGTCTTACATTAGATACAACTGAAAAATGCCAAGTATAAAAATGTCAAAAAATTGTGTCTAGATATTAACTCTCTCTATTTGTGCTTTACTGTTTGGTGTGACTTTCACGCAAAGTTACTTTGGGCCGGTCTGCAGGAGATATTAGAAAAAATAATGTATATTAATTTTGATATTATTTGTTCCGTAAGAGATATTAAAAAAAATAATGTATATTAATCTTGATATTATTTAATTTTCTATTTGGTAGTGTTTAAATTTATGTTACTTCCTTCATCTATTTTTATTATATTCTCATACATAATAAACAATAACATTAATAGATATTATTTCTATTCTAATACATATACCATATTCAATACTAGTGGCGAATTTATTTACTAAAAATGAAGTACGTGAACTTGTGGTCTCTCCTTAAAATTATGTATTTTATGTATATATTTTTTGAAATTTGTATAATATTATTTGTTGATATTCATGTTATAAAAATGCTAAATAATATACTTAGTTGAATATTAGGTTAATTTTTTTCATATTTTAGAAATCTTAAATTAGTGTTCCTTCAGTACAAATTTATTGATGAAATATAAGCCACATACTATAATGTATCTATTTTCAAAGTGGAGTGATTGATACGTGAGAAAAAACTGTAGGTCAAAGTCAAACTTTGAAATAGCGATTTTGAATCAGTTCCTTTATGATCTTGGATCTTTCTAAGCTGAACAGCACTTCCAGTCATCTACTCCATATCTTCTTCTTCTTCTTTTTTTCATTTTCGGGTGTTTGATATCTGCATTGTAGTTTGACTAATTTGGATTCGTGTTGTGTAGGACTCTATTCGGGTGTAGCGCTTCCTAAAACTCTAGTTAAGGAATGAACAGTCTTATCCACTGCACCACATTCTTTAATAGTTACTCCATATCTTTTCTTTCAATTAAATGTGAATCTTTCATTTAAATGTTTTAAGGCTGTCACTGTTTATTTAAAATTGATCGAACTGATTATTAGAATTTTTAAGTAAAATTGGATGATCCTACGTTTTTTTTTTAATACGGGATGATACTATGTAAATTTATAATCGTGATGAATATTCATAAAAGGAAAATGAAGAAAATACCAAAATGAACATAAGGTTGTTTTCTCTCTCTCTTCTTTTTATATGGTATCAATTTTATATTTTTAAAATTTTCATATATGGTTACGATATTTGAGTTAAGTACCAATTTTATATTTTTAAAAATTTCATTCTGATACTAGCCGTTATATATCTTTTCAAAGTGAGTCCGGAGCCAAAAGGGTCATTTTTTTCTTTCAAAAAGCATAAGCGGCCTATCAATTTTATTTTAAACCAAAAGGACAAATCGCTCCCCGAGGAGCGATATCCTTCGAACATAACTGACTCCGTTAAGTTTTAAAAAAACAAGAAAACCGCTGCCCCAGCAGCGATTTCTTTTAAAAAAACTATTTAAAATCGCTGCCACAAGCAGAGATTTTCCAAAAAAAAAAATTTAACTAAAATCCCTGCCACACGAGTGATTTTTTTCAAATTTTTTTTTTAAGCTAAAATCGTTGTTGGTGCAGTGATTCTCTTAATTTTTTTTTGTTTTTTTTATTATTTTGTCAACTTCTTATGGCACTTCTTTTTCCTTTCTTTACTTTTTTACCAACATATATATTTCCCCAAATTGATTTTTTTAAAAATAATCGCGATCTTCTTAAAATAATTATTTTTTTTTAAATCGGCTTTTACGCAATTCAACGGATCTCAGCATGGTATTCAACATGGTATGCGTGAATTTCCTATTCATAATTCCCCATTTGGTGGGAGGTTGAATTTTTCAAATGTAAGTATGGCAATTTTAATTGAAATTTTATAATATTTTCTTAATTTTTTTGTGCATATTTTTTCATATGAAATCGCTGTCCCAGAAGCATTTTTAAAAAAAAATTTATTTTAAGAAGATCGCGATTATCTAAAAAAAAAATCAATTTGGGGAAATATATATGTTGGTAAAAAAGAAAAGAAAGGAAACAGAAGTGCCATAAGAAGTTGACCAAATAAATTTTTTAAAAAAACAAAAAAATTTAAGAGAATCGCTGCACCAGCGGCGATTTTAGTTTTTAAAAAAAAAATCAAAAAAATCGCTCATGTGGCAGCTATTTAGTTTTAAAAAAAAAAAATTGGAAAAATTGTTGTTGTGGCAGCGGTTTAAATAGTTTTATGTTCGAAGGATATCGCTCCTGGGGGAGCGATTTGTCCCTTTTGATTTAAAAAAAATTGATAAGCCGTTTATACTTTTTCAAAGAAAAAAGTTGTCCTTTTGGCTCCGGACTCTTCTCAAAGTTTATATGTCTAAATTGAAAAGTTTCTATTAGCAACTCAATACTCAATAGTCGTCTAAGATGAAACATTTTTTGTCATTTCTTGCAAGTCTGCATAATTTGTTTTATGATTCTATGTGACGAATGAGACATCCTTAATAACTTTACGATTCTAATGTGATATTCAAAAATAAATTACCAAAAAATAACTCAAATGTATCGATACCGAATAGAGACTTAAATGATTGAAATGGTTTAGGAAAATCTAATTTTCGTCATATACAGTGAAAGAATACCTAAAAAGTTAAAATTATATAAATTTCATAAAATAATCGTCCAGACATTATCAGTTTGACACGCCTAGTATTGTCTGGTCCAATATTTTTTCCGGACTTTATTGTCGTATCTCACAAATAATTTCAATTTCCATGAATCAAAAGTTTTTCTAAAATGAATTATTTCCCTAGCAAATAATGCAATATTTCAAGACTATTCATGGACACGTTCCTATTTAAAAATAGGAGTACAATTTTTTCTTTGTCTAGTAGACTAGTAATTAAGTTTTTAGGAAAAAAATAAATCAAATAATTTGTTATTAAATTGTAGTGCTAATGAATTCTTATACTCTATTATGTTCATCAATGTTTGTTGGAAATCACTTTTAGGTGATTACCGATGAGGAAAAGGTAAGGATAAGATTTGCGTATATCTCATCCTCTTCAGGCACATTTATGGAATCACACTAGATATTTTGTCGTTGTTTGTTTATATAAAATTAGTCTCTGAAAACGCGTGTATCCCATTTAATAAGTATAATGTGTTTGAATTACAACAACAAGAATAATATACCCAAAAAAAAATTCACAAGTATGGTTTGAGAGAGTAAGTACCAAAAAATGAGAATATTAATCCGTTTTAGCTAACTTAACAAATGGGTAAATGTTGCCCCACATAAGTCCTTTATGCGTTATTATAGTTTCGATAAAATGAGATAGATTAAAATTAAATTTTCTTTCCAATTTGTGCATTAGATTTTGAGGAATATTATATAATCCTCTTGCCCTCTCTGTTAGAGAACATACGAAGAACAAATATCATTCTTGTTTCCCATGTTGCGAATGCACAATAAAATTGAACCTATAAGAAAAAATAGTACCTTTAATTTGTAGACAATTCAATATCGTCTGAATATATAATAAAAAATTTAATTTAAGTGATCAAAAACCATGAAATTCAAGTTAAAGAAAGATAATTTACAAAAATATCAACAAAAAAAATTACTTAAACATTGTAATAGGGAGTGAAGATCTATTAATCTTAATTCATTTAATTTCTCTTGGATTTTTTGATACTTCCTCAATGTTAACCAGTTCCCAGAACACTGTTAGTATGTAATGTTCACCTTATTTGTCCAAGAAAAGCCCCATCACTAAGTGATCATATCATATATTTACAAAAATGATTGATAAAAAGTTCTAAACATAATTAGAGAAATAACTTGCAAAAGTCATAACTCACAATCAAATATACAATCATGTTGAAACATACATCTTAATTATACATTGGACATATTGATTCTTATGATATTAGACGAAAAAACCAACAAATATTGTGAAGGAAAAACAACTATAAGATGAATGTTTGATTTTATTGTACATTTTGATTTACTAATCTACTGACAAAATAAAATTAGATAGACAAAAAAATAATCAAATTACAGTAATTGGTTAAGAAAAATACATAGAGAACTTACACAAATCTAAGAGATATTAGGCAAAATGCAACAAAGACTCGTGTGCTATCTCAACTCTTCTTTTCAAGGAAATCAACAATTCCTCTCTTTTGTAGGGGAAGATTTATGTAATTTTTCTTCTAAAAATGGGTCTTAAATAAGAAAAAAGTCATTAAGGTGAAGAATTGTAACTTACACTTTATGTAAGAATTTAAAAGGAACTACAATAAAAGAAACTGAATGAGGGGAAATCAAGTATCTCAAACGTATGTCCAAACTTATTTCTCCAAGTAGGTAGAGATATTAGTAGATGAATCTAGTCCATATATTGAATTTAATGTATTTAATTATTATGTAACTCTTCAGATTTTTATTTTTCAAAGGGTGTTGTAGTCAATATAAACTTTATAACGTTATTTTAGTAATCTAACTTTTAACTTTATTTCTTCCTACTTTTAGTAATATATGATGTTGTTGGTTGGATGCATACATTAATTGTGACATTATATCCAAACAAAGTTTTTATTGAACTTGTACATAACTCTACTTGATAATAAATTAAAAAGAAAGTATAACACAATCAGATATTTTGCATGTCAAAATAATTCAACAGAAGATTCACACTGAAATTGAATAAAAGATATACCGGCACACTGTTGGCTTAGGTGCGTTATGCATTTAACTTATATATTCCTTTCATCGACCTACTTGTTGAGTTATTGTCAACCCATTGTTGGAAGTGTTATACAGTTTAGAAGACGAAGAAGATGTACTTGGACCAGCACTGTTTCTTCGTGCGATAAAGGCTGGTTGATTTGGTCTTGGTAGTGTCATGCTTTCACCTCCAAGCATAAAAACTACATTTGACATTACAGGACGCTCAGCTGGATCTTCTTGAACACATAGGAGTGCAACATTCACGCACTTTAGCACTTCATTTTCATCGCACGACTCAACTATGGTTTGATCCACCATGTCTAATGCACTGTCTTTCATCCACAGTCTCCATGCCTGTGACAAGTAATTTTGAGTCCATGAAAGCTTTAAGCAGAATGACATATATTAATGAGGGAAATTTTGTTACTTACATGACCAATGAGGTTTACATTATCTTCGAAAAATTCCATGTTTCTCCTCCCACTTATGATCTCGAGTAAGATCACTCCCAAGGCAAATACATCAGACTTGATTGAAAAGAGTCCCTCCAATGCATATTCCGGAGACATATAGCCACTGTTTTTAGTGATCCAGAATAGGTTATTTTAGCATCTAATTTGTGTAAACCAATACATATAGTGAACTAATACCAAGTTTTAGATGTGTATATATATCTATCTTTTGCCCACCAAATCAAAGGTGAAAGCAGAACTAAGAGACTTACTATGTTCCAACGACTTTGTTAGTATTGGCTTCTGTATTTTTGCCTTCAACAATCCTTGCCAAGCCAAAATCTGATATTTTGGCATTCATTTCTTCGTCTAACAATATGTTGCTCGTCTTTAGATCTCTATGAATGATCCTTAGCCTTGAGTCTTGGTGAAGATAAAGTAGCCCTCGAGCAATACCCAATATAATTTCAAAACGAATCCTCCAGCCCATTAATCGACAGAGTGCATGATCTAATTGCAAGGTTTATAAGATAATTCAGAGAGAATCAATCATAAAACTATTACTGCAACGAGTTTTGAGGTAGGGAGGGGAGTATACTAACCGAATAGAAATGTATCCAAGCTTTTGTTGGGCATATATTCGTATAACAAAATCTTTTCATTTCTCGCAACACAATAGCCTAGAAGCCTAACTAAATTTCTGTGCTGCAGTTTGGCAATCAACATTACTTCAGTTTTAAATTCTTCAACACCTTGTCCAGAATTACTTGACAACCTTTTAACTGCCATATCTGTACCTCCGATAAACTTACCCTGCAAAAATATATCTCAGAACTGTTATATAACGAAAACGAAAGAAAAAAATCTGAATGGTAAAACAACTTGGAACAGAAAAGGAAAAAAAGAAAGTTGCAAAACCTTATAAACAGGTCCAAATCCACCTCTCCCGAGCTTACTTTCATTTGAGAAGTTTCCGGTAGCAACTAGTATGCAATTCAAGCTGAAAAACGGGACATCAATCTGTTTCTTATCATCTTCAGTGATTAAATCTTCATCAAAACTATCTCTATGAGGCAAGTATTCCATAGGCATTCCCAAAACAATTTCTCTGGCTTCTATAATCAAAACAATTGAAGTGATTACGATATCCAAAAGTTGTAGTACTTGAGAAAAAGCAGATGAAATTTCTACATTGTTACCTTCACTTCTTGCCACTCTTTTGTTCAGATAAATTATATAACTAATACCACACAGAACCATAACTCCAAGAATTAGAATGATTGAAATAACAAGGGGTCTCTGATTCCGTGAGGATGTCATCGGTGTGTTGAATGGTCCTTGTGTTCCAACTCCTGAAGAAACAAGTGTTGGTATCAGAAAGGTAAAATGAAGAATTTATGGTCACACATCAGCTTCTTACCAATAGGGGGCACGCGGATAGAGAGGCTTAAGCCACCAGGGTAGTTCTCCTGGAGATTATTGACATTCAACCCCCAAAACCAGCATTCAGAATTGTTAGAATATGTATATGCACTGCACGAGCAGTTGCTTAGACAATGACTCATGCAGTTCTCACTGGTATTAATCTTTGTATCTGTCCATTCTGGATTCCCAAATTTCATTGAGCTCAGATCCATAAATGTGTCTTCTTTGCAAGGGTTATCTGATATTTTCAAACAACCACTTGAATATTTTCCGTCTCCATAATCTTCTTGACCAGCACTCTTAAACCCACGCAAACATTTGCATACTGAACTTTCATTGCTGTTACAAATCTCAAGTTGCCCACATTTTCTATACTCATCACATTTATCTTTTGGGGCAGACCATAACAATGACCATCCACTCTCGTTATCCCAAAAGTAGAATTGTATTTCTCCAGAGGAGCTCATCAGGAGTCTCGTATCTTTGAAAATAGAATCTTTGTTACTATGATTGGCTAACTTTGAAATATTAATCGGAATAAAATCGCGAGCATTATTGGATGATGTTCTTCTCATTTCCACTGAATGATTGGATAACGTTCTTCTCGCTTCCACTGAATCATTGGATAAAAAGAAGGTGACAAAAGAAGGCATCTCATTGAATTTGAAGGGTGGTTCATGAGCAGTTAATTTCGCAGACCATTGCCAGTGAGTTTTACCCCCCTCATTCTCAACTATGACATATTTTTTGTTGTCTCTATCTACTCGGAATTTGTACTTCCCATTTCCAGATCCATCCCAACAAGTTAATTCCAGATTTTCCATATTCATCCCTGGAAGGAAAGTATTCGTTGGATACAGAAAACTCTGCCATAATTTACCTCCTGATTCATCAACTAAAACTAAGTTCCCTGTATCCAACAACTCTACTTTCCTGTTAGAACCACTATCTAATTGTGTGGAGAAATAAACGTATCCACTATTTGAATTCAACACTTTGAGGTTACCATCTTCAACCACAACCGAATTATCATCATTCATTGTTCTTGTAGCCTGAATTGAACTGTTCCAATTAGCCACCCATACAACAGTTCTAGGAATTTTCTTGTGATACCATATACCTACATAGCTGTTTAACCCGGCATCATCAGAAAAAAATCCCATTTCGAACTCTTCTCCAGCAGATACGAGTGTATCCCCATTGTCTACTAACTTACTCGTTTCATTGATCGTGCTCCTTGCATCACATCGACGTAAAATCATCAACACTGCAAACAACAACAAGAGAAAATTACTTAATTGCATAACATAAACTTTTCCAGCAACTTGAGCAAATAACATTTTGTATTTTTTTATGGTATTTTGATGATATGAAAGAAAAAAAAATTCACTTCACTCGGAACCTATACTACTAATGCTTCATTGAGGGTACAGTCAACTCACCAAGTCAATGGTCGTCCTTTAATTATTTTTTTAGTTGTTTTTTCAGCCAACCATTGAGATTTGATAAGATAATCACTCAACTATCCAAAATTATGTAACGAACTTATAATTGTTTTTAGGTTATAATAGAAAAATCACTTTATCTAACTTTTTCGATCATAAACTTCGAAATTATGGTAAGTTCGGAGAATTGATAAGTAGATAGAGTAAATTAACTTTACTATATAATATAATTGAGTGACTAGCTATTTGAGTAATAATTGAATTGACTAGTATTATTGACAAAAATATAATCACATACATTGTTTTCATTTTTTTTTTATAAGATGAAAGAAATGAGAGGACGAAAAATCTAAGTCAAGTCAACTTTGGAGTGTGAGAATTTTCTCGTACGCTAGTTAATTCTTTAATTTATTATCTCTTCGTTTATTTTCTCTATCGACAAATAAGACGTATGGTCCTATATCACAAATGATTCCTGGAATCAAAAGTTTTTTAAAATGCGACAAAGACTAAAATCCAGTTTTAGATATATTTAACTTGATTTTTATTAATGTCTTTGCACTCCAATTTTAGGTGTGCACAAGTATGCATTTAAACATTGTGTTGTCCAATGTTGTGATTCGCATTTTAAGTGTATTATGTCACGTTAGACACGTGTGTCTACCTGTTGATCAACTTTATACATATTTAAGTGTTTACTTGTGCACACCCAAAATTGGAGAGCATAGATCCTAACTAAGGTTAAATTAAGGGGGCATGTTTATGCATTATGCCTTTCAAAACTCCTGTTAAAAAATATTTTAGGGCTAATAAATGAGCAGGTTCAGATTGATTTTAGGCAAGTCAAAACGAGTTGAATCATTGATCATTGTCCACCTATGCTTAGTTGGGCTGAAAATTGAAATGGACTAAATAATGATTCATAGTTCAATTTGCACATCTCATACCATGTTTTATATATATATATATATAAATAATTTAAATATTTTCATAAACAAATTTGTGGATCAATTTAGGCTACATATTTAACCCAAATAAGCCCAATTTGGATAACAATCCAACATTTTTTTTTAATAATTAGAAGAAGCAATAAGGGGTCATCTGGTATATGACTTAGATGTGAGTTGTGCAAGTATTAAATTATGTATAAGTAATACTATTGCTTGGTAATTGATTAGGAGGTAAATTATCAAGTATAAAATTAATATGGTGTTTGATTTGTAATTTAAAAATCTACATAACTAATACATGTATAAGTTATGAGAGCATTATATATTATTTGATGCAGAATAGAAGGTGGAATGACTAATCCCTGCATTAAAAAATACATAAGGGGTCGTTCGGTAGCAGCTTAGAGTTATGCAATATATTATTTTATGCATGTTTTAGTTATTCCATCTTCTATCTTACATAAAATAATACATAGACTCCCTCATAACTTATATATGTACTAATTATGCGGGTTTTTAAATTATCAATCAAATGTTGTAATAATTTTATATATGAATAACTTGTATTCTATATACCTACCCAACATCATATATGATATACAAAATTAATATATGAATAATTTATTTCTTATCCAGCTACGAAATATCCTCCCAAGTTCTCATAGCTAATCGATACATTACCTTCATATCTCTAACCTGCTACCAAATAACCTCTCAGCGTGCGCCAAAACATCTCTATAATAGAAAGACATCAGCTCTATTAATTTCGTTAATAACTTTAGCTTTATTTCACGAAATAGATGAATTATTAATTTTATTTAGTAGAACAAAATATTAGTCTTTAAATTAGACATACGACACTTTAAACAAAAGTCGATATGTCCGAGTGGTTAAGGAGACAGACTTGAAATCTGTTGGGCTACGCCCGCGCAGGTTCGAACCCTGCTGTCGACGTCTATTTTTTATTAGAACTCAATTTTCCATCGGGGTTCGAACGAACCCCTCTTGTATTTGTACTAGAAAATTAAATAAATAAATATATATATATATATATATATATTAACTTGTGAACCCCTAATAAAATTGATTTACGGTTCATTTGTAAGGAAGGGACTATGGAAATGTTGATTTACGGGTACCCTCCTCAAGGAAGGGACTATGGAAATGTTGATTTACGGTACCCTCCTCTCTTTTTTAAAAAGGAAATTTAGAACTCTCAAACTCTTAATCCTGATTCAGCCTCTACTTAGAGTGTATACAGATCTTAACCTTAACATTGCCTCGTGAAGATAGAGAGATTGTTTTTCGAAAGACCAACAACTCTAATAACACAAGAAAATATTACTACTTTCATTGTATGAATGTCAATACACATTCACTAGTTCTATGAATCTTTTGTATGTTACAATTTCCCTATTAATTTGGTCACTTAATATTTGTAATATTTAGGTGATTTATCATCCTAAAAATTAAAATGCCATTCGTCTTTAAAAAAACACAAGACATTTGAATAAAATCTCTATATTTCTACTAATATATTTTTGTCAAAATCTATTGTTATTCCTTGGTGATGGTGAGGCTGAACTTAATCGACCTTCTGGTAACATGGTCCACAACCAAATGAAATGTTCAGGGTATGGTGCCTCAGTCTTTTCTTTTGGGACAAAAAACTATCAATACTCTGAAAATAAAATTCTCTAATAGAAAAAATAACGTGTTATTATACTATTTTAAAAAACTTAAAGTTTAAAATTAAAAATTCATTAGACAAAAATGAAATTGTGATGTCGAGATTTTGGATAGAGAAGGATGATATTTTAGTAGGTAAATTAACACTCTAGGTCATGAGACTTGCATTTCATATTTTGTGGTTTATATCTCATTCCACATTTAATAAAATATCTCATCTAACACTCATATAAAACACTCAATTTTACGATTTGTTGAGATATATATATATATATATATATATATAAAGAATGTATAAAGTTTAAGTTGTTAGCTATCCTCTGTTCAACTAAGGGGTCGTTTGGTTGAAAATAAGTTATCCCACCATGTATAACTTATCTCGTTAATCTCAAGGTAGGTTATCTCGAAATAAGTTATTTCATCATGTATAACTTATCACATTGCTATGGTAATGGTGGAATAAAAAATCGCATGACTATTTAATACTCCCTCTATTTCATATTATCTGAATTTTTTATTTTTTTGCATTGTTCAAAATAGTTGAATTGTTCAAAATTCAAAATAATTGAATTGTGGATGTTTGATTTTTTTTTCATATTTGTCCTATCTTTTAATGAAGTTTGATATTTTCTAAGAGATAAATTACTGTATTTACAAAATTATACTTCCTCTGTTCATTTTTACTTGTCATTTATTCCTAAAATAGATTTTCATTTTACTTGTCACTTTTGACATATCAAGAAAAGACAATTTTTTTTTTCATGTTTTATCATCATCATTAAATACTTCTTTTCCAAATTATTTTCCAAAACCTAATATTAAACATCATTTACTAGGGATAGTTTGATAAAATACATACATATCAATAATTATTTTCTTAATGGGTGTACCAAATTAAACAATAACAAGTAAAAGTGAACGGAGGAAGTATTATTTATGATTTCACAAAGAATAATAGTGGAATAATTTTCAAACTTTCTTAATAAGAGTGTATTACATCACAAATTAAATTAATATAGAATAGAGAAAGTATCTTAAACCAAATGCAAAATAAAATAATCCCTACATTTTATCCTGAAATTATTATATCTTGTACCTCACACAACTACTCCTTAGGGCACCACTATATTATTGACAGATATACTTGATATTAAATTCTAAGAATGTGGATGGAAGAAGAAGTCGCCATAAGGAAACGACACATGGGACAATATTTACCTTGTACTCTTATAAAAGGGTACTGCAATTGGTACTGGAGTTAGGATTAATAATTTTTTTTAAATTGAGTGGGTCGAATTTTATTTAAGTGAGTTGGATAAAATATTAATAGGATGTAAAATTTTAATTATGATAAAAATATATTCACGTAGGAGCCATATAAGCACCACGTAGGATAATGAAAATGGTGACATAATACTTAATTGCTCAAAAACAAATATGTGCTCAAAATTGAATGACAAGTATAAATATATCAAAAAAAGTATAGTTAAAAATAAATATAACCTTTTTCTAAGAGTATATGAGCAAATATGATTGATTTTATTCCGAGGCACATAATTAATCTAACGCTACGCAATTCAATGAATTTTCTGATTTGAGCTTTGGGTCCCACAGTGCTCCACACCAATTCAAATTCCTCTTCAGGCGCATTTCACGTGGCCCCATTACTCCACGTCAGACAAATCAGAATCTTCCTCCAACTCTAAATTTCCACGTCAGCTCAACCCCACATACTCTACAAAAATATCCTGTACGAACCCAAGGAAACATCCCTTCCCGAGCCACACAAGAAAAATAAAAAAAGAGAAACTCTTCACGTACCTACCACCTGTCACACTTTCTTACCATTCATCTCTTCTATACGTTGTCGTTTTTATATCAACCCACGCATCCCATCCCTAGGTCTTCTCCATTACATTTTATACTCCTTTCTGGTAGAAGTATATGTGATTTCTCTCTCCATTTTCTCTGTTTTGCGTTGAAGTTGTTGTTGTGGTTTGATTTGATTTGTCTTTTGGAAAAATATAGAGAAACTATGAAGAAGTGTGAGCTTTGTAAGGGATTGGCTAGGATGTACTGTGAATCGGACAACGCGAGTTTGTGTTGGGATTGTGATGCGAAGGTTCACTCGGCGAACTTTTTGGCAGCGAGGCATTCTAGGTCTTTGCTATGTCAGGTGTGTCAATCGTCGACGGCTTGGTCAGCCGCTGGTGCAAAGCTTGGGAAGACGGTTTCTGTATGTGATAAGTGTGTGGATGGGTATTACCATAGGGATGAAGTGGAGGAGATGGAGGACAGTGAAAGCGTGAATGATGAAGGAAGTAGTACAGAAGACGACGAAACTGATTATGAAGAGGATGAAGATGAAAGCGAAATTGAATTAGAGGATATTCAGGTTGTTCCGTGGTCATCTACGACGCCTCCACCGCCAGCTAGTTCATCCAGCAGCGAAGATTTATCAAACGTCCGTAGAAATGTCTCTTCGAAGCGAATTCGTGAAGATGATCCGGATCTTCATTCAGATGTATGAACTTTTTCTACCTTTTCTTATTCTTATTCTTAATTTGATATTTCTCCATTTTTCATGAGTTCTGAATACTTAAATCTTTGTTTTCGTGGTTATAGGACGAAGACAGCGGAAGTTCGTCATGTCACCGGAAAATCCATGTATCGCCGGCGATGGATGCAGACGTCGGAGACGACGCAGCTGCTATTGTTGACTCATACTCATCAAAAATGAGAACGCCGGCTAAGATCCAGAGAGCGGATCGACTCACGGCTCCTAGATGCACGCCGGTAATAGAGTTTATCAAGCGAAATAATCGGCAGAGGATGAGCTCCGGTGCGGCGATAGCCTCTGTAGACTGAATGATGACTCAAGGACCATAGATCTGGAAAGCTCAGAGACATAGTAGCCGTCCGATTGACCATTCGTTTCAATCACATTACGTGGATTCTACTTTTTACTTACCCTTTACCTCCAAATCTTTTAGTCGGTTGATATTTTAGGATAAGAGTTGTTGAATTTGTTCTACTACTAATCTTCTTAGGGATAGGACAATTTGCTAGTATTTTATTTTACTGTATGATGTAATATGTTTAGAATTAATTTTAAGATGAGGAACCAATGCATTACATTCTTTTTGTTATTTTTCTCTTTCCCTTGATCTGTTTCATAATTTTTATTAGTAAAAAATTAATCAAGTATATGATTGTAGAGGGAATAAAGATTTTAAATCAACAAAGTATAGATTTTTTTTTTTATAATCATGGAATTTAGGCCATTTGTATTGAGATATTTATTGCCTTTTACCAGCTCTTGGTGTTAACTAGTCCATCAGGTCTTGAACATTTCTACTAAAATGTTACAATTTTTAATTTAATTTACATGTAAGACCACAAGATTAAACAAAAAATATTAGTTAGTCGTACTAAATTTTTTTAATGAAATATCAAGGAAAGGATTTCAAAGGGACCCTTTAGCCAGAAGAAACCCAACATGAGTGGTTTGTTAGAAGTATTGGTAGCGCCACTAGTTTTTAAAACCTCTAATTTAGAAATGGTATAGAAAGCTGCAAGGCCACAACAATTTTGAGGTCATTTTACTATCTTTTTATTTTACTTAATATCTATATTAAAAATAAATATTTTATTTATTTTAATAAAGTAAGAAAATATTTTGATAGAAGGGTAATTTTATCATATCACCCTTGAATATAATAAATATAATGTTTTGAAAAATATAATAGAGAAATGACTATAATTAATGATAAGGGTAAATTAGAAATTATACATTGATTTATAAAATGAACAAGTATTGTTTAACTTCAAAAATAGTATAGTGGATAAATATTATTAAACGGAGAGGGTATAAAATGATAGGAAAAAAATTTTAGAGATAAAGAAAGAAAAATAGAAAAGAAGATTACGGAAAATCGAACGATTGGAATAATAAGTGTGAGAATCCGCAGTTTTTTCCGCAATAAGAAATTGTATGGGGGAGTGGTTCAAATTGAACAAGAGTGGATGAATGGCTGAAAACTTTAGCAATTACTCAGGTATACAGTAATTTAGAAATTCAAAATTGCCTGCGTTTGACAAACACCACATATTTTTTATTTGTTTTTGCTTTTAATATAAAAATAAATCATTCATGACTCGTTTTCAAGAAATTAGTGAACCTAATTTGTTCTCCTTTTTTTGGACCCACTGTTGAAATATTATAATTGAGGCATCTATTCAGAAGATATTTTCATGCCTCTGTTTTTTATTAATATAATTTGCAAAATATCTTTAGGTTGATAGTGGCTTAATTTGAGGAATTGTGAATTATTAAGCAAACTAGTTGTGGCCGGCAATCACATCAACTTGGGCAAAGCTAAAAATTTGGAGAAAGTTACTAATTTATAGAACAAAGCCCACATTTTCCACCAATTTATATTTTATACTCCTAGCTTTATTTTTATTCGGGTAGTACTTGATTTGACATACTCTAAAGCTATAAATAAAATGACAATTTTTATTATATTAATATATTGAAAAATAATTATCTATACTATATTTAAAGTACAAAAGTCCTTAATAATATATTCTATTTACTTATTATGTTAAAATTATTAATAAATTTATATTACCTTATTATCTAAAGTACTATAACTAAGAGCCCGTTTGGATTGACTTAATATAAGTAACTTTTTACTTTAAAGTCATTTTAAAAATAAGTAGTTATGAATTTTTAATGTGTTTGGCAAAAAATTGTTGAAAGTCACTTTTTTTTAATCAAAATGTCTGAAATACCCTTAAAATTGTTTACATTATAAAAGAATTAAGGCTAAAAAAGTAATATACTTGGTCAAAGTAGAATGATTTATAAGTTAAAAAAAAAAAGTAGAGGTCACCCTACTTTTAACTTTTAACTTATTTTAAGTTACTTATGACTTATCTTAAGTTATTCTTTAATTGTCAAACACTCTAATAAGTTAAAAACTTATTTAAAAGTTATTTTGACCAACTTAAAATCCCATGCAAACGGGCTCTAAGTATAGTCATTTATAAAAGCGATATTAGTAACTTGAAATTAAAGTCATTTATATATGTACACGTTAAAAATTAGTTAAGTTTTTTTTATTATATCAAGTAGTTTTTTGTCTTGAATTATCTGTCATTTTGAATCAAAGCAAAAGAAATAAGAGAGAGAAAATGTATATCATCAAAGAATATGATGTAATAGATGAGATTTTTCTTTTCTTAATCAGATGCTTTACATTCAGGTTCTAAGTATGAAAAATCCTTGATAGAGAGCGTTATTTCCCAAACCTATTCAGCATGAATTCGAATTAATCGGACTTCAATATTATAAACACAAATAAAAACAAAAGAGAAAGAAAACGTGTGTGTGAAAGAGAGGTAAGATGGTAAATTTCAAATATTAGTATATTATATGACCTAGAGTCTAGAGAGCAATTCTAGTTCATTTTGCACTTGTACATTAACTTGTGGCCTAGCGATGTGTTGGCTTGTATATAGTTTGAGTCACAAGTTCCATATAAAAAATTGTTGAATTTATTGGAGACTCGTCGAAGAAAAAATTTGAGGATGATTTTCTAAAATAAAATACAAAAGGTTAAAGGATTTTGTGCCTTCACATTAAAAGTAAACAAAAATAACCATAGAAAACTTTCTAGATTTTTACTTCCGTTTTTTCATTAAGTAAATTATAGTTTTCCTTTTTTTTTTACTCCCATGTAAATAATAGTAGTTTTGTTGTTATTTAAGATAGCTAATAATTAGGAGATAGTTGAATAGTATGTTACCTTGTCCACTTTTACTTTTGGTTAAATACTAATTTGTTGTTTAAGATAGCTAAAAATTAGGATAGTTTGTTAATTTTTCATTTTACTTTTTGCTATATATACATGTATTGTACAGAGGATTTTAACGATACAAACATTCAAAACAAACTTCTTCATTTTTTCCCTTTATTATTTGCTATCTTTCATATTCTTACTTAAAAAATTACCTTTATATTTGCAGAATGACAAATTGTAATTTCAATCACATCGTTATTTTCTTCGTTCTCATCTCAATTTTCGCCCCTCAAATTTTATCAGTAGTTTAAGATTGTGGAATTGTAGAGACTCTGCACAATCACACACAAGTTGTCTTTTGCTATTCCACAATCTTCTACTACTGATAAAAAGTCTCTGTGGTTATTTTTGTATATTATGTCGTCTAAAAGGTATACAATTCTTTAACCCTTTTATTTTTCTTTGTTACAAAATCATTCTCAAGTTTTTTCTCTGATTAGTGTCTAATAAGTCCAATAAAAATCGAGCATAAGTAATCAAAGAACCGATAATTTCAGTATAATTTCATTTAATTTATCATATTGTAGCTAGTTATATAAATATGGTAGTTTGAAACAATATTCATTTTGTGATTTGATTTAATATTAATTCTTTTTTGTTATTATCACTAAAATTGGACTATTCCTAGTATAAACGAAAAAAAAACGAAGTTCAAACTTTTCATCTTTATTTAGATTACTAATTCAGGTTTACTAGATAAAGAATATGTTATTTTCTCATTATTGTGTAGATATTTTTATATTTGTCTATGCATAAAACTTAATATTTTCTTTTATGTAAAGAAAAATAAAAATTCTTGTGTTGGGTGTCGTATTCGAGAGACGAAGAAGAGTCTTCTGGAGAATAATATGTTTATCTTGTGGTGTAGAATTCATCAAACAAATTCAATGAATATGAATTCCATTATTTTTAATGAGAAGTTTTAAACCGAATGAGGATAGGAGCCGATTCAGAGGCGAAATCAAAATATTAATTTTATGAGTTATAACAATTTTAAGTATTAATAATTAGTTTCTAAACTTAATATTTGTATATATTTAATAATTTTTTAATATAAATACATGATTTGAGCAAAAATTATCAAATTTTGCTGAATTCGTATCTAACTTCTAATCACATTCCTACGTGTTACATCACCCTTAAAAATAGATCATACAATACATAAATCTCTTAAAAATGGACTTAACAATATATAAATCTAAATTTAATCGATAAATTCTAATACAAATATCGAACATTGAATTGAAAAAAATAAGTAAGACCACTTGTGGGATATAATAACATAAGTTGATCAAATCAACAAAAAAAAATTAAAGGAGAGAAGAAGAATCAAGTGGACACTAAATATATCTTGTGGTGTAGAACTCATTAGACAAATAAAGGAGTTGATTTGAAATGGCCTTTGTGTTGTTTTTTATAAAAACAATTTGTGGCTATATATAGTCTTGAAGGACTGTGGAAGATATTATGAGAAAGAGGTTGCCTTGTAAAATACTCTTCTTTAAATTATGACCATCATTTTTATTTTATTATATATATATGTGTGTAATTATTATGATCACTCAAACAAGAATCAAAGTTTGGACCTACTTCTACTACTCTTTAATTATGAGTACTATATTTCTTCTTCTTTTTGACGTTCACAATAGCAACACTTGGTTCTAGTCCTGTCCTTGTATTTCATCTATGTATGATGGTTAATAATAATCTCTTTAATTTCAACAACTTGTATTAAGTACTCTTAAACCTCATGTCTACATCCTTTTTTTCGAAGTTTGATTCAACTACTCTAATTTAGCGATTCATTTTAGGATACATTTATTTCATGTTTGTTTGGAATAAAGTTGTAGAATAACTTATTTTGAGATTAGTTATTTCTGGAATGTAGAGTTATTTTTGTATCACATTGAAGGTGAGATAATAATTCTAAGATAACTAACTTCATGATAATTAATTTTGGGATGACTTGTTCTCAATCAAATGAGGCTTAGGTTCTCATTGTATCTCCTTCAATTGGCCACAATTGAGAATAATTAACCTAAATAACCGCTCAATCCTTCCATGTCTAACTCAATTCAGAAAGTAGCTTATAAAGTGAAAGATTATTCATTATCATATAAGGATACAATAGTTTATTTTTTCAGTCAAAATAGAATAATTCTATCACTCACCTTCCTCCTCTTTACATGCTTTGAACGAGATAGTTAAAGTGTGAATAATATAATATGAGAATTTGACATAGGTAAACTAAGAATAAGGAAGACTCTAGTTTTGATACTACGTAAAGAAAATGAAACTTGATTTTAATTCAACCCTAAAAATTAGCCCATTGTAGGGATAAATATTCAATGCCATCATATGGCTACAAATACTCATTCCCTCAATCAAATTATAATTCATCTCATTACAACTTAAATTTTGACTTATTTTCACCCCTAAAAAATGTGGAAAAGGTGGGAAACCAAACAAAGGAATTGATTCTAAAGCTAAAAGCATATATGCTATAACCCTGAGAGTGGGACAAGCCCCTATCTGAAAGGGATGTTCCTCTTGGTGAAGTTGACACATTGTATAAGAGATTGAATTATTTTATTTTATTTTCAAATATTATTAAATTTATTTTATCTCTACATATATGGTGAATAAAGTTGGCACATGTTATGCCAATTAAGAAGAACTCCACATATTATTGTGCAATTTTCACTAAAATAATTTGAACATTCAATTCAAAATCTTAAAGCAATGGATAATTAATAAGGAATATAAAAGACCCATAATTACTACTTTCTCCATTCCAAAAAAAAATGAATTTTCGGGGTGTGTTTTAAGAAAGTTAATTACATTCGTCAAAAGGTAATTTGTCAATACTATCCTTTTATTTCTTCCCAAACTTTTCTTGAAACTAGAGATAATTGAAAACCTCATTAAAAAGAAGGCTAATTTTGAAAAATAAATAAATTAATACGCTTTTGAACTTTAAAAATTTAATTAATTTCGAAACATAAAAAAGTGTCAAAAATTCATTTATTTCGTAGCGAAGAGGGTATTTTTGTAGAAACTTTCAAATAACTACGCAACATAACAATATATATTTTTTTTAAATAGCTATAACTTTTGTATTGTTATGGGAAAAGTAAGAATGCAACTCTCTTCCTTTTTTTTTTCTTTTGAGTATGAAAATAACTTTTGAAATTGTTATGGAAAAACAGGTGGCAGTTATGACTTACATCACTATCTAATCTTACCTTTACTTTCAAATAATTATATATATTACCACTTTTAATATTTTATACCATATATTAAAGATACAATTAGAAGATATCCACATCCATTAAAATTAGGATTGATTAATTATCTTTACATTTAAATTCCACAATTAAAGTTCTAATAACAACCAATCTCCAACCCTATCAATATCTCTCCTCCCCACCCCCTCACTAACTAACGATTAGTCAATTTCTGCTGCCGCAACAACTAGAATCCATGCAATAGTTCAAGAAAATGACTATTGATGTATGTACAAATTCTTTATCAGTTTCTTACTTCTTACCCTCCTTAAATTAAGTGTATCAATGCATATTCATATGACTAACATATATCCTTTTTTGTTTTCAAATTGTTACTATTCCGATATCACATTGATGGTGGAGAAACCACCTAGACTGGCGGAGGCGATCAGGAAGCTAAAAGCCCAATTGGAAGAGTGTTCATATCGAAGTTTCGATAGATCTGGTGGAGGTTCGTCGAATCTAAGCGCAGTGAGCAGTGAGCAATATCGACAAATCAAAAAGTGAAGCAAATAACACCGCGGTGAGATGTCCTGATCAACCATGAATGTAATTGGAAAGTTTCAATAAGTGGAGACCAGAGTATGATGGGTATTAGGTAGGTCTCCTCTAAAGAGGAGAGAGATACGAAGGGTAGTAAATGTACATGTATCTAGTTAAGAGTTCATGTATCTGAGTTAAGATTATATGTATCTATGAGAAAAAATTTCAGATCCTAAAAAAGGGGAAGAATTTTGATTTTTTTATATTTTTTTAGTAATGATATGATAGATATTCTACAGACGTGATTTGTTCCTAAATTCATGCGTTTCAATTATATTCCATATTTAGATACGCATAATTAGATGTATATATGCTTACTATGTAACTGAGATACATGATTTTGGATATAACATATGGAATTGATACTTGATACATCAAATTATACAATATAAAAGATACATGAAATAATATTATATCATATAAATAGATACATGAAATTAATATTAGATCATATAAATAGGTACATGAAATTAATACTAGATACATATAACAAATAAATGAAATTAATACTAGATATTTCTATGACACATATGAATGTACTTGTATGATACTCATGTATCTAAGTGTTTAGTTTGTTTGATACAACATATATTGATAATAGACACATCCAATTAATGAATTTATTATTTTAAGAGTAATAAAATGAAATTAATCAAATTATACGACCAAGATATATATGTTTTTGTCTTTTATTAATAATATTAATGAATTTACTATTTCAAACAATAATAAAATGAAATTAATTAAACATAGATAGATCCCTTGATTTCCGCCTTATATTAAGGGATTTGATTAATTTAATTTCCAGAATTATTTGTTTATGTGTTCTGAAAATCCTCAATTACTCCTCTAATTAAGGAAATCAGTCACAACCAAATTAATTTAAACAAATAAAATATGTATCTCGATTTTAAAATTCGGTAGATACATGTATCTCAAGGATTCAAACTCATGTATCCTAAGCACAAAATATGGTAGAGGAAGTAATCTTTGAAACTATTGAGAATTTTAGTAATTAGGACCTAAACTAGTGGGATTTATGTAGTTTCCCTAATTTGAAAGTGGAACAAATGTACGTCTGATATATGTCTAATGTATGTATGATACATTATGTTCTAGGCTTAAGTCATCGACGGTCCCTTAAAGTTATCCGCATATTCCATTTAGACACCTCAATAGATCTTTTTTCCTATTAGATACTCCAATCTTAAAAAATAAATACCTATCAAACATTTTGTTGACACATAATCAAAACAGAAAGTGCGTAGAATACTCATACATATGATGTGACAAATCAAATAATGACATGTGACATTTTAATTTAAAATAATTATAAAAATAAATTTTAAATATAAACAAATCTAAATCTAAATAAATAAAAAAAAGGAATTTTTTTTCAAATCCCCCACACCGCACCCCTGCACTGCAGCCCACTCCACCCCACCTCTCCCTTTCTTCTCTTTCCCTAACACTTGACCACCATTGTTAACTCTCAATATAGAAAAATTGGAGTTTTAATACATATATATAAAGTATGAATTTACGATTTTTATTTCTCTCTATGCCTTCTTTTTCATTCCCATTTGAATTGATAGTGTTTTCTTGAAAGATCTGTTCTTCCTTTATTTATTGTGATTTCGATTTTTTTTTTGTTTCTGTTCGATTTGTGGGGAAGAAGGGGTGGGTCGGGGGAGATGAAGAGAGAGAAGATATTTGAATAATGGTCTTCATTTTTTTTTGGCAAAGAAGATGTGGATGGTGATCTCCATTTTTTCCAAAAAAAAAGGCATAGATGATGATCTCCATTTTCCGGCAAAGAACTGTGATGGTGATCTTCATTTTTTTCTGACAAAAAAATAAAGAGTTAATTCTACATCTGAAAATTTAATAGTACATGATAAGAAGATTAAAACAAAAAAAAGGAAGAAGGAAATTTGTAAAAAAATAAATGGTGGTGTATTATTATGAAGAAATGGTGGCAGTAGATAAAGAGACAGAGATTGTTATTTTTTTTTAAAATAAAAGAAAAAATTAAAAAGAAAAGGAAAAACTAAATATATTAATTTCACGCGCCCATCAAGGAGTGCATTACACTTTTTGTGCCACATCTGCATAAAGTGTCTAAGTGGTTCAAATTCGAGAGGGTACATGTGTTCAATTGGTACAAGTTCTAGTTGAGGTGTCTAAGTGAATTATACGGACAACTTTAAGGGGCCAGAGATGACTTAAGCCTTATGTTCTAAGTATCACACTACACATAAAAGAAAAAAGACAGTAATTATCTTGAATTTTCAAGAAGAAACCTTAACTACGTAAGCGTCCTATTACCTCTAAACAATTTTGAACATGCGTGTGTATAGTGTATGTCTTATATATGTCAATGTATATCATTGTATGTCAAGTGTTTTCATGACATACACATGACATATAATAACTCCATAATGTCCCAATCAAGAGTAACAACCATAAAATCACGTTTGCCATTCTCCATAAATCATAATGTAATAGTTTATAGTAAAGATTTACAATTTACAAGAGAAAAATTGGAGTCGCAATCGGTTTGGGAAAAATAACTTAGTTATTCCAGACATGTAAATCATATTAGAAATAGTACATTAAACACAAAAAAAAAAATCGCAATGTCTCAAGAAAGATTAATGGCACTTCCGCATAGTTTTTCTAGTTCGTCTTCCAAAACCTTTTGCAGGTTTGCCTTGGTTCGCCTATAGATCCAACCTTGAGAGCTCTGATCCCAGTCAAACCTTGATGGACCGCTGCAACAAAATTGTTTCGTGAACACAATGGAGAATTGGATGGGTGCGTATCTGAATATCGAAACTTAACACAAACCAGAAAGAGCAAATGATTGTAGTATGATATACCAACTTCATTAGTAAAAGCTTAAAGAAAATTTAAAAACCATAATGCATCGAAGTGATACAGCTATAAATATAGGGAAACTTGTGAAACAAATGAACTCTTTCGGGGATACAATAGAAATTCACACGATATGTTTATACGTTCTTACGAGTAATTTTAGTTTAACCATATACATCTGAATATTAGTTTAATAACTGAAAACATATTACGGACATATCCATTCTTTAACGGGGAATGTGGAACACTGATTTTGTTTCGATCATATATAAAGCCGAGTACAGGGAAAACCCTTCAATGATCCACTCTTTAACATGAGCCTCTAACAATTGTTTGCTGCTCTAAATAATAAGTGTAAATATTAGACTCCCTCATAGTTGTTTCTTAAATAGAGACTTTGAATCACAGATTCTTTTTTCCTAAGCATGTTACAGTCTTATATACACGCTAAAGGAAGTACAAGAAACGTTAATTCAAGTTGACGAAAATACAGAACAACAAAAGTATAGATGGAGATGGCACAGGGGACATATTTGCAGACTGCATTGTGTTAGAAGGTTGATTTTTGATATGGTCCACACCAAGCATATATGAAAATAAAAAGATAAACCAAGACACATCAGAAATGCAATTACAAAGAGAGAGAAAGAGGCATTGGTACCTCACTGGTGAAGACATCCAAATCTGCCTATTTGGTGTCTGTTTGTTTATCACGTAGGTTCCCAGGCTCCCAAGCTTCAGCGTTAAAACCTCATTCTGAGAACAAAATCTAGAATATCAAGACAAATGTAGGACATTGAAAGAAATACATTTTAATGCTATTTTATCCTTCTCACCCCATAATCCACATCGAAACCATCAATGTCAACTGAGTCCCCATATTCCTGTCATGTAGAAAAAGAAACAACTGTTTTAAACAATCAAAAAATATAGAATGCTAATCATATGTAGAATACAACCCAACTCAATTTTGACTTGGCAGATTGATAAACAATTTTAACAAGAGAAGTGGCGCTGCATGGGGCTAAAATCTCGTCATGGATATGAATGTATGATGCATAACCAGTGATTGGGGTAACATGTTCTTCAACTCCTCAAGAAGCATCTTATCAAAATATAATATAACCTATACTATTGATAAATAGGCTTTGCACAATATATAAGCTCTCCATTGATACTAAAGGTAAAGAGAATCCAAACTCAAGTTTTGTATTTCCGGTTGTGATATCAACAAAATTATTTTTGAAGTTGGTACTAGTTTGCAGAAAACCAATTGTTACCTTTCACACTAGGTGATTTTTTCCTGTCCAAGCCTTGGTGGATGGAGTTACCAATACATGTACTGGTGGGAGGTAACACGTACTCCGTGGAATTAGTCGACATGTGGTCAAGCTATCCCTGACACCACAATTATCAGGGTGAAAAAATGTTACTTTTTATGTGGCCTCAGAAGATGAAACTTGAAACTTCTGGCCTCACCCATGATAGCTAAAAGTTCATCATTCTTTTAGGTTTTCTAAATGCATGTACTTAAAATGAATTAAGTTTAAGTTTCAATATAAATTTTTTGGAAAAAACAAAGAAGAAGAAGATGACAATGAAATTGTTCAATCACAGTACATAATGATCTAAAATGTATTACAACAACATACGGAGTACAATCCCACAAGAGGGGTCTGGGGAGGGTGTTCACAGCCTTACCCTGCCTTGTGAAGCTAGAGAGGTGGTTTTCGATAGACCCTCGGCTCAAGTAAAGCATATAAAAAACAAGTATGTAAAGCAAACATAGTCGATCAAGTCATGCTGAAAACAATGAATAAAAGAATTAATAGCAGTGACAAAATAATATGATAACTGAAGCAAAGGAAACAATCAGTAATACTAATATCGACGAATAAGATAGTAGGAGAGTAATAACAACAATACTGAAAAGGAAAACTAGACAACGCTCGACCTACTAACCTTCTACCTTGATCCTCGACCATATCTTCATATCTAGGGTCATGTCCTCAGTGAGTTGCAGATGAGTTAATGTTCTGTCTAATCACCTCTCCCAAGACTTCTTCGGCCTACCTCTACCTCTTCTAATGCCCACTATAGCCAACCTCTTGCAGTCCTCACTGAGCTTCTTCTTACACTAAGTTTCTAATTTCTTGTTTCTAATCAATCTCAAACTCTTTCATGACACTTCTTTAATATCACTTAAACAGTCTATTTTAATTGTAAAGTGCTATCCTCTTGACAGAGCCTCTTGAATTTCACTTAAGGTTACAACAACATGAAAAACCAGATGTATGTTTGATATACTGGCCAAGGCCTCAAATCAGAAATGTCCCCTAAGACTCTCTTACATGTGTATTTGCACGTGGAATTGTGGATGCTTCAGAATTCTAGTTGATGGCCTAATTAACTGGTTAAAGCTTTCAAATTACGCCTACCATTCACAAAAATCAATCCTGTTTTATAAGTCCAAGTAATTTTTTTGCTTCTCCAGTTGAAAAGCTCACACACTCTCCTATATTCCAAACCTGACTCTTTACTGTGGAAAGGACATTAAAAAGGAGGATTCACTATTAAAGGATGTTACCAGTTCTTAAGTAACTCTACTACCATCATTCACAATTTGGCCATGGAAATGTATTTGCAGAAACAAGGCCCCATTGAAAGCAAAGTGCTTCACATGGTTGGTGGCTCACAAATAGTGCCTAACTCAAGATAACATTTGGAGAGAGGAAGTATCATTTGTAGTAGATGTGCACAGTGTGAGAGGCACAATGAGGATGCCAATCATTTTTTTATTCATTGTGCATTCACTAGACAGATCTGGGATTTTGTACTGAACACCATCGGGGTTAACTGGACAATGCCAAGGACGACAAGAGAACTGCTCCAATGTTGGTACTCAAAAGGGTTTGGTAAGACAAAGATGATAAACATGAAATAGTCTCCCTTTGGCAGTATGGTGTACCATTTGGAAGGAAATGAAAGTAAGGATTTTTGAAAGCAAATCAGAATCTGTAGCTAGTACTAAGTACAGATGTTTATCCCGGCTGTTTTTTTGGTGTAACATGGCAATTGCAAATGATAGAGAGGCCATGATAGATTTTTTGAGCTCACTACACAATATGTAATGGAGCAACCCCTTGAAAATTCCCCACAGCACCTTCTGGTTGCTGGACTTCTAATACAATACCTTTTTAACGATAAAAAAAAAGTTCAAGTAAAATAATCAATAAATCCCCAAGGATGAGTAGCGCAAGGCTCTCAACTCGATGGATAATGGGCCCACCCATCTAACCTTCTCAACTTAAATACCAAGCTTTTGTTTAAGAGAAGTTCCTGATACTAACTAAACTTTTGGAAACAAGAAAGAAGATCCAATACAAACAAACACAACAAATTTAGACTGGCTAATAAACATCAGCAACCACCTTGAGTATCACAGTTCAACCACTAAGATATAGGTACATATACGAGAAAGTTCAACTAAACTATAGATACAAATAAAGTTAAACTTAAGTATATTAAGATAAATCAGGATACCTCCAACTTATCTAGCAAGTCATGGATAGTGGCATTAGCCAGTCTGTGATACTCATCTTCCTGCAGCAGAGATCTGTAGATTTATAAATTTAGTACGAGGATACAGACATATTTTCCGACATCAGTAAAATTCCAACTTTGGAAGGACATTCTAAGAATTACAAACAGAAAACAACCTCCATTGTAGATTTTACAGAGAAATTAACACACACACAGAGGGAGAGAGCCACAGAGAGAGAGGGGGGGGGGGACTAAGGCAACGTTAGTTTCTATGTGAGAATCATCGGTACTGTACATAAGACACAAAAATCTAAGTTTCAAGCACTGAATATTTGGAACTATTGACATGCAGCAAGATGGGAGCTTTAGCAATAAATTATAAATCCATCGGACAATAGTGCAACGTTAGTTTCAGACAATTCAGTTTCCCCCATATAAGATCTATATGAGGCAGGCAAAACAGTTTCAGACTTATGTGCATTATTTGAAGCTTCTGATGACTTCTACTTTTCATCAGATTTTTGTTTTACATCCACCTTAGTTACTTTTACCTCACATTACATCAACCATGCAACACACCTTCAGTCAAAACAAACCAAAATAGCTATTCATTTATCACGGGCAAGTATAAATCAAACACTAAACTTCATCTATACTAGAGCAACTTCTAGTGCTGGACCATGGCTTCAAAAATCAGTATATTGACCTGCAGAACTCTTCTACACTAATTGTATTACCTACAGTCTATCCTCACTTACATTGGAAGTCGAACGCATTGGAAAAATCAAAGATTCTCTGAGATACAGTATAAAATGAGGACATTAAGCTGCTTGATCAAACTAAAAAGATTTCATCTTTGAACATTTATGTTTTACACCCTTTATAGTGATGCTTAGCAATTACACAAAGGAGGCGGAGGGAGGGAAGTTAGAAGGGCGCATGTTTGGTATCATGGGAAATTTTTCCTCAATGAACTTGCATTCCACCCTTCGGGGTGGCCCAGTAGTCTGGGCTTGGGACTTTCATGTTGGAGGTCTCAAGTTCAAAACCCCTTGCCAGCGAAAGCAAGGGGTTTGTCTTCTGGGTCGAGCTCGTCGCACCGGGCTTGCCTAGTGCGGGTTACCTCTCCTGTGTGGTTTGCGAACTATTGCATAGGAGTGAGGGTTTTACCCTGTGCGCACCCAAAGGGTAGCGGCTACGGGTTTCCCTTGTCATAAAAAAAAAAAAACTTGTTTTCCACTAAAATTTTCTATTACAAAGATCCTTACCCTTATTCAATCTCACTTACTTCAAACAATGCTTAGACAAGGAATTGAGGATCAAGGTAGTAAGCTAGTAGATAGCTGAGTGTTGTCACAATTTGTGTGGGAGAAGCAAGGGTCTAGCCCCCTTCACCCTTTCTCATTTTTTATAGTATTCTGTAGTTATCGCATAGTTTCTTATTCTTCTATGTGTACTACTATGTGTTGTTGCATTTGTTTTATATCTTGCCACTTTGTTGTCTTATTCCCTTACAAACCTGCATCAGATACATTTCTATTGAGTCGAGGATCTACTAGAAACAGTCTCTCTACCTCACAAAGGTAGGGGTAAAGTTTGCGTACAACCTGCACTCCCCAGACCCCACTTATGGGGATTACACTGAGTTTGTTCTTCTTGTTGCTGTTTAGACATTGGTTATTGACCTGTAGTATGCAAAATATCACCAAAAATTTTACCCTCACACTACACCTTGTACACTTAACCATATGTGATTAGGGCTGCGTATTGGTCGGTTCGGTTCGATTTTGAAGTTAATCGATTTGACTTATTGGTTATCGGTTTGTAGAGATGCTAAACCGTTAAAGAACCATTAATATATTGGCTTATCGGTTATTGGTTTATTGGTTATTGATCGTTATCGGTTCGGTTATCGGTTTAACCGTTAAGATTTGACAAAAAAAAAAGTCATTAAAAATCACTTAGAAACAAGGTGACAAACCAAATGAACCATGCACACGAGTTCACAAATTACATCTTGCTAAAAAGCAAACACTTTTACATTGTGGAATATCCAAGAGTTTGAGACAGCCAGAAATAAAATTAGGAAACTAAACTCTAAGTCAAGGACTTTATATACAAAATGATATAAATATAATTATTTAATTTACTATCGCGTTATTGGTTAACCCATTAAGACAAAACCTCAAACCGTTAAGAACCGATAATCCGATAACAAAAAAAATCAAAACCGTTATCAAAACCTCTAAACCAATAACTAAACCAATAACCCATTACTGGTAAACCAATAACGTTTTTTCGGTTTGGATTATCGGTTTCTGTTCGGTTTTGAACAGCCCTATATGTGATGCACCTCTCCAACAAAACACCTGAATATTTTCCATGGAAAACACTTTTCTCCATATCAAATGCACCTGGACCTATTTCAACTTCTAACAATCCTCAAATCATACCCTCAATAGTCAATACCACTCTCCAATCTAACATTCAGGTCTAATAACAACCTAAAGTATGCCGAATTTCACAACAGAACAACAACTAAGATCGAACTAGTTCCAATCAAATTAAAAATTAAGAAATTCCAGATATAGGATACTCAATCTCCGTTCTCCAATTATTAATTATTCAAGCAAATTCTACAATCACTACAGTTACTCAGCAAAAAAAAAATCCCAAACTTGGAAGTTAGAAGAAAGTAATCGGAAGTAAAAGTTGTTACTACATCAAACCTACCGGTAATCGATAGCAGCAGGACCTTCAAAAGCATCTTGGAGAGGTGACGAGTGCGAACAATAGGTTCTAGAAACTTGTGAGAGAAACGATTTGGATATAGTACCCGAATCTTCTCGAAGATAAGTATGAGTAGAAGTAGAATTAACTGATCTTTGTATTAATGAAGAGGAATTAGGTTTTAGAGCTCTGCATAGCGGTTTCCGAAGAAGAAGTAGCTTCCGTGAACAAGAAGAAGACGCCATTTTTGCTCTTTAGACCAGTTTCCAGTTCCTTCGCCATTCTAGTTATTTTACACAAGCTGTCGACAGGCCCAAACTCATTTTTAAAGTTTAAGCCCATCATTTTATATATTTTTTGGGCCTTTTTACCCTTTGTTTTATGGGAAAATTTTCAAAATGTCAATATTTTAGCATCAAATAGGACCCTTTGTCAACACTTTCAATATTTATTTAAAATGTCAATATTTTGGTTTGTTATAAATCTGAATTTTGTATTTATTTAATTTGAAAGAATACAAATCTTTAACAACAGAAAGGAGAAAATCATGGGAGCAAATATTTCAAAAAAGGTAAAATCGCTTAATTCTTTAATCAGTTACAATTGAAAAAATACGAAGTGACATCTCTCTCTTTTTCTTTCAAAGGCCTTTCATCATTGTTTTGCATATTTCCAATATCCATACTTAATGGTATTCAAGTTGAGTTTGCAATACAAAGTGAGATTGAAATACAAATTAGTTGATGGTATGTCATTATGATGAATATGAGATGAAAGATAAGTACAAATTGGTTGAAATACAAATTGATATTGAAAATACAAAATCACCAAATAAAATACAAATTATGTTTTACTAATACAATTAGGATGAATACATGTATAATGAATACGTAAATAAACTGTAGTTTGGACATTTAAAACATGTATTATGACCAAACAATGTATTTCAACGAGGTGTCTAAAGTAAACCAAAACTTCATAACATTAAAATGAAAAACAAAAACTTTCATACTTTTCTTAATGATAAACCAAAACTTCATAACATTAGAAGGATGCCTTAGCAGAATAAATTGCTACAAAAACTAATGTATAGTTAAATAAAAGTATATAGCAACAAAAAAGATTGACAATTTGAAAAATAAACAATGACTATTCTATTTCAATTGTTTCACTATCCTCACGATCTATATGAGCCCTGCTATGCCGCGGAGGTGCCTCACTATCACTTATAGCTCCAACATCATTCTTCTGTTGGCCATAGTTTCAAAGAAATACACTGTATCTTGACCGTTGAAATAATGCATCGAAATTACCCGTTGGATTCCCTTATCTGTATGTCAGGTACTCGGCATAAGCAAGCTCATGCATGTATTTAATCAGGTTAGCTTCTGCATATGTTGAAATAAATGAATACAAATTTGTATTAATTACTAATACATAATTGCATTTTGAAAAAGAATACAATCAGAGAATATACAAATATAGAAAAATAGAATACCTAATGGAGAAAGGATGGACAAACATGAGACATAATGTATATAATAGATTTCATAGGATGGATACAACTAAATTGGGCTACTTAATGGATACATAATTATTGATATATAAATGTGTTTTGATAATGAATACAATCAGAGAACGTACCAATACAAGAAAAAAAAGAATACAAAATGAAAATAAATATTAATACACAAAAAATACAGAATACAATATGATAAAAAATAGATACACAAAATACAGAACACAATCATATTTGCAAAAACCTCTTGGGTGACTATAACAATAAAAAATAAATACAATTTCTAAATAAAATACAAATTTGTGTTAATAGAAACAATTAAGATACATATTATGAAAGTCGACTATGAATACAATTATATTTAGACACGAATACAAAACAAGATGTCAAAATACAAATCTTGATTATGTACATTCAACTTATAACTCAATCAAAAATAAACATGCAAACACAAAATTAACTACAAATACAGAACATTCAAAATATTTTCAAATAAATTTGTGAAAACATAATTTAATACCTCTTCATCGCTTTGAGGGTCGGAAAGTTCTTGTTCATCAGTTTGAACTTCAACTTGTTCATCATCATCTTCAGAATCCATAACTCTTCTTTTTTTTTTGGATAGCTCTCTTGGGTTATTTTAGCAGCAGATCATACATTTTCGAGCAATCCTTGGGTAATACATAAATCAAATGATGAAAATTTCTCAAAAATTTGAATATTATTTGGGATACCTTTTGTAATTCTCATTGAATCAGACATTATGGTGACAGTGAGATACTTTCTCCAAATCTAAAATCCTATAAGCAAAATTTAAAATTATCATATATGAATGTATAAAAAATCAAACAATATATGATGTAACAAAGCTAACGTAGATTACTACAATCTACTATATTTGGAATATGAAAACAAAATCACAAAAAAAATCGAATATTACCGTTTAAAAGACGAAATACCCGAACTACATAAAATAGGAAAATCTCAAATGATACTTAGTGATTACTACAATCTACTATATTTGGAATATGAAAACAAAATCACAAAAAAAATCGAATATTACCGTTTAAAAGACGAAATACCCGAACTACATAAAATAGGAAAATCTCAAATGATACTTAGTGACAATGTATTTACCTTTATCAATGGGTGAGAAATCTTTTGAATGAATTGATAGATTTCTTGAACAAATTGGAGGAAAATCGAAGAGTGATTTTCTTAGACAAAGAAAGGGGCTAACAATGGTGAAAAAAGGAAGAAAGAGAAAGGAGTAATTTCGGAAGAGAGAGAGATGAGCAGTTTGGATAAAAACCTATAAAGAGGGGAAAGTGGGTAATGGGGTTTTTTTTTTCACCGGATAGTGGGGTAAAAATTAGTCCAATGTGGTACTGATTTGAGAAATAAAAGGAAAGAAAATTAATTATATTAGGATACATTTTATTTGATAAAATATTGACATTTTGACATTTTTAATAACTATTTTAAAGTGTTGATGTTTTTAATAATTATGTTAGGGATTTTGACTAGTTTGCTAATTTTCCCTTGCTTTATTATGTATTGTTCCATAATGTAGCTTATTGTGTTGTATTGTATTATACTATATTGTTTTAATGATATAACATTTAGATAGATTGTATCGTTTTTCATCGTTACATAATGCCACACATTCATAATTTGAATAATAAACCTATTATAAATTGTAGGATACAAAGTAGAGGTACTATGAAAAGATAGGATACACGATGAAATAGAATTATTAAATAACTAGTAAAGACAAAATGAGAAAAAAATATGAGTAACTTACAAAAATAACTATAGTTTTAGGGTTATTAAATTGGAATAGCTATAAGTATGATATTTATCAAAAACGACTATAGTTTATGTCATAATCTAGCTGTATTTTAAATTTTTTTAATACATTGATATAGTTATACTTGTAACGCATTAAATAAGGTAATTTCTGCTATTGTAACTTACTGTCCTTAAATTATGCCCCTCAAATTCTCAACTTCCCATTATTAAATTAACAATACATAATTACCTATTAAAGAGTTTTTATTTGATTGCTGAGTGTTTTTTTGGTTAATTTAATAAATAAATACTCGGATATTAAAATCATTATAAATAAAACATGCACACATTTGTGTGAACTAATGATCAATTTTATGAACCAAAAAAATCCTTTCAACTTTACAAACTAACTTATGTTATTGATTTCAGATGATAATGGCTAAACTAAAACATAAATATTAAGTTAGAAATATAAATACTAAAATAAATAAATACAATTAACTAACATACAAATACAAATGAATATATTGTTTTAATATATATACATACAAAAATGATGGATATTAATTAAATATATACAAAAAGTACATGAATATTAATCAATGGGCAATACAAATGAATACATTGATTTAATATATATACATACAAAAATATATGAATATTAACTAAATATATACAAATAAAAAAACATTGATACTATCAATGGGCAATGACCAAGTGAGAAAATATATTTGAATTAAAATATATTTATACAAAAATACATGTATATTAATCAATGAGCAATATGAATACACTGAATTAAATATTTTTATACAAAAATACATGTATATTAACCAATGAGCAATATGAATACATTGAATTAAAATATATTTATACAAAAATACATGTATATTAACCAATGGGCAATGACTAATTGAGAAAGATGTTGAACAAACAAGACAATGTCTATATATGAATTTGAATGAAATTTGAGGAAAACAAAACATTGATTTAGGGATATAGAAAGAGAAAGCTTTGGAGATGGTAAACATAGGGAACAATGACCATAAAATATGCCTGAAAATAAATTAAGAGGTAGTAGCATATTTGCTATTTAATATTTAAATACATCTATAATAAATAAATAAAATTTACTGTGGCTATATGTCTTAAATATATAAGAAAGTTTGCCATTTTCTATAGTTTTTCCAAAAAATATTAAGGTAACGACGTGATCACACCAAATCGATCATTACACAAAATAGGTCTTTTCGTTGTTACCTAACTATGGATTTAAACAATACAATACAAAAAAAATTAAATAACAATCAAAACAAACATTATATTTAAACTAGCAATACAATATAATAAATAACCATCCAAACAAGATGTCAATGTTCGTTAGGAAAATTACGTGGGGAAAATACTTTAGACCAAAAGAGATTACCACTAATACATATGTTATTACTTATTTACTAATATAATATAATATATGATATTGTATTATTTACCAACTTTCCCAAAAATTATCCCCTTTATTAGCCTAATCAAATGATGAAAAAATTTACACTTGGTTTTAATTACCTTTTAATTATGCTAAAAGTATCTCTATCATTGATTTATGCTCTTTTTTTTTATTATTTGTATATAGTGCTAATAGATTCATATATTTGACATTAGTTTAACCAAAAAGAAATGTAGATAATAGATCCGTGATTATTTTATTCTTATTTATGTCTTAAGATCCAAAAAAACAATTTGTTCAACATTTTCATTATTTATGTGTTATCACCTTATAATTCAAATATTTGTAGTCTTTAATAACAATTACTATTAAAGATAAAATGATAAAAATAATAATTTCTTTTATCTTGAACTTCTAAAATGATAAATTATGTGCGACAACTATTTTTTTAAACACGATAGATAATTTGAGAGAGAACGCAGAGAGTAAGAATTAGTTTCCAAACTAAATCTTATTTCTCATCGGTCAAAACAACCCCAACGACATAACTGAAACCTCGCAAAAATAGTTTCTTTAATCAAAAGAACAAATATAATATATGGTATGTAACAAACTAGACAACTAATTAGTTGATGAAATGAATTCCAAAAGGCCAATTGAAAGAAGAAGTATGCTATTATTTTTTACATGGAAATGAAAAATAAAGGAGTTATAATTAGTTACTTAGTTGAATGTCCATCAACCATAGATAGAACTAATCCCTTCAAGAGAAGAATTCATTCAAATCAAATTACATTAGGGCCAAGAAGGAGATTTGATTGTAATCGTCGAGCACAACTTTTAGCCATTGCTCATGAATTAAGGCATCATCAACAAATATCTCACAAGTCATCATCAAAACAAAAACACAAGGTAAATCATATATAGTAGAATGTTTTTTTTTTTAATTTTATAGCAACAAATCTACGAGCGCCGATGGATAATGGATATGTTCATCTACCACTCTCTACTTAAATATTCCCGACTTTTGTTGAATGTTCATGGATGAATTCAGTGGTGGATTCAAAATTTTATCACAGAGAGTCAAGATATAAAAAACCAAACATATATATAAATCAAAGAGATTCAACATATAGTATATATTCATACAATAGCAATAACATATCTAGTATAATCCCACCAGTAGGTCTGGGAAAATTAGGATCTACAAGGACTTTTTCCTTATCTTTGTGAGGTAAAAAGTTTATTTCTTATAGACATTCGGTTCATAGTATGTATACATAACAAAAAAGAAGAAAAAAAACTCCGGACATGTAATTTTCAGTATAAATCATTATTACCACTTGGATAAAAATGGCTGCACCACTATTATAATTTGGAGTTCACATATTCATGATCGTGTTGCGCTCTTATCACTTAATCAAAAGCACTAGGATCTAGTGAAATGTTTTATTTCTTTTGGTTGGTATATATTGTGTATTACTCTTGTTAAATATGAGTAATTAAAATTTTGTACAGAAATGGAGATGGACAAAAAGGATTAGATTGTCATTTTCCCGTTTGTTTGGTAGAAAAGATAAGCAATGGAGGTATGAGAACATTGGAACACAAGGCTGCAAACGAGCAAAAAAGAGAACAGCTAATTTTTGTGTAAGTCTTGCTATTATTTTTGCCTTGTGAATTAGGACTTAACTTATAGTGCAAAAAATTATCATATTGTCGGTGCAAAGAATTTAAACTCGGACTAATTTGTGATATTTTTGTTGTGTTATGCAGAATAAATTGAAGGTCTTCGTCAAGGACATCTTAGGTGCCTGGCAATTTTGTAGCCAATCGTAAATTTTAGAAGTGGCAAAATTAATCCATGAAAATATGATCCGTTCAATAAGTTCAAGTTTTGACGGATTAATAATTTGCTTATTTTGACTCATTCAAATTTAATCCAATCATGATGATCTAGTATTCTTCCGTTTAGTTGAATTTTTGAAGTTTCTTATTGGAGTAAGTTTAATTTTTATATTGTGCAAGATATTTCAAATTCATTTTCAGCTACTGTTTGTTGGTACACAGTCTATGTTCCACATATTTTTGGAGAATCCGAAAAAAAGATAGTTAAAATGCTTGTGAATTTTGATCAATATTCAATTAAAAAAGAGTTAATTACTCCAAACACTTTTATATTATGAAAATCCAAAAATTAGGGAATCATTGACCTATTTTTCAGTTCATTCCTCTCTATCATTTTCAAGTTGTATGTATAATTGAATTTCATGTTCTATAACACAAAACCTCTTTTTTTGCAGTAAGCATAAAAAGAAAAGTAAACTCATCAGTATGAGACTATAAGATTTGTTTGCATATAAATCATAGTTTTACCCCATACACCCTAGAGCTACTAGCAACTAGAATACGTATATATCATCAATAATTAAAAAGAAAGTATAAACGGCGCAATAAGTTATTTGCATCTAATTCAATTGATCATCAAAAGCAACTACATTCCGATATTGTTATAGGTGTGTTAGTATGAAGGAAAATATTTTGTTGAAATGTGTATTCTCTAATTTTTTTGATATTTGGTAACTAAGCAAAACATTGTTTGTCCTAAAAATATTTATAGGTAATATAAAAGAACACTATGGACAAGGATGTGGTAGGTAGTGGTGGCAAAATCAAACCCAACCCATCCAACTCGCCTAATCCGTTTAAGTTTGGGCAGGTTATTGACCCGCCCATTCATGAGTTCAACCCAACTCATTTCAACGCATTAATAGTTTGGTTGATATGTAATCCGAATTGGCTCATGAGAAATCTTGTCTAAATATTTTTTAAAAACTTTTTTTTCAATTTGATATGTTATACATAGCCATAATAAAGAAAAAAATAATTTTATTAGGTACTAAAATATTTTAAAAGACCAAGTAAAACAATTAAGCTTAGTAAAAATTAGATTTGGTTGAGTCTTGATACGCTATGTAACTCATTACCTAACCCATTTTGACCCAAGCAAATTTGGATTGGGTTGGGTCTCAATCCAATTGTTGTCTTAACCCATTATGATCCGTCCAAATTTGACCCAACCCGTCTAATTGCCACCCCTAATGGTAGACAGTGGGGGTGGATGGTGGGAGGAAGACAAAGCTTAGAATATAAAGTAAACTTATTTTCTCTACATTCACTAGGAAAGTCATTTTCAAGTATTTCCTCAAATCGATGACTCGCTTGTTCGGTAATGCTAACTATTATAAGAGAATGCCGCCCCTCGAGACTACCAATAACTTCTATTGTTGAATCTCGTGCAAGTTAGATTGTGGTTGTATCAGTTACAAGCGAAACATAAATGCTTTAAGTATATGTTTACCATACACTCACTTCGTGTATGTTGTTTTATGTATAATAGAGGTGTAGTGCTTCACCTCAATACTAATGGTGATTCCAAGGTTCAACAAATAAATAAAGCCATGATCGTATTTAGATAGAGACGATGGTCTTCCTCTGATGTCTCCAAACCAGCCATAATAGAATAGATAGGCAAAACAGTCAATAACAATTCGTAATCTCACCATCAATAGATAGCAAATTGCTTCCAAACTCAATCCATTTGAAATTGAATTGCTACTTTTTTTCTTGTCATTGATAGAGTGGTATTCTCCCCCATTAACCCCTATGGAAAAGAGAATCCTATCAAACATAAGACGAAGAAGAATCGCATAGGCATTGCAAGCCGGTAAAAACACAAGGACCGGTACTCTCAAATAAGCTTATTACACGAATCATCCAATGCGAAAACCAAAGGCAATACAAGAACTACTAGTACTAGTTTATAGTTAACAAAATTAACCCCATGCACAAATGTTGCAACCTTCTTATCCTCAAGGATATGAATATATCCAATGAGAGAAAAAAACTCTTTAATATTACCTGATTTATGAAACTATTGCCTAGTTCATGAAATTAAAGTACCTGGGAGTAAGGAGGAGAGTTGAATTTACTTTACTATGCAATCAGGTTCCTATTTACAGGCAACTACAGGAACTCCAAATTGCTGTAAGCAGTGCCATCAATCCTCGCAGGAACCACGGTTAGGATCTGCAACATGGATGTCTCACATATTTTTCTGGGTAACAAAGAAAATCATAGTCAAACAAACACGTCTAATCATCCCAACCACTCTTGAAAACCTTCTTTTCCTGATAAATCACCGAATTCTGCTACTTGCTCGATGTCGTTGCCGCCTCCTTGATCTTCCCAATAAGAGCCTACTGTGAAGTCGAGAGATTCTGTTGAAAACATTAGATGCAGCCTCAGTGCCAGAATGATGGACAAAAAAATCATCCTGATCAAATGAATGATAGACTTCATCGAAAAGATCATCTGGGTGGACATTATTATTCCACAGATCACCACGAGGGTCTGACCTAAAAAGAGTCTCATCGAGATGGTTATCCAATCCAAAATTCCTGTGGAGGCCTCCTAAATTACCCTCTATTACATAATCTCCCATTACAATTGCCCCAGGCATAGCAGACCTGATTGAGCTAAACACATCGTTCAACTCTCTCTCGTGCTCAAGCTTCTTCCACTTCTCGGCAAGTGAAGGGTCTACTTCCAGGGGGCATGCTGAAGGATGCTCCCGCCTTACATGTTTCCTTAACTTTTTGTACGTTCCAACAAACGAGCAATTTTCATGCATGCATGTTCTCTTCTTTGCATTTAGATGCTTGCGTGCAGGTTCCACAACCGTCCAACCCTTTACCTGTCCACGACAGAGTGGGCATAGAAGTTCAGTTACCCCAGCTAAATAACCTGCTCCTGACGAGCAATTAGGATCATCAGTTGACAGCAACCCTGGTTCAGAGCCCTCGATTGAAGTGACTTTGGTGTACGCTTTCTTGTACTGCTCAAGACAATTTGAGAAACGGCAGCTAGTGGCACACATATAAGGACGACATCCCTTGTCATAAGATGAGCACAGCAGCAGCACTGCATTGTGAGGGTGCTCCATGCAAACTGAACAAGTTGCCCCTTCCCATTCTTTCTTCTCTGATGATTTTGGTCGTTTCTCCTTTTGGTGAAGCTTTTTGCACATTTTTGAGCGGCAAGACGGCAAATCATGGTGATGGAAATCAGCTATCCGTCGCACCTTGCTTGGTTTTGTCATTTCTGGTAAAGAAGATACAGTCCCCACCCGCAAAATAAAGGGAACAAAGAAACCAATGTGAAAGGGTGGGGGAGGGGAAGAGGTTAGTAAACCAGATTTTTGCTAAACAAGCAAAGCTTAAAACTATTAAAACAATAACTGGAAAGAAGGAAAAAGATATCATGCGAGGTTTCAAATGTTTCTCAAACTCTACACTTAGAACTTGCGCGTATTCAGATAAGTTGTTGTTAAAACAGATAAATTTGCTGCCTTTGATGAAAGAAAGCTAGAGGATAAAGATGTCTTAAATCACCAAAACCTATTTAGTGCATACAATGCAGATCCACATAATATGCGAACAAAATTATTAACAATTATAGGAAGTAGAGCAGGTAAATATACACCAGTTAAATGCACATGTAATGAACCATCTCAACCACACAAAAAGAGTGCTCCATGAAAAGACAACCTCCAACACATGCTTTTCTTTTTGTTATTGATAATCGTGGTGTCCAGGCCAGTTTGCATGCACTTAGACTAATTCCACGAGATACCTGCCAACAAAAGGTAACTTTGTCCACCAAGGCTAGAACCAATGGGAAGAATTCACCTCTAACACATACTGGTGCTTCAAAACAGATTCCAGTGGACCATAAAGTTTGTCTTTTACAGGTGCATTCGTTTATTCGCCAACTATTCACGCCGACTTTTCATTAAAAATCATGAAGGTACCAGAACTAAAAGTTAGAGCCTCTCTATTTATATCATCAATAAATTTAAAATAGCATACAACACTCAATCATAGGTAAAACATTTAAAGTGAAAAGAATGGGAACAAAAACACACTTCATAAAAAAATGGGAACAATAACATAAATTCAAGTTAACCAACTTCGCAAAAAGAAAAAGAAAAAAGATATGAAAAAAGGAAGGAAAAGAATTGTAGTTAGCTAATTTAGATAGCAAAATAGGCATTGTCTTCTAAATCAATGGTCAATCATCAATGACATGATTTTGGTATAGGATTGAGAGAACAACTGCAGGCTAACGTGAATGAAAAAGTTTATCATTACTCCCTCCAACTCAATTTATGTGATGGTGCTTGACTGAGCACATAGTTTGAGAAGGAAAGAAAAGACTTTGGAACTTGTCTGGTCTAAAATAAACCATAGATATTTGAGTGGCTATAAAATCATCTCATGAAGGGCAAAATGGGGATTTAAAAGTTAAATTGTTACTAAATATAGAAAGGTGTCATTCTTTTTGGTACTAACTAAAAAAGAAAATAGTGTCATATAAAATTAAGACGGAAAGAGTAAAAGAGATGGTGTTTGGGCCAACTTGTGTACACCTCAATTATTCCACCGAATACACGCTACCTTCCACTAGTACAGACACCGGATAACTCTGTCTAACAAAGCTTACGCAGATGGAAATTAAACCCCGAGCTCCACTTATATTAATCACTAGGCCACACTATTAGTTGCTAGATAGAAAAATGCTTTTTGAAACAAAATTGGCAAGAGCTAAATAGGCATTGCCTCTCTAGAAACTCCCCTGCCAATGTCATGATTTTGAAATAGGATTGAGAGAATGTCTATAGGCTTACATCAAAGAGAGTTTAATTGCACAAAATTCCTGATCAAAAAAAATTTATTTATAAAGATTGTGTTTAGGCCAGCTTGTGTACATCTCGATTATTCCATCAAGTACCTGCTACCTTCCACCAACAAAGTACCGGGAAACTCTATCTAATAAAACTTAAGCTCTCTACTGAAAATTGAACCATGATCTCTAAGAGTTTCACCCACTTTATAAACCACTAGGTCAGACCCTTGAGTGCCTGATAAAAGTCCTTTTTAACACAAAATTGGTGAGAGAACATTGTTGCCACTTGTCACCCTATCTTAATGAACATATGTCAATGCAAATTGCAAGCAAATTGATAGTTTTTAATATAGTTTTTAACTGTATTATACCTTTTTATTATCAGGATATTTTATAGATATGAAAAAATACAATTCTTTTACCCTTGAACTACCATCCATCTCTCCTCTTTTCAGTTAAAGAGAATTAATAAGACACTTTCAAACAGATTAACCATTGCAATACATAGACAAACAAGCCAGAAGGCCTTTTTAAAAACTTCCAAACACGAAAAGCGACTGATTTCCCAATTCCAACTATTAAGTGAAACTCTTAGGTAATGTTATCCATAACAAGTCCTTTTGCTAACTTCACATTACCTTGAGAGAGTTTTACAATATGTTATGTATATGAATGCATGATATATAAATGAAAAAACAAACAAACACTACCAAAACACAATTAATATATATGCTCCATTTGGACACAAGTATGTACATAACTAAATCAATTAAAGCAGGAATACCAATCGAAATCCGGAAAACGGATACTTAGTAACAAAAACAGATCAGATCTTAAACAAATGTACCTGAATACCGTAACGAATCGATTATAGGTTAGGTTTATCTGCACTTTTGTATATCGACCCGATTTGAAGATATGATTTGGAAGAAGAAGAAGCAAAATTTGTATGGAGGAGAGAGAAAGTGTGTATGCCCTACTCTCCTCGCTCCTCTAATCTTTCCTGAAGATTTGAGGGTTTGCGTCCAACAATTGCTTTCTCTCTCCAGTTTTCGCTGCTTCCTGCTGTGGGCTTACACTACATCTGTGCAATTTACAGTGATTTCATCTTACGGGTCGGGTTGCTTCCTGTTTTAGGGCAGAAAAATACATAAATGAGTTTTAAAATTTAATATTTTTAATCTCCGTTAAATATTTTTATCGAAATTATATGTTAGATTTGACGAGAATAAAAGAGGAAAAAGATTTCCTCTAGAAACACCAAAAAAAGTTCCATCATATCGTAATATATACAATATACACTAAAATAAGATTAAAAGATTAGTCGAAATTATACCTTAAAAAACTATATCAAATTTTAGAAATAAAACAAAAATTGTAACTATAAGAATTATACCTCCAAGGCTCCAAATGTGAGTTTCTCCTAATTTTCTTTTTCTTCAAATCTAACCCACGAGATTTGGTGAATATTGACGGAGATTAAAAATATTAACTTTTGATAAATTTAGCTTGAAGGATCAAATTATTTGATGCATGCTCAAGAAACTATTTTAAACATGTCACTAAATATAAAAGAATTATTTTTGTTATTTTCTCTATTTTATTAGGGATTCCCTTGGATGTAAATGCAACATCAACATGGTGGAGTCATATTCAACACATTGTGATGCCATTATTTCATCGTGGTGACTTTTTCACCAAGGAATATGTACCTCTATTATATTAATCAATAAAATTGGAAATTATGGTAATTTAATTAAAGTATATTTACTAAAAGATGATTTTATATTATTTAAAATGTTCTCATTAAAATGTCATATTTTGAATCTGATAGCACTTACAATTCAAACTCAATATCACTATTAACTAGTTCAAATTTTAGTAGTTTCCTAGTAATATTATTTTTAAAATAGTGTATACTTGATAAACCTAAAATAAAAATGAATTATTTTCATTCTATCTAAATAATAGTAGAACCAATATTATTATATTTTTGAAATACTAAAAAACATTTCAATCTTTCAAAAATAATGCAGCTTAAGTCTCGGAGAAGAAACTCAATTTTCTTGAATGCATTTCCCCGAATTATCTCTCTCCATATATTATTGATAAAGGAGCAGGTACCGTATACCAATACAATTCTTTTTCAAATTTTCAAATGAACTTACTTTTGTTACGTTCATTATCCTATAAAAAGAACAAATTCTCCAAAAAGTTTATGAAGTTTAAAGGCATTTGATGCTTCTGAACCAATTCAAAAAGATTTCCCAAAGAAATCATTCTTGTAATACTTTTGGACGTCTTCATTCACAACTGGTTAAGTGATTTCGAACTAATTCATTTCTTAAAACCTGCTATATTCTTTCTCCAAACATCTATACAACATACTATACCATTTAACCCATACTAGTTGAAGAAATCTGTTATTTGTCATACAAATTGGAGCTTTTTAAAAATTTATGTGAGTAATTTAGAGTGAAAACAATCTGTTTTTGAATTCTGAATTTTCCAAATTTTTATAGCCAAACGTGTTTTCCAGAGTTAAACGCCCCTCAACTTTGTTCACATGATATCAGAACCAGAGTCTTCTCCATTCTTGGTTTATCTGAGGTTAATCTCCATATTATTGTTCATGCTCCAAATGTTCATAAATCTTCTTCATATCAACCAGGCTTAGTCTCACTTCTAACTTACCGAATCTTGGTCCCCCAAGTTATATGCAGGATTGTTGTTGTTCCACAGTAGTTGACGTGTGTTCACTTCTATCAACTAGCTTTTGAGGTTGAGTTAGATAAAATACGCACTTCTCTCACAGATTCTTACCATCTCCCACCTAATTATAAGACACTAGCATCTTCTTTTACTGCTAGCCCACAGCTTGTTCCGAGAAAATTGAAATGCGGAGTTACACATTGGATTTTACAACACTAACGGATCAAATAAGTAAAAAAGAAAATAAACAAGAAAAGAGAGGTAGGAAGCAACAAATGGGCCTCTTCTAGTGATATATACATTTCAAATGGGTTATCCATCTTTACATCCCATACCGGCTCAAGCACTCAACTATGAATTAAACTACATATACAACACAATACCCCGACCTCTTCTTTACTTCCATGGTGGAGTGGGAGAGAGGCATCGGGAAGAGGAAAGAACTGAGGGGTTGGGGGCTCAAAATTACACTGCAGCAAAGGCATTGACCACGATTGCGAACAGCTCTCGATGTGGTTTCAAAAACATCAAATACCTCAACTCAGTGTTCAAATACAGATTCTGGGAGACATCCACGTTAAACCCCCTTCAAAATTTTGAGGATCCAATGAGGAAGAACAAGAGCTGCAGGAAAAATTACATAAATATATCTTAGATTAACTAATAAAGTCTAGTGAGACCAGTAGATCGTAATAGAACATCAATGTCCATCCAAAGGCACATAGTTGAAAGGGAAAGGTGATTGTTACAAAATGACTATGACAAGATCGTGGCCCTGATAAGTAAGAGGGCAAGGAGTCCTATTTATTTTCAGAATAAAGCATCGTTATCATGATCGTCGGTTTTTCTTTTTCATTTTTTTTATATTGGCCTTGCTTGGGCCAGCTTACATGTCCCTCCAGTATTCCACTAAATACATGATAACTTGTGCCAGGTAATTCAGCCCCACCAAGACTTGGACAGTTGGAGAGTAATTACCAAGTCGCTTTTGTCAGAGTTAGACCCTGGTCTCCAAAGTTTGCACCCTATAGCTCAGAAGGCCAAATCGTTGGATTGTTATCATGGTTGTCAGTGGAAGTACCCTTTCACATGAGTCAACGTACTTGAGTAAGCAACAAGCTAAACCACAAAACGTCTTTGCAGAAGGGGCGAGGAAAGGAAGAGCACAATCAAAGGTATTTCCAATAAAGGGACTAAAATCTCAAGAGGACTGAAAAACCAGCTTGACACATTACCCTCCCCTCTCTAAAGTCCAAGAAACCGGTCCCCTATTGAACAGGTCAAATGACCCAACTCAATGGTTGCACAGGGCAAACCAGAATCTGCCAATCAAAGCCCTAACATCTGGATACGCCCAAAGGTCTATCAATAAATGCACCCACCAGGATCAGGCCCTCGTAACAAGGGGTGTCTAAATCACCGGGGATTCTGATAATATCAATAAGTTCAGACTTCTCTTTTCTTTATCAAAGCAGCATATTCATTAATGAGGTACCTTTTATTATAAGTAAATGTATTATTAATGAGGTATCTTTTAGCTTCTCCCTAAAAATTGTGAAGTTTTTGCCCAGTTTTTGGCTTTTGATATTACCCCCTGCGAGCTGTAAATCCCACCTCATCAGTCTTTAGCTGATGAGTTTTTTTATATGAATATCAAGTTACTTTTACAAAAAATAAAAAATAAAAAAACCTTCACCCTAAAAAGTCCAATGTTTCAACCTTATATATAGCGCACTGTGATTCTCTTAAATAAATTTAAGCATTTTAATAGCCACTTTGAATTAGTAGTTCAGTTTTTTTTGTATACTTCTCAATTCTATAGGTTCTACTAATCTCCAAAATCTGAAGACTAGTTGATTTTATCCTTGCAAACAACGAAGAAACTACATATTCGGACACAGATGGATATTAATGGAACATATTGCTTCTTTTACATTACCATTCACTTTTTGATACGCTAATGATTCAAGTGACCAACACATCTTCATTGGGAGAGAAATAAATGGTCATGTGGGTAAAAACAGTGATGGCTTTAACCAATAGAACAAGGGGGGTATGTTTATGGCACTAGGAGTGATGAACACTGTAAAGAACAATTAGTACTTTTGGTGTAAAGAACATTGTATAGAAAATGCTGAATAATTAGTAGATCTTTTAGGATTACTGTAATTAATCTTTTGTCTTAGCTTATTACTACCTTTTTGGAGGTCTCCAGCATACCTTAATGCTGAGGAATACAACATTACCAGTTTCAAAAAAAGATAGTGACAGATTTGACCAAGATCCCAACTTATTTGGGATTGAGACATAGTTGTTGTAATTGTTCAAGTGACACAAATCATAAGTAAATTCTCTTTAAATGATTGTGTGAATTTAACAAAAACAGATTTCAATACCCAACTGAAACAATGGCAGGAATCAAGGTGCACATGGTAGCATTTTGAAATTCTAACACTACAGTTGATCAAGTGACTATCATAAGTAAAAATAGATGACAAAGTAACCATTGGAACTTACAACAAGATTTCAAAGCCTCCTGCCTAGATTGAGAGGAGAAGCTGAGCCCGAAGAAGAGGGAAGTGTTCGTTTCACAAACGGATGCTCCAAGAGCTGAGTAGCAGTTGGACGGGCACTTGGATCCACTTGCAGACAGTGGTTAATGAAATTGCGTGCATCTTCCGAAAGGGTATTAGGCACAGCTGGAGGTTCCCCCTTCCCAATCTTATACAGTACCTGCATTGGCTGTTCCACAAAATATACATGGTCACTCTTCAAAAAATAGTGAATTTGCACACATCAGCATCTCCACAAAGAAGGTGTTCAATCAAAGAAATCTTATCCCCCCACCCCAACTCCCTCTTTTTTCATTTTTCTATAAACAAGTTAAAGTCAGTTGCACAAGGATAACATTTTCCAAGTTGACCATAATAAGAGATATAACAAAAGGAAACCTCATAAACTAATATAGCATTTGACAGGAGAACGGTTATTGCTCATGTATTATGAGGTAACTTCCAACTTACAGACTTAGCATCTTATTCCTCGTCCAAAAAAGAAATTCAGTATTTTTATATCAATAAAGAGAAGAAAATCCATCAATCAATATATATATACACACACACACACACACATATCTTAATCAGTGATCTTCTAATAATCAAATATAACTAGCTAAAGATCACTTAACATAGCACAGTAACATAAACAAACACATTTCATGTGAGAAAATAGATCCCAAACATCTACAGCTAATGGTGCACACCTCCAAAAAATTATCCTCCTTACAATAACTGGAAAAAGAGAAGACCAAAGTATATAATAGGTCAAAGGCATGGATAATTCAACATTTCAATAGCCATTTCATTTAGGTACAAATACAATTTGGTTTAAACCGCTTAATTAAGCATTGAATTGTACTCTAGATGTTTCAACAACAGAGCATTCTAATCATCGTTTCTGGAATAGGCCTTGTGCACATCGTCCAATCAAAGTGAATAACCATGTATCAAATTTCAAAAATAATAAGCTATTTAGCATGAATTAGCTCACCAGATTAAGGGATAGTGTATTAGACCCTCAGCCTCAAGTGGCAAAAAGAATACTATTTCAGCAATAACAGTTGTCTAGCTTTTACCAATAACAAGTACCACAACAAGCTATTTCAGGAGGATTAGGAGGTTATGAGATCAAAGTCATTGACGAGCATGTCTGACCAATCAATATTCAAGGAAGGAAAAAGAATATGAAGTTTGAGGTTACGTACATTCTCTAAGTGGGAGTAAGGAAACTGGCGAGTAAGCATCTCTAGGACAGTGCAGCCAAGGCTCCATATATCAGCTGCAAGTCCATAACCTGGGTTCTTCCTGTTCACAACCTACATAGAAGATGGGATTCAAATTTCAAATAATGAAATAAATAAGTGGATGTGTTAACAACCCACAATGAAACTACATGGTGAACAAGATTTTGCAATGGTACACTCATACAAACTTGCAAAACTATCCAGATATTAGATTGTCTACCATATGTATTATTAATTAGTGACATAAGTGCATTGCTTCGCCTAGAAATACTCCTATGACTTCCTTTTTGGATACATATGAACCCAAAAAGAACACTGAAGAATTCATTCTGCAACCTCAAACTCAGAATAAATAGACGAGTTATTTAGATTTGCTTGTAGAAGTTGTAAAGAATTGAGAACTCGAGCTACTACAAAACTATTTGGGCTTAAATTTTTGGATTCAGGAGGAGAAGACCAATGAAAAGTCACATCTAATATTTAGATATAGGCCAATACATTGATAAGAAGGTAAAATAAGCGAGCTGACAGTAAAAATTAACAGTCATGCAAACCTAAGATCTACATATGCAATGTGAACCACCTCTATCACACATCCACACACCACTAAAAATCTGCATCACCTATTTCCAGACTGGGCTTGACATATAGGCTCAATCTTTGACAAAGGAGGAGACAATTTTCCTCACACTAGATATGAGATCATAGGTGTGGCCCATCACCCATGAGGCATAGGCTAGCAGCTGCTATCAATAACTTGGTTTTGAACATTTGAAACTGCAAGAAACAAACCTAACAAGTTTCTCTGGCTAGCAGCTTGACACACAAATCATTACACATTGGGTGACTGAGAAACCCTGTAGAGTAGCTATTTTCAATATCTGCCTACAAGCACTAGTTCACTCAAAAGGATGACAATAACCAGAGCAAGAAGTCAAATTCATATTTAAACAGTTCACCATGTGAAAAAATTAACACTATAAACCATTTAAAAGACCACAAGACTCTTAGTGTGCACGCCAAATGCGGGTTCTTTCAAAGATTACTAAATCCTGTTTCTCAAAGCTGAATGGTAATTCCTAAGAAGCAAGCATGAGAACACGAGACTCCTGTTGTGTGCAGCAAGTACATGTTCTCCCAAAAGAGTATTATATCCATTTCTTGATGCTAATTGATGATTGCTAAGAAGCAAGAATGAAAGAACCCACCAAACCTATTAATGCACCGGGAAGCTATATTTAACACACTTAAAAATTTGATTTCTGTCATATTAAGTTGCAAAATGCACCAACATTGATGTTCTTTATCGCACCAAAGCAGGCCCTAAAGATTTGCAATATTACATATATGTTTAGATAAGCCGATTTCCTTTTAATCATCAAAAGACAAATCAAAGCTTACCTCAGGAGCCATCCAGAGTGCAGTACCCTTGAAAGACTTGACATCATTCAACTTAGTAGCCTGCATGCATGTTGAATGAATCCGCTTATCAGAAATTGTGACATACAAAAAAGATTAAAACTCCTGGAAGTTTGGAAGACAATAAAAGCATTGAAATGAGAAAAGGACAAGAGTGCAATGATATGACAACCTTAGCAAGGCCAAAATCAGCAAGCTTGACAGATCCATTAGCATGCACCAATATATTAGCGCATTTAATATCTCTACAAGAAAAATAAAATAAAGAATATCAATAACCTATAAGAATTAATCTATGTTTTTGTGCAGGCATTTTCAAAGATTTGGGACCCATCACTTTCAACTGCAAACAAGATAAGAAAAAACATAAAAACTAAAGGAAACAATTTTCATGTAAATCCTTCTTTTAATAAATAATTTTTCATATAGATAATTGACTGGTAAAATTTGTTTGAAGGGCCACCTTCTCAACAATCCTTCACAAATCACAATTCAGGAGCCTTTTCTTTACAAGTACAAATTAATCACATGCTAGCATGAGTATGCTTGAGTTTCTAGATCATTTAACCTTACAATTTCTCATCTTCCTAAACTTTGACAACAAACCAGAAGAGAAAACAGTTCATAAAGATATACAGTTACCATTATCAAAAAAAAAACAGTTCATAAAGATATTCTAAAGTCTTTGAAAGCAGATGAGAAAAGTGATCGACCACGGTCAATTAAATAAATAGGCATTACTGAATTCAAATGTTTAATTTACTCATCAATAAATGAAATATTCACTGAATCCAAAAGATTCACTTAAATGTCATTAACTTGCAACCATCCGCAAACAACTTATACCCTTCTTCAAAACAGACAGTAGGCTTAACTCCTAAGTTCGTTCAGTATCCAGTGTATCACAATAATAGATATAAGAAATGGGAAAAAATAATTAAAATTGGTAAAAGAGATCTAATACAGATAAAAAGAAGGGGCAGTATAGAGAGCAAATATTTGTTGCTCTGATTTGTCACCTGTGAACCACATTTCGGTCATGCAAATACTTCAAACCATGTAAAATCTGTCTCGTGTAGGCAGATACTTGCGAATCTCGAAGGTGATATTTCTGGTAAAGATTCAACAGAGATCCTTGTGTAACCAGCTCAAGAAAGATGTACAATTTTGAATCATTCTGCAAAAAATTTAACCAGGAGTGAAGAAAAAGATTAACTACAGAGAGAAGATTGCTAGACAATGCAAACGAGATCGAAGTGTTAAGACAGGTAGATTATCCAATTTAGTCATGGTACTGAAAAACGTGACAACCGAAGTGAATTTTGAAAGGAAAGATGCGAGACAGAAGATAAACAACAAACTGAAACCTAAGACAGTATTTCACATTTAAACTGCCAAAACTGGAGAATGAGACATACAGATCAAAGAAATTTAGCTAGGTAAGCCTTTCTGCATATAGGATCAACATGTACGAATAAAATGTGCACTCTTCTGACTAAAGGCTTTTATATAAAAAAGTAATCATTCACAGGGAAATAATTAGAAAACAGTTCTTCAGAGGGGAGCCATTTAAGGAAGCAAGCAGAAGCACAAAATTGAGAAGGCATTACCTTGTCAGTTCCATAATATTGGACTATGTTCTCGTGTTCGAACTGTCTTAGAAGTTCAATCTCCTAAAAAGCCAAATTAAAAAGAAACAAAAGCAAATTAGTGAATATGCCACTAAGGTAGAACATAGGCCACCAAGAAGCACAAAGGAGAAAGCATGAGAATCTAGGAACATAATGACAATTTCATATGCTCATAATAGTAGCTTCCTTCATCATTCAAACTTATTTCATAGATCTTATAAAAGGATGGTCCATTTCTAGTCCAAATACCTCTTCTTTGTTCCACTTCTATTAATTTTTTACTGGAGGTGTGTCTCCAAATTCCAGCACAAATAAGTAGTTTTCGGATAAACTCAAGCACCATCAAAAATATTGTACAAACCTGCTCAAGTTGGTATAGACTTTGCCTTCCCCCATCACCGTGATCAAGTAATGACACTTCCTTCACGGCAAAAAAGAAACCATCACTGCAGCAAATGTGAACACAGAAGGTTACTTTCCAATAGAAACTGTGAAAGCCGGAAAGGTTAAACTAGTCATAAAATTCTAAAATATATATTCATTAGAAAGACCTTTAAATTGGTGGAAATAAGAGAAAAGGTTCAAATTGAGTATGCCAGAACACTATAATTTTTATTAAAAAATTTGATAATTGTGGTGTCCGGGCCAGCTTCCATCCACCTCGACTACTTCCACCGGCAACAGGTACCAGGTAATACCTTTGTCCACTGGGACAGATGGGAAGAAACCACCTAGTGCTTTTGTCTTTGCTGAGATTGAAGCCAGAAAAACTATAATTTTATGAAGTACATATCAATCTTTTGGTTCCTTTGTGTTCTGGGCGATCAAACCAATATCTTCTTCATGCAGCCTGACTTTTGTAAATGATGTAAACATTATCGTTCAGACATGCTCAGTGCTTTGCACAATCTCTAATGCTTCTGTAGCACTTTCGTAGTGCTACCTTCCTATCAATAAAAGCTTACACTTATCTATCAAGAAAATCCAACAAGTTGGACTCATCAATAAATCATTATTGCAGAATAGAAAAAGACAAATTTTCCTATTAAACATTAAGTTCTCTACTATAGTCAGGTTAACCAAAATATTATGTCTCTTGAATCTCATCAAGGTAGTAACAATTCACAAATATACTTCCCTTTATCTAACTGTGTGCTCTCCTAACTGTAGCCAATCTTAAATTACACTGTATATTCATACAATACGTATTCAGCACTGAATGTCAAGTAACTGTTTTGTTAACAATGGATTATCTTTTTGAAATATAAAGTTTCTTCTACCCTAAATTAATTAATGATAATTAGCTAACAGCTTCCATTACCAAATCCTCAGAAATATATTACTTCCTTAAGATTTAGAATCACAAATAACATCTTGTATTATCTTGATACATCAAATACTACATAAGCCTTCATTCCTTGAAGCTCTATTTAGTAGTTCCACTTTCGAACAGACAGATGTGCTTTCCTTCAATATAAACCGAGGCTATCAGAAATCTGTTTCCTGGTCTATTAATTTCAAGGTAATGAGATTTTGCACAAAAATCACAGCCAAAAAAAGTAGCGTAAACGAAGAATTTGATCCACCAAAGAACCCCATAATAAAGGGGTGTTTGTTTCTAGAAAATCATGCTAAAAACTGGAAAGCAAAAAAAAAAAAAAAATGAAGATGAGTCATAGCATTGGGCTTACTGTGAAATTCCTTCATAGACGGATCCAAATGATCCACGTCCTAGGAGACCTCCCTTGTCCCATCCTGTAATGGAGCGTGTGAATCTCCCATTCGGTGAGATGATTGACATACGCTCTGTCGTGGAGCTGGAAGAATCGTCATCATTTGAAGTAGTGGTGAAAGAACTGGACTGAGATAGTAAGCTACTCACTCCTATTATCCTCCTAGTACTGTTCTCCTCATCCTCCTCATCCTTAATATATTCTTCATCACCATTAACAACCTCAGATCTACAAATCCCATGACCCACAATTCCTGATTCGCTATGATCTTCCGGGCCAAAGGCCTTAAAAATATCCCAAGTAGAGCATGCATCATCAACAATTGGCAGTGACATGAAAGGTGGAGGAGCAAGAAGAGGCGGCCTTAAACCCCTGATCCCTCCTCCACCACCACGTCCAAGTAAACTTCCAGGTTCATTTCCATTCGAAACAACTCCGTTCACTGCAATACCATCATCTAATCTAGTACCCGTTCCAGAGACATCACTAATCACTCTAGCAGCACAAACAACTCCACCTCTGTCATAATTTAACTCAACTGGCCGAACTTGCAGCTGAATTACATCACTCGCTTTAGAACTATCCGAATTTCCACAAATATCCTTCTTAATTAAATTACTACCTAGATCAATCACCCTTCCAGAACCTGAACACTGATTACCACCCCCTCCACAACAACTACCGTTACTAGTAACATCAATCACATGATTATCCGATGAGGAACGCACAATCATAGCATCCCATTCATCAGTAGGGATAGCAAAATCATCAGGACCAGAAAACCCCAACTTTTCAAAACATTCAATAAACTCACCATTTTTTCCTTCGATTCGAAAGCTTTTATCCCCGCTGAACTCAAGCATAGAAGGTTCGTAGTCGATATTCTTCCTAGCGTTCAGCCGCTGTAGCTTCGGCTTGGGCTTGACAGAGGATTCGGCGCGTTTTTGCTTAGAATCAACGCGCTTCTTCTGAGCAAAGATTCCTGGTAATCGATGCATTGCCGGATTCAGCTCGATCCATGTATTAGTATTATAGCAGCGGCGGTAATCGGAAAAAATTGCAGAAATTGGGGATAGGGTTTTTGCCGGGAAGATTGGATAGAGGAAGAAGAGAAAGAGGAAGGAAAGAGAGAGATATGAGTGGTAAACGCCGCCCGTCAAATGTAGGACCGAAGGAGACACGAAACGCGGTGCTTACTGTGGAGTGCGGAGTGATTGAGCTTATATTTTTTTATACTAATTTTCTTTTAATTGACACACTGGATTTCATAAAATTTCACGTGCTATGATTGGGTATTGTGAATAAACAATTCCTATTAGAGTAGTTGTTTAGCTGCATGAACTAATCCCCGGTTTTCGGATTGAAGTTTAACTAATTTAGATTCACATATTACAAAATTCTCTTATTATATAAGAGAGAGTTTGTTAGCTGAAGTATGTAGATGTTTATTGATGTATCTGTTTCAGCAAAGATATTTTTCAGAAAAAATTACAAATATTGTTTTCTATTATTGCTTCCTTTTTTCTTTCTTTTTTTTGTGGGGAGGGGAGGATGAAAATCGAAAAATGAAACAAATACATTGAACAAACTCAAACAGACAAACAAAAATTGACTTGATTTAGTATTAACTAAAAAAAAAGGTTGAATTGAAATAGAACCAAAGCAAATATATCAAAAAAGAAATTAAAGAATTTACTTATCTAAAGATACTGTTATACAATTCCTATGATTTTTGTGCATATATTTCATACTAATGTCATTTCACTCACTGTCATGCTTCCCAATATGCAATTCAATTAATTTTACTTTATTCGAAAATTATATTTAGAAAGAAGACAAACATAAATGACTCCCTCCGTTCCAGAATAGTTGTCCACTATATTAGTTTGGAATGTCCAACAATACTTATCCACTTCATGAAATCAAGGGATAATTTTACAATTAGTTCATAATTTATTCTTATCACTAATTGTAGTCATTTCCCTATTTTCAATACATTGTATTTATTATATTCAAAGAGTAATATAGTAAAATCACCGTTCTATTTATTGTTTCTTAAGGAGTGTGTCAAGTCAATAGTGGACAAGTATTATTGGAGAGAGGGAGTATAAGTTTAACTACATATAAATCATAGAATTTCTTTAACATAAAAAATACTTGTAGAGATAAAAATATAAAGAAGGGGTTTGAGTTTCATATATAATATTCTAGTAACATTTTTTTTAATTCCTAACTCCCTAGATATGTTTGTTACTTTGATCCATGTAATATCACTCTTCAATTTTTAACTATTAAACCTAAATGCAAACTGTAATTCCAATGCAAGGGGGACTAATTAATTTGCATTGACAATTGACAAATGACAAAAGAAAGAGAGCAAAACGAAGTGTTAATTGAATTTAGTAAGGTCAAAATGATCATCCTTGCCTGACGAAATGCCACAACAGCAGATAGGTAAGTGGTGACACTTTATTTAATACATAAAAATATTGTAATGCAATTAAAATATCATCGTGTTGGAAAAGCATAGGGAAGGACCTGTTTGTGAGTACCATGAGCAGACAGATATAATATTCCTCTTCAACCGTTAATAAGAGTCGTTTGTGTATGTAATTGATTAACGAAGGAAATTATTTGTATTATTTTTGAATAATTTTAAGAAATAAAATTACCAGTTGAAGTTTTTAATATCGTAACATATCCACCTTTACTATTGTTTCCTCCAACCAAGTACTTTTTATTTGTACTGTATGATTAAGTCCAAATGCTAGCGGGCTTGTATGACCGCGCAGCCTATGCCAGGTGTGCGAGAAATATGGAGCCTTTATTTCGATTTTGTCTCTCGGGCTCAAATCATCACACAATAATTTTTCAAGAAGGAAAAAATATCTTCTCCCCCCACTCACCCCACCCCCAAAAAAACACCCCCCTCTTTTTCATGTTATATGTTAAAAACATTTATTTTTAATTAAAAAAACGATTTATAAAATAACATGCAGAGATTATAAAAAGTACATAACAAATATAATATAGCAAAAATATTGACTATATAGGTGTGCTTGGTATGGAGGACAATATTTGGTCAAATTTTTTTTAAAATATTTTTTTTATTAAAAAAATGATATTAAAAAAAAAACAATAGAAAAAAATAAATTTCACTAATGTCATTCCATATTAACGATCTCTTTCCCACTCCATAGCCCCCATCTCTACCACCCTCGCACTCCTACTCCCCCTACCCACCCACCATTTGCTCTGGCACACCCCTCCCATGCTATTTATTAGGCTCAAGCCTTCGAGGTTGATCGACAATTCCAACTTGCGCTTGACTCAAACTCGGGATTAGACTACAACCTAGGACCCAACTCCAACTCAGGACCCAAGACTCGACCTTTGACCCATGACTTGAGCCCCAATCTTGACCTCGGACTTGACCTAAACCCAGCCTTGACTTGAACCTCGACCTAATTCGAGCCCCAACCCTAATTTGGGGATCAAAACTGATATGAGATTCGAGACTCAATCCTGATTCGAGATCCAAGACTCGAGACTCGATCCTAACCTAAAGACCTTCGAGACATGCCTCCAACCTGAGACTCAGCCTTGACCCGTGACATGAGACCTAGTACAACCTGACCCCTACCTAAGAGTCGACCTCTGATCTGAGACTCGATCCCAACTCAGGATTTGAGGCTTGAATCATCGATCGTACTAAGTACGATGAAAATATTTGGGTAAAACCTATGAGTTAGCAACGACAAAAAAATAAATTGAATTTCGTAATTAAACTAGACCAATTACCAATTATTTTAAAATGGACCACACTTGAATGAGTAAAAATTTCATTCAATTTTAAATTATCTTGAGTCAAATTCATAAAAATCTTGACGTTATTATGTGGATATTTATTTTCAGGCTGGTTGACGATCAACCATTCAACCCTACCTACCTGACAAGACCAATAGCAACCACTTCACTACACCTAGTTTCCCATTTTCGACTTTGTTCTAGTGCCTACTATCATTGTCCATTTAATTTTCAAGAATATAATTGAAGCAACAAATGCGAGACGGCTTTTTATTGTACCTCTAACTTAAGGAATAGGTAGTAGAACATCATTTAAAAGGAAGAGACGTATACATAATGTTTCCTTTATTGTAAAATAGATTAAATACAAAAACGATATGAAAGATTTTTATAAATATTGCATAAATTATCTTGATTCAACCATCGAGGCTTAATTATATATATAAAATAATAAGCCGCCATATGCTTATAATTATTATAAATTATAAAATATAATACAAGTCATAGTCAAATGATGTAAAGAAAATCTAGGTACACCATGAATAATCAAAGCGTAATTGGGTCAATTTGGAAAAGACAAGTGACAAAACTAGGCTAAAACATGCATTGAAAAACATTAATTAGAGGTAAACATAATTTCGTGCACTACCAAGGAGATCAGCATGCGAAGAAAGTTTTTGGTTTAGGTCTCTGAAGCTAATTGATTATATTCAATATTTTTTTCCATCTATTTTATTTACTATGTTTTATTTTTCACATTTCTTTGAAAAAACTCTAATTAGAAAACAATTTGACTAAATTATTTTTATTTATTACTTTTTTTTCTATTTAATAATTCTCGCTTTTGCACCTCATTATTACAGTGGCGGACCCTAGGGGTGTCAAAAGAATATGAAAAATCGATCGAACCAAATCGATTTATGTTATTTTTTTAATAAAACTGTGAACTTTTATTTAAGCGTATAACCATCCCGAACAATTGGGATGGTCTTTTTAATTTATGAAAAAAACCAAAAAAATTCCCGAACCGAACTGAACCGAATAACCTTACATGTATGTAAATATATTTTGTATATCAACAATATGTTAAATTTAATATATAAATATATTTTATAACATTTTTCAAATATAAATATAACTTAGGTCCTAGGCCTCTGGTGACTAGATGACTTTGGGTCTTTGCTCTTTAATTAGCCTTTACTTAATTAAGTTTAAAATTAAAAGATACTATAATAGATACTCTATCAAACAATACAACAAAACATATGCAAACACTCCTATTAAATGTTTAAGATCAAACAATACCGCTACAAGGTTTTAAATTCTTGTCTTCTAGGTGAAGAATTAAAGTGTTTCTTTAAGAACATATTTGCGTTAGAAATTTTTTAATAGTTGTATATTTTGAGGTGATATTTTAAAAGAAAAAAAACCAAAAATTAACCGAACCGTACCGATATCAAAGAGAAACCGATATGATTGGGATGATTTAAAAATTTTAATTTTGGTTATGTATTATAAAATATCTGAAAAATTGGGATGATACAATTTTTAAAAAATAACCGACCGAACCGTACCATTGACACCCCTAGCAGACCCAACACTTTACATAAGTGGGTTCAATTAATAAATATAGATCGATAGTAATAGTCAATAGTGTAAAGCGTCGAGCACAAGAAACGATTTGCCTTTTGCTCTTTTATTTGTTCATTTTTGTTAATAATGTAACCTCTTTTTTTTTTAACAACTCAACACTTCTTTTATTTAATAAAGTAGAGAAAAAAATAAAAAAATTACAAAGAACCTATTTATGCTTATTTTAATTAAATCCAAGTAAACGAACACACTATACATAACTTCAACGAAAATAGTTACATGTTTTAGCAAAAAATCTATGTAAGAGAGTACCAAAACTCAATAAACAAAAAAATAAATGTTTGTCGAGGTAACAAGATTATAGAAATTTATTGAATTTGAGTAATTAAAAAACAAAATATACAAGGTGAAATAGGAAAAAAGAAAGAAAATATAAATATAGTAATTTATGAGCTAGCATATTGAATATGGCCAGCTAATTCTCTACCATTTTTTCAAAAGAAACAGCCAATTAATTAATAATTGACCAAAAGTAGCAAAACAACAAGCATGAAATAGTGCTATATGGGGATGCGAACCTGCATAACCAATGAGGATTTGAATCCCTTGCCCACTGCAACACAACAAAACTTTGTTTAATGAGGGTTCAAATTATTCATTATATTAAATTTTCATAATTTTTTTCAAAAAAAAAAATACAGTAAATTTCAAAACGAAGTGGGTTCAACTGAACCCGCTTGTAATAACGTGGGTCCGCCCCTGACTCATTAATATATCTTTATATTATAACCAGAGGCGGACCCACATATTTATGTGGGGTGCATATGCATTCGTTAACTTCAGAAAAAATCATATATATATATATATATATATATCTTAAGAAACTGATAGAAACTAAATATAATTAATAATGTCCCCATAGAAAGTATGAAATGGTGCTTTGTACCAGTGGTACAGGCTGAAAGATCCACCCACGTGTAATTAGATAACTCTTTATATGATATAAAATGGAAAAATATTTTTTATATTATAAATTTTTGACTTTTTATGTAACATATATATATTATACCAAATTTTATTCCGCGTATAATGTCAACTTCAGTAATTTATTGATTTGATGCAGAAAGGGATACCACACAAGCATTTGAAAATAAGTTTTTGCTTTCTCTATTTTGATTTGTTTGTTTAATTTTAATTTTAAGTAAAAAATTTGAATCTTATAATTTAAAATATATAAAATGTACTAAAATTCTTTTAATCTTGTGATCTTAAAAAAAAATGTGAAAAGTTGTAATTAAAAAATTAACAAAAAAGAAAAAGAAAAAAACACTGTTTTTGAACAAAACCAAAAAAATTATATAAACAAATTGAAATAGAAAGAGCGCTAATTTCTTAAAAAGAAATCGGCCACAATCAAAACTTTATAAAAGTGAAAATTTATCTATCAATTAATCTAAATTAATGACAAAGGTTTGCTTCTAATCAGCATATAGATCAGCTCAGGTGTTATTTGTGAAAAATAAATAAATTATATATTATTTAGTGTTAATAGAACTTAAAGATAACAAAAAGAAAACAAAGACTAAAGGATAAGAAGAGAAGAATGAAATGTCATATTTTATTTACTTAAAATTTCTTAGGAAGTTTCCTTTGTTAATTGTTGTTATTGTCAAGACGTGAAACCATGACTTATATTGTCACCTGTCGGGTTCGTGGACCGGCCAAAAGGTGTCGCGTAGAGACCTATCTTAGTCAAATTTCTATAATTCACTTGTAGGTTTTTTTTGTGTTTGATAAAGTGTTTTCTGTCGGTATCTGTTTTGGAATCGTAATTAATTTTGATTCACATCGTATAAGATTTATTAAAGATAAAATGTAGTGTTGAATCGTAGAAAAATAGTATGAAGATTTATAATCAATTTTTTTTCCTTGTAATTATAGTGTTTGGGTTAATTTGTGCGCGCCTCGACTAATTCTATGAGATACATGTCACCTTCTATCAGCAATAAGGGTGGACACCACCCTTACCCAAGGGGTGTCAAACGACAACCATTCGCCGGAAAATTATATTGTATATAGAGGTTTAATATAGTGGTTAAGGTGTTGAGAAAGTTCCTCGAGGTCGTGTGCTCTAGTCCTACTAACCTCCTGGATCTGCTATTGTCGATAACTTGACTTTTTTTTATTACAATCATTGACACCCCTTAATTACAATCCTATAGTTATATTTTTTTTATTACAATCATTGACATCCTTTAATGACAATCCTAGGTCCGCTACTGACCAGCAACATGTATCATGTAACTCTGTTCATTAAGATTATAACAGATGAGAATAAATCACTTAGTATTTTACCTTTGTTAGAATTTGAATCTGAAATCTCATTATTAATTTTTTTTACTAACAGAACATATATGCAATAATCACGATTCGTATCACTAGTCTAAAATTTTCACAAAGGGAATAAATAAATAAATAATCGATTTTCTTTTGTAATCCAAGCTGTCATATTGGTGTGGGGAGGGTTGACTAATTACAAGCTAATTGATATTACTAGTTTATATGGGTGAATTTGACCCGCCAATTTTTTCCAATACAGATATTTTCTATGAGATACTTTTTATTTTCAAGACTCAAATAGAAATAAACAAATTGACTAACAAGGGAAGAACAAACTAATTGATTAATAGACCAATTAACAATTTTTTATAGATGAATCCAGCTCAATAACTATTTTCAATAAAAGCATTTTATATTGGATATTTTATTTTATTTTTAAGATTCAAACCTAAATTTTTTAATAAAAAGATTTTATATTTTTATTCATCCCATCAAAATCATCGGTGACGATTCACTTGTAGTAATGTTCATGTTTTTTCCTTTTCCTTTTTTTGATAAAACTTTCCTTTTACTATAGAGGAAAACCTTCCCATGCTCCATCATGTCAATTGTCAAACATCTATAGACAGAGAGGAAACGAACATGAAAGTATAGAATTTCTAGATGTTTTTGTCATAAGAACTTCTAGATGTTCTCAATTATGATGGGTTAGCTCCCTTTTTTTACTTTGATGGTGGATGTATTAATGTGGCAAATTCAAAAAAAGGTGTTGTGGTATATATTATTTGTGGATGACATAGTTTTGATTGATGAGACTCGTGATAGAGTTAAAATGTTTGAAGACAAATTCTAGAGTTTAATTGTTTAGGCTAAGTAAGACCAATATAGAATACTTGGAACGTGAATTCAGTAACATATAACACATGAGGCTGAGCATGAAAATGAGGCTCGACACATAGATCATCCAAAAGAAGAGAGTTTCAAGTATATATTATCTTGAATCTATTATCAAGAAAATGGAGAGATTGTCGCTAATGCCACACACCTTTTGGTGCAGAATGGATGAAGTATAATGGAGGCGCACCTAGAGACCTAAGTGGTAAGAAGTTGCTAACAAAATCTAAAGGCAAATTCTACACAGTGATGGTTAGACGAGCTATGTTGTATGGGAAAAATGTTGATTACTTAAGAACTCTCATGTTTAGAAGCTGAAAGTTGCAGAAATGAGAATGTTGTGTGTGAGCACATTAAGAAAGATATGATTAGAAATGAAGATATCTACCGCAAGGTAGGAGTAATTTTGGTGAAGGATAAAAATGTGAAAAATGAGATAGATGATTTGAAAATTAATGTAAAAAGAAGATATACATATGCTAGGGCTGCATATCGGATGGATCGGGCTGATAATTTTGCTTAACGGTTTAGCCTATCGGATATCGGTTTTTAAATTTACTAATCCGCTAGCCAACCTATAAGATATCGGTTGGTTCGATTACGGATTAACACTTATCGGAAAGTTATTGGACGGTGTATCGGCTAACCTCTACCTTTTTTTCTCCATGAACGTACCTGTAACAAATGACTTATTTTCACTATTTTAAGTACAATTAAATTATACAATTCTTCTAAATTACAAAAAATATAGACTAATAGTAATGTAATAGTTAATAAGTACATAAAAGTAAATATATTTTCAAACTTTTGGCTTTACGATTTTAGGACTAACAATATATAATTATATATTATGAAAAAATATTAAATGATGTTAATATACCTAAGTTAAAATTGTATGTATGGTAACTCTTAATGGGCTAACGGTTTATCCGATAAGGAAATTGAATAATCCGCCCCCACACCAATAAGCCGTTAATTATAAAATTCTAATCCATTCACCAACCATTTATTCGATAATCCAATTCCAATAAGCCAATTTTGCGATGACTTATCGATTACGATTCGATTTTAAACCCCCTTTAACCTATGCCCAATGCAATACAAAGGTGTGAAAGGTTGAAGGGAATTGAGAAGTGCACATATATGTAATTTCAGAACCTAGAACTATAGTTGAGTTTGTAATTTTTTATAATTAAAATTTAATCACTTTAAAAATCAACTTCAAAAACACAAATTTGAAGTTTTATAAACTTTAGGCATTTACATTTTGAATTTTGACTTGCTAAAGTTAATTTTCGATATATTAATTTTCTTGGTCGGAAGTTTAGCCTCATAGTTAGGATTGTTCAAAATCAAATCGTAATCGATAAGTCAATTGCAAAATTGACTTATTAATATTGAGTTATCGAATTAATGATTGATGAATGGATTAAAATTTTATACTTAACGATTTATTGGTGCGCAGACATATTATTTAAATTCTTTATTGGATAAACCGTTAATCCATTAAAAATTATCTATTTATATTTTTACCCCTTGGTATATAAATTACATGTTATTAAATCTAAAACCTCATTTAATATTTTTCCTCTCCTTATATGACTTGATACATATTTGTGAGTTGAATTTCGTACTGGTCTACTAGCTAGCTAGTCTGATCATAATGTATGGATTTTCATTTCTTGTTTATAAAAATGTATATTTGAAATATATTTTAATCTTGAAATATTAATTGTTGTACGGGTGAATATTTGTTAAATAAATATTTATGTTCATGCACCCTCAATTTATAGGTTTTCATATATTTATTATTGTGATTTATGACTACATAATTACCAATTAGAGTAAAGATGGAAAAATTGTTTTGTTTGATGAGAGACCAATATAACAGTGAGTGAAAGTGAAAGTGAAAAAAGAGAGCATGAAATGATATTCAACTAATACACAGTCCATGAACCATCTAATAATTACCTATCCAATATCAAACCAACTGATATTTTATTGATTGACTAGCAGATTAATATATTTAAAAATTGATATCCAATAAGTCAAATCATTAAGCATAATTATTCACCCAATCCGTCTGATAACCAGCCCTATCCCGCAGCCAAACTTTAGATATGTTTGTCTGAATTTTGGATTTGGTAGTCCTACACTTCTATCTCTCTCTCACATGCACACACACATCTCTACCTTTAAACTTAGAGATATTGATGATATGTGGAATTGATAGTAAGTTTGTTTATTTAATTAGACTTCATCGTTGTTGATGTTACAAAGTTTTTTAGTCTATATCATCAAACTCAAAGATATTGATAATATGCTGAATTGATAATACATTTATTTATTTAATTAGTCTTCATCGTTGTTAACGTTACAAATTTTTTAATAACACTCATTTAATTTAAACTTGCTTTTATATTTAGCAATTTTAGCTAACTTCTACATGCTTGCAAAAATAATGATAATGATTTTTAGATTATACTTTACTGTACTTCATAAAATCTTATGTATTAGAACTTAGAAGAAGAAAAAGATCAATCAACTTGAATACCAATCCTAGTATTACTCATCTCACATTAGATATGGGATAAATGATTTAAATTTTTAGTTTAATATTTTCCAGTATCAAATAATACTAATAATCAAATATTGGATAAATAGCATGGAGCAAAATAAGACAAGAAGTAAATCTAAAAACCAAATCAAACCACACAAAGTCAGATTTTTCGATTTCGATTTTTTTCATTTTTTTTTAATAATTATACAGTGATTGAAAAGGAGATCAAATATATTTTCACTTATATGTGTGATAAGCTAAACTTTTAAAACGTTAATAGAAATCTTTGAAAAGACGGTAAAATTCACATAAGTACAAACTACTTTTATTGAAATATCAATGTTCGTTATGTTAAATTTATAAGATTAAAGGCTACAGTCAAACTGAATACAAAACAAAAAATTTACAAAGTAGATTGTTAACTTCGAATCTGAAAAACTATAACAATATAATTGTAACTTCCGATCTGAATACAAAATAAAATATTTACAAAAGTTTACACGCCCAAATTTGAAATAATATATCTAAACATTGAAAACTATAAACTAATTAAAAATATATTAACAACGTAGATTATAATTAATAGTATTTTTGTCGATAAAATAAAATAAAAAATATATATATTATGTCGGTTTGGTTTGGGTTCGATTTGACTTTTTTTCTTTTAATACCAAACCAAGAGTGGTCGGTTTTTTTTTCTACGCCAAACCAACCAAACGAAACCACAAATCGATTTTTTTTCCGGTTTGATTTGGTTCGTCTGTTCGGTTTGGCTTTACGATTTGGCTTGTACACCCCTACTCACAAGCATAATAGAGATAATACCTCTTTCCTCCCAAAATACTTTAACACATTTTGTTTTTCAAAAATCAAAGTATATAAATTTTGATTAATAATTTAAGATATATTTCTTAATGTTGTAAAATGAGAGGAAAATACAATAATACTAAACAATAAAGGAAGACAAAATGGTAATGGAAAGTATAGAGTAGAGGGTATTTATTTAATCTCTTTTTTGTGTGTCTTTCACAAAAGTGAAGAATACCCTTTTATAGGATGTAGAAAACATCCGTTTACATCCTTTAACCAAATACGTTAGAAGATATTTAACATATACATTAAATAGGGACATTACGTTAGGTATATAGATTGAAAGAAACATCCACACAATTAAATGTATTTGTAACACTCCCCCTTGGATGTTTATAGATAATGTGCCTTATTAAAACATTACTAGAAAAAACCCAGTGGGAAAAAGCTTAGTGAAGGAAAAAGAATACACATATCTTGTAATACGCCTTGAGTGTTGCCTCATTAAAAACCTTACCAGGAAAGTCCAATGGGACAAAACCTTGGTTAAGGGAAAAAGAGTACAACACGTATTTTACTCCCCTTTGATGAAAACTTTATTTGATATCTCTGAGACGGCGCATTCCAATCCTATATCTTAGTTTCTCAAATGTTGATGTTGGCAATGCCTTGGTGAATAAATCTGCAAGATTATCACTCGAACGAATCTGTTGAACATCTATCTCACCGTTTTGTTGAAGATCATGTGTGAAAAAGAACTTAGGTGAAATATGTTTTGTTCGATCTCCTTTTATGTATCCTCCTTTCAATTGAGCTATGCAAGCAGCATTATATTCATATAATATTGTTGGTATCTTTGTTTGCACAGAAAGACCACGTAATTGCAAAATGTGTTGAGTCATTGATCTCAACCATACGCACTCTCGATTGGCTTCATGAATGACTATTATCTCTGCATGATTTGAAGAAGTAACAACTATTGTTTGCTTCATCGAACGCCATGATATAGCTGTATCTCTGTATGTGAATAAATAGCCTGTTTGAGATCGGGCTTTATGTGGGTCAGACAAATAACCTGCATCTACATAACCGATCAATTCTGACTTGGATGCATTAGAATACAATAATTCCATATCAATTGTTCCTTGAAGATATCTGAATATATGTTTAACACCTTTCCAATGTCTTTTTGTTGGACATGAGCTGAATCTCGACAATAAACTTACTGTGAAACAAATATTCGATCGAGTATTGTTGGCAAGGTACATTAGTGCCCCAGTAGCATTGAGATATGGAGTTTCATCACCAAGAAGCTCTTCATCCTCTTCTTGAGGTAGGAATGGATCTTTATTTATATCAAGAGATCTCACAGCCATCGAGGTACTCAATGGGTGTGATTTATCCATGTAAAATCGCTTCAAAACCTTTTTAGTATATGTTGATTGATAGATATAAAATATTCCATTTTTCAAATGTTCAATCTGAAGGCCAAGACAAAATTTTGTCTTACCAAGATCTTTCATTTCAAATTCTTTCTTCAAACACTCAATAGCTTTTGAAAGCTCTTTAGGAGTTCCAATGATGTTCAAGTCATCAACATAAACAGATATTATTACAAATTCAGATTTTGACCTTCGTATAAAAATACAAGGACAAATAGGGTCATTCTTATACCCTTCCTTTAGCAAATATTTGCTAAGACGATTATACCACATTCGCCCTGATTGTTTCAATCTATATAAGGATTTTTGAAGTTTTATTGAACAAGTTTCTTTTGAATTTTTATATGTTTCAGGCACTTTGAGTGCTTCAGGGATTTTCATAAAGATATCGTGGTCTAGTGAGCCATATAAATAGGTTGTGACAACGCCCATTAGATGCATTTCAAGCTTTTCATGAACTGTCATATTTATTAGATACCTGAAGGTAATTGCATCTACCACAGGAGAATATGTCTCATCATAATCAATGTCAGGCCTTTGCGAAAATTCTTGTGCCACAAGTCTTGCTTTATATCTTACGACTTTACCATTTTCATTGCGTTTTCGCACAAAAACCCATTTGTACCCCACTGGCTTGACACCTTTAGGTGTTCGGACGATTGGTCCAAAAACTTCACGTTTTTCAAGTGAAGCCAATTCTGTTTGAATTACTTCCTTCCATTTTGGCCAATCATCTCTCTGTCTACATTCATTGACAGATTTTGATTCCAAATCCTCATCTTATTGCATTATTTCAACAACAACATTATAGGCAAAAATATTATCCACCACAATATTATTTCGATTCCACCTTTTTCTTATCGAGACATAATTTATTAAGATTTCCTCATTTTCATTATTTTCAGGTACATAGACCTCCACATTGGTGTCATCATTTATTATGTCTCGGAGCTCTTCATGAGCAATTGCCTCCATATTATGATCATCTTGATCATTTATTCCTTTCCTTTTTCGAGGATTTTTATCCTTGGAACCAACTAGCCTACCACGTTTTAAGCATGGTCTAGACTCATTTGCCTTAACAGTTTGTCCTATTGGGACATCAACTCGAACTTGAACATTAGCCGCTGGGATATGTGATTTAGTAACCCGTGGAAGGTTAGTAAATGCATCTGGCAGCTGATTTGCAATATTCTGCAAATAAATCATCTTTTGAACTTCTTGCTCACATTGATTTGTTCGAGGATCTAAATGAGAGAGTGAAAGTGAATTCCAATCTATCTCATTTTCCAACTGTTTTTGTTCTCCCCCTAATGCTGGGTATACTAATTCATAAAAATGATAATCAACAAACCTTACCGTAAATAAATCTCTAGTTCTTAGTTCCAAATATTTTATAATAGAACGAGATTCATACCCAACATATATCCCCAACCTTCTTTGGGGAACCATCTTTATGCGTTGTGGTGGTGCAATTGGAACATATATCGCATAACCAAAGATTCTAAGATGGGAAATGTTTGGCTCCTGACCAAAAATCAATTGCAATGGGGAGATGTCATGATAACTGGTTGGCCTTATGCGCACAAGTGTTGCTGTATGCAAAATAGCATGCCCCCATATTGAAACAGGCAGCTTTGTCCTCATCAACAATGGTCTAACTATCAATTGAAGACACTTAATCAATGACTCTGCTAGACCATTTTGAGTATGAACATGTGCAACATGATGTTCAACTATTATTCCAGTGGACAAACAATAATCATTAAATGCCTGAGATGTAAACTCACCAGCATTATCAAGACGAATTGTCTTTATTACATAATCTGGAAATTGTGCTTTTAACCTTATTATTTGAGCCAACAACCTCGCAAAAGCCAAATTGTGAGTTGATAATAAGCACACATGTGACCATCATGTAGATGCATCTATCAAGACCATATAATATTTAAATGGTTCACATACAAGGAGAATAGGCCCACATATATTACCTTGTATCCGTTCCAGAAATGCAGGGGATTCCGCCCCAACCTTAGCCACTGATTGTTTGATAACCAACTTTCCTTGAGAACAAGCAGCACAAGAGAATTCCTTTGATTAAAGAACATTTTGGTTCTTCAATGTATGCCCATGTGAATTCTCAATTATTCTGCGCATCATATTATAACCGGGATGGCCCAACCGGTCATGCCAAATGATAAAATCATTGGAACCAGTAAACCTTTTGTTTACGACGGCATGTGATTCAACCGTACCAATGTTTGTATAGTACAACCCAGAAGAAAGTGCAAGTAATTTTTCATGCACAATTTTCTTCTCTGCATTTATTGTAGTAATATAAAGGTATTCAGCCTTTCCTTCATTCGCAGTCTCAACATGATAGCCATTTTGGCGAATAACCTTGAAACTTAACAAGTTTCTTTGAGACTTACTACAATACAATGCATTATCATTACTAATAATGTTCCTCCAAGTAGTAATAAGGCCGCTCTTCCAGAGCCCTCAATCAATTTTGTAATAACGAAAATTGTATTAACATATGCCTTTTTCATAACCAAATGAGAGAAATATTTCTTTTTTCTTAGTATTGTATGAGTTGTGGCACTGTCCAGAAGACACATATCTCCATTACCCATCTTGGATCCAACTGAAGACTGAGAAATTTTATTTATCTTCATAAAATAAAAAATACATAATAAGAAGTACGAAACTTAACAAAGAAAATTTAAGTACATCAACTTTAAGTAAGACATTAAAAACACATAACAACATTATTCATTTCTCGGTTCAATGATCAATCTTCAGTTGCGATCTCCAAAGAAGTCCTCAGCTTCTAGATGAGTAATATCATCGAGCCCATCAAAAGCATCATCTTTCAATGCTAAATTTGCCTCAACATTCTCATCATATTTCTGAGAAGACCCTGCCTGAGCATCATCTTTGAGAATCAAATGTGACTCCACCCGGGCATTAGAAGAAGAGGCACTACCTTTATTTCCTTTTCTTTTGAAGGAATTTTGATACAGCCTGACAAAATGCTCAGGTGCCCGACATTCATTTTTCCAGTGACCTTAAAGGCCACAACGATGACAGTGATCACCTTGCCCTTTGAAGGATTATTTTGAGAACCCATATTGTTCTCCCTTTTGTTATCACCACCACCTCGACGATTATTATATCGTCTTTTGCCTTTGCCACGCCCACGCACATTATCATGGCCCCGATTATTTTGTCTTATTTCAGACTGTCCGTGTGCTTCTACCCCATTTGCTTCCGGTAATGGAGCAGATCCAGTGGGACGGGCTTCATGATTTTTCATTAAAAGGGCATTATGCTGCTCAGCTACCAGAAGGCATGAGATCAATTCAGAGTATTTCTGAAAACCTTCTTCACAGTATTGATGCTGTAATATCACAGGCATGGAAAGTAGTTATTGTCTTTTCCAACATATCCTCATCCTTTATAGTTTCCCCACATAATTTTAATTGGGAAGTGATCCTAAATACAACAGAGTTATACTCAATTACGATTTTATAATCTTGAAACCGTAAATGCATCCACTCATAACGAGCCCTTGGCAATATCGTTGCCTTGAGGTGGTCATACCTCCCTTTCAAACCTATCCACAATTCAAGTGGATCTTTTACTATTAAGTATTCAACCTTCAGGCTTTCATCAAGATGATGACGAAGGAAAATCATAGCCTTCGCTTTATCCTGACTTGATGCTTTATTTACTTCGATTATACCATCACCAAGACCCTTAGCGGTAAGGTGAATTTCAGCATCAAGTACCCATGACAAATAGTTCTTTCCAGAAATGTCAAGTGCCACAAATTCAAGCTTTGACAAGTTCGACATGATGAAAACTATCATAAAATAGTTGAGTTAGTAACATGATGTTGATTTCTTTATAATAAAAGATAAATTAATGTTTCAAATGATTAAGAATTAGTATAAAATATTTATATGCATGAACATGAAATGTTACAAAAGCATGTAAATTCATGAAGTATTGAAACGGTAAATTTAATATATTTTCTAATTATTCTATAATATTTATTACTAGTTTCAATAGATATTAACGCCAAAGTTTTTGTAAGAATTTCAAGTCATATTTAATAAAATAATATTCTTTTTTATGACACACAAATACTTATTATAAATAATGTATGACAAGAAAATTATGAGTATTATAACTAGCATGTTATCATTTTGGTTAGTATTTAATTTAGAGTTATAAGTTAGTAGCATATAAATATAAATTTGAAATGTATCGATTATTATGCCTAGTAAAATATCATAATAATACCTAAAGCAAGTTATGTATGCATTAACTAAATTGCAGATCAAAGACTTATAAAAGTCCTATTAGTGATGTTGTTAATATATAAATGTATACCTGACTCGGAAAGAAAATTGATTAACTTTTAGGAAAAAAGATAATCCTAAATTAAATAGGTCTCAATTGGTTAGAGACTCGTGCTGATAACGTGTTGTAAAATGAGAGGAAAATACAATAATACTAAACAATAAAGGAAGACAAAATGGTAATGAAAAGTATAGAGTAGAGAGTGTTTATTTAATCTCCTTTTTGTGTGTCTTTCACAAGGTTGAAGAATACCCTTTTATAGGATGTAGAAAACATCCGTTTACATCCTTTAACCAAATAAGTTAGAAGATATTTAACATATACATTAAATAGGGACATTACGATAGGTATATATATTGAAAGAAACATCCACACAATTAAATTTATTTGTAACACTTAACATATTAATATAAAAAATATCACAGCTTACAATATTTTTTATATAATTTTTAAATATTAAATTAACTCAATGTAATTTAACTAAAATAATTAATCAAATTAAGTCTCAAGAGAAAAAATAATGATAGTTGACAGGTATTATGCAAGGGACAATAATAATTAATTTGGCTTTAATTAGCTTCAAAGCGTTCTTTTCTTTTAATTATTAGGTTAAAAGTCGCTACGAATAACCAATTTAAAAGCCGATTGATTGATTTCAAGCAAATCTGACGGTTATTATTAAACTGTCACATTTATATAAATCACAGCCCATAAAATTAGATGAATACTCCTTCCCTTTTTATAAGTGGTCATAAAATCCGATCTCAAAATTCTATTTTTAGTGGTCACCAATAAAAAAAAAGATTTTTTTCTTACTTATGAATAATATATAGGCTTAATATACAAATGTGCCTTTTAACCTGGCATTATTTCATATTAATGCCTTTCAACTTTATGTGTGCACATGTAGACACTCAAATTTGTATAAAGTTGAACAAGTAGACATATGAGTCCTATGTGACATAATACACGTAGGATACCATGTAGGACGCAAATTGCCAGGTAGGATGCCACTTAGGACGTGTATGTCTATTTATGCAACTTTATACAAGTTTAAGTTTTTACTTATGTTCACCCAAAATTGAAGGGCATAAATATAAAATGAAGTCAAGTTAAAAGACATATTTATGTATTAATATATTCAAAGCTTATTTGTTAATCAACAAAAATAAAAATAATAATAATAAAGTTAGTTGAAAAAAATCAGCTGCCGTTCAATGGAGCTATAAATTCTTAGCCAAACACTTTTTTCACAATTTAGTTGTAGGGTTGTTGTTGCTGCTGCTATTATTGTTGTTCTTCTTGTTACTCATTCAAAGCCACAAAAAAAAAAAAAACTAAAAATAATTGTTCCTTTTTTGTTAATTTTCAGTTCATATACGTAAAGGTAAAGCTGGCTAGTAGAAGGTTAGATCTTTGAATCTTGTTCTCCTTCTGTTGTTTTATTGTTTTGGTTGGATGAATGTGTTGTTGTGTGAAAAGTTTGATTAATGGATGTTATGAATTGGGGTTTGTTTGTTTTTATTATGCTTTTGAAGATGTGGATTTCATTATAGATGTTCAATGGATTGAAATTGGGTAGAATAGATTTTTGAGGATTCATATAGCGGATTCCAACTTGTTTGGGATTTAGGCACAGTAGTAATAGTAATTGTTGATGGTGTATTAATATGTTTTCTGGATGTTGATTCTGTTGTCTACTAATATAATTGGAAAACCATGATATACAATTCAAACTTTTGCTATTACTTGAATTGAAGATGTTAGAAGAATTTATGAGTTTGATATAGATGTTAACTGGGTTGAAATTGGTCAAAACGGTGTAGAATAGATTTTGAGGATTCATATAGTAGATCTCCAACTTGGTTGGGATTTAGGCGTAGTAATAATGGTAGTTGTTGTTGTTGTTGTGGATGATGTTGTATTGATATGGTTTTTGAGCTTTGATGATGTTGTCTAGTAATTTAATCTGGAAAACCATGGTATACAATTCAAACTTTTGCTATTACTTGAATTGGACATGTTAGAAGAATTTATAGGAAGTGGTTGTTGTTTGATTTCATGGTGCGCTATATGTGACCATGCCTTGTACTGTTATTTATTTATTTTTTATTGGAAGAAAACACTTGTAGAATCTCTCTCGTTTGATAATTTATGTGGCAATCTCTTTTGCTGAACTCTCTTTTGTTTCCAATCTTGAATTATACTGGCAAGATATGTCTACCTTAGTGAACCATATTCAATATTCTATGGATCTGAGCCTGGTTAGATTTATATCTGCCTTAGTGAAGTCCTACTCCATTTTAATTTATTTTGTATTGGCGAATGAAAATGACGAGGGTTCCTTGAGCCGAGTGGTATCTGAAACAACCTCTTCCTCCCAATGTAGGGGTAAGCTCTGCGTACACTCCTCCCTTCCCAGACCCCACTTGTGAAATTACATTGGGTATGTTGTTGTTGTTGTAATGAAAATGATTGAGGGTATATGATCCAGCGACTATTACATGAATGTAGAGAACTAAAGGCAAAGGGAATAGGAATTTGTATGCATAATCAAATATCGTATTTCATTATACCATATTGATTTTGAACTTTCTGACATGGTATATTGCTCATCTCTTGATTTTTATCCTTTGTTCATCACAGTTTCAGTTTGTTTATTTTTTCTTTTTTAACAGGTTGGTATCTTTGAGGCGTAGCAATCATTGGGTTCTTTTAGATTTTGACTATCTTCTTCCAGTCTGGCCGCTATAAAAACTTCCTGCTTCTCTCGCACCTCTAAGTGGGTGTGGGGCAAGAACGAGGGGGTCATTTTAGTATGTGTTTTGAGGAGATCAAGATCATCACATATCTGGAGATTGTGCCGTGTCTCAGCAGGGCTCACACTTGATTATGGCTAAGAGTGCCTTGTGCTAAGTCCTTCAGTCATGTGACCTTATTTTGCTGAAATTCTACAGATTATCAGTTTAGAAACATATTAGAATATTAGAGCTCTTCAATATCTCGAAAGTGATTAAATCTCATGTGAACCCAATTTTTTTTCTTTTTTAAAGATGTTTAAGTTTTCATGCTTCCCAGCTCACATCCATTCCCACAGGCAAAAGGTTAGAAAATAAATATTTTGGATGTTATGAACATATTACTTTTCCTTGCTTGCATAATTTTAAAATGTTTCTGATTTTATGTTCCTCTATAATCAGAAAACAGTTCAATTATCTGCTGAAGCAATGCATAAAAGATTTGAAGATTGTTCACAGAATCACACCATGAAGGATTTTGCTTACTTATCCACAACTAGTGCTGCGGCGGATGGAGATGCTCTCGAGAACTATGCGGATCATGCTTCAGATTCTTCTCGCTTAGAGCATGATTGTAAATCTGAGGAATTAAAGAGCAAATCTAATACTGAATGTGAAGTCATACATAACAGTGCACAGTTGAGGAAGAGTTTATCTTTGGGTAGTGGCATGCATTTGGAAGGAAGAGTTGCCAGTGGCAATAACTCAGAGCATGAGAGTGGTAGATATTCTTGTGATGAATCAGATGATCAATGCGGATCAGCAACTGCAGATGATGGGAAGGAATTTAATATCAACTTGCTTGATTTATTTCACAAAGCTGGACCCTCTGATACCGTTCAAGTAAACTCTAATTTGGCTAACAATGAGTTGATATTTTCCATTGAAGATGCAAAAGAGTCAGAAAAAGAGGGACGGGAGAACTATGAGGTTCAGTTGTCTAATGCAAATGAGTCTGGTGATTGTTCATCACGTACTTCTCCTTGTATTGTAAAATCAAGTTCATTGCCTAACATTCATTCCCCAATTCGACAATTTAGCCACAACTTCCATCACTCCAGATCTGCTGAGGACTTGAATATTTTAGATGCAAGACGGAAAGAACATTTTGTGGATGAGGTAGCAAACAAGGCGATGAAACATGAAAAGGAAGATAGTTTACATAATAATGGAAAAGGTAATGATGAAACTCCACCGGATGAGAATTTTGATACATATAACTATGTTGGCTCAGCCAAAGACTGGATACTACCTGGGGTGGATGAGGTTAACATGAAGAGGCATGTTAATGGAGAACCTACATTTTGCCGGTGGAATGAACTGACAGGCAATGATTTTAAGACAAAACGTATTGAGGAGTGGGTTACAGACCTTCAGCATTGCGGCAGATTTGAAGAAACAGATGACTTTTCTGTTCCTGAGAATGGTCCTGAAGTGCAAAAAGGTAAAGCTGTCTTGGATGCTTCTCCTGTTGCAAAGTTGGATGGTAAGGTCATACCTGGTGCAGAAAGTATTAAGAAATATATCTCTTTATTGAGTGCCAATGCCACATCAGCTCAGATGATAAATCATGGGTTGGTTGTGATTCCATTTCTCAGTGCTTTTGTGAGTTTGAGAGCACTTAACTTGTCAGGGAATTCCATAGGTTTGTATCTCATACATTCTATTCCACTGGTTTGAGTTCACTATTTCCTCCTCTCCAAGTTTTCATATAATTAGAACTCTGACAGTTTATTTTCTCGCTTCTATTTTTTTTCCCAGTGAGGATAACGGCTGGTGCTCTCCCTCGAGGGCTTCATGTTCTGAATTTGTCCAGGAACAGTATCTCAGTCATTGAAGGATTGCGTGAACTTACACGACTTCGTGTTCTTGACCTGAGCTACAATCGACTAGTAAGGATTGGACATGGTATGATTTTTTCCAAGATGCACTACGACATTGTTGGTAGACTTCCTTGATGTACATTTATCTATTAAAGTCCTAATAACTGGTCATTAAGTTGATAGAGAAAGTTCTTTATTCGTCTGTGTGAATGAACATGCAACTTTTTAGAAATACTCCATTTGAAAGGATGCTTTGCAGTTTTTTGCTGTAAGTTTTGCATAACATCCCAGATCTGGTGCAGTAGCAACTCTATATGAATATTAAAGAAACTGAAAAATGCCTTACAAGTTTAGCCACCTTTATAGCGTGACTTAGCTGGCTCTTTGCTAAATCATCCTTCTTTGTGGATTTTCTTAAGACTTGACATTTATTTTTCTTTTGAGTGTTCTTGCAATTTATATTCATTTCTGAACTAGCCATTTTGCTAGTGAACAGAACAGTACATATTATACAACAGAACAAGCCAGATATGGTATAGGACTTAGTTTTTTACTTGTATTTACTGTTTTGTTCTCCTCGTTTTTTTATCATGACACTCAAAAAGTAAGTCAGTGACTATCATTAACCCTCTTTTTTAATTATAAAACCCTCAAAACTCATTATCACCCAGTTAAGAATGAACAGTTCAATTTCCTTTCAAGTTGGTGAAGATTCTCTAATTTATGGCCTATTCTTTGTGGTACATTAGCACCTAAGTACAAATAACAATGTATTGTTCATCTCTCTTCTTATCAAGTGTGTTTAGTCAAATATAACCATTCAAAGTCGGTGCTGAGAGGCCATATAATTTCTCCATATGTTAGCTTTAAGTTACCTTTCTTTCGTTTATCCAGATTTTTCCCTTTATGTTCTTCATCCATAAGTTAAATAGATTGTAATTGAGCTAAATTACTTCTACTATGGACTGCATGCAGGTCTTGCTTCATGTTCTTCCTTGAAAGAGTTGTACCTAGCCGGAAATAAAATTAGTGAGGTTGAGGGTCTTCACCGCCTCCTAAAATTGAATGTCCTGGATTTGAGATTCAACAAAATATCTACAGCCAAATGTTTGGGCCAACTTGCAGCTAATTATGGTTCTTTACAAGCAATCAGCCTGGAAGGGAACCCTGCCCAGAAGAATGTTGGTGATGAACAACTGAAAAAGAATCTTCAAGGCCTTCTTCCGAATCTCATTTACTTCAACAGAAAACCCGTCAAGGTGAAAGACACAGCAGACAGATCTGCTAGATTAGCCGTTGGTGCTCATCAGCTTGATCGAGGTCTCAAGCCGGTCAAGGCTATGCGGAAGGCAAGCCATGGTGTTGTCACACACAAAGCATCATCTTCATCAACCCATGGTCGTAAAAGTCAAAAAATGACCTCAACAAAACCATCCAAGAGTAGACCCACCGCCCGCCTGCCCCCTATTGGAACTAAAACTACCACACGACAACAGGTCTATGACTTCAGCAGCAAACTTCTTAGCTTCAGAGCTGACCTGTCTATGCGCAGGACCCGGAGTGAGGGAACACTTGGTGTGATTTGAGGATCACAGTAATTAACTTAAGATACTTTAATGTGGTCCTCCTGTTTCAGTGTTTGAACTAGTATAGTAATTAGGGAAATTTGTCCCTCCCCCCTATCCCTCTAGTTTTAGTTTCCCAGGAAGATGAGCAAGGCAGCCTGCATTTGCGAACTTCAGTCGACTTGTGCCTGTCGGTATCCAGATTTCAGTTCTATGCTTTCGCTGTTATTGAATTATGTTTCAAGGACAATATAGTTGTGTGGTAGTATTTGCTAGCCTCATATGTGCAAGCGATGTACCATAACAATTTCAAATTTCTTGAATTATCTTTCCGGATACAATAAGAAGTTCATTGTTTCCGAAATTGGATGTTGAGGTGTGGTTGTTTTATCCTGAGCTGAGGGGTCTATCGGAAACAATCTCTCTCTACCTTCACAAGATAGGGGTAAAGTTGCGTATTCACTGCCCTCTCCAGATCCACTGAAATGTTGAATGTTTTGGTCAAAGAAACTTTTTTTTTTTTTGAAACCATTCTGAAATATAGGGAAGGGACAAAATACTACTCAAAAGTTGACATCATTTATGAAAAAAATTGGTGTTACACACTAGTGAAAGAGTAGGTAAAACAAACAACAAATCCAGGAATAGAGACTTTGACCTTCATTAATATGTTGACTATTTGTTGAGAAACTGAAAAACATGACATTACCTGCTGGTCTGAATTGGTAGCACAAAGTTAACTTATCGGTAGACACATTTCACGAAATTGAAACCTGCAAATTAGAATAAATTGACTATGTGACAATTACTACTATTGAAGTTATTTATACTCGATAAATTTATTTATGATTTATTTTAGATTATAATAACAACATATATTTAAATTACAATAACAATATCATATTGAGTAAAATTTCATAACAATGTTGCCAGAGTCGAAGGAAAGGATGAGGCGGCATTGATGATTCTTCGTCAGAGACATGAGTGCGGAAGAAGCGGAGGATGGTGGGGGTTGGTTCTGCCGGGGTTCATCAAAAGAATGATAATGAATAGAATTAAGAAAATCCTAACTCAATTGAGTTCTATCTTAAATTAAAAAATTAGAAGACAAAACAAATTGAAATCTGTCACAGACACGTGACTTTGAAAAATAATTAAATAGACAAACCTCAATTTATAATACTATTCTTCTATATGTGATTTTTAAAGGTTTAATAGTAGAAAAAAAAAAGGAAGGAAGACAGAATAATGAGTTGGACATGGAGTGGGAGGTTGAAGAAAGAGAGAGAGAGTTGATTGACATGAAAGTAGGGGTGACAAAATCAAATCCAACCGTTCAATCTGCCCAATCTGTTTAATATTGTTCATTAGCTCAACCCATTTGAACTCATTAAAAATTGGGTTGATGTGTAATCCAAATTGACTCATGAAAAATCTTGTCAAAATATTTTTAATTTTTTTAAAAAAAATTGGCATGTTGTATATGACCATAATAAAGAAAATAATAATTTTATTAGATACTAAAATAGTTTAAAAGAACAAATAAAACAATTAAATTTAGTAAAAATTGGGTCGGGTTGGGTCTTGACCCGTAATGTAACCCATTTTGATCCAACCTGTTTTGACTCAAGCAAATTTGGGTTGGGTTGGGTTGGGTCTTGACCCGATTGTTGTCTTTTCCCATTATGACCCGTCCAAGTTTGACCCAACTCGCCCAATTGTCACCCCTACATGAAAGCTTTAATTTAGAGTGACCTATCCTCCTCAATATATGATAAAAATGCTTAATTAATAATAAAATATATAATTATTTGAAAATACAGATAAAAATAAAGGATAATTGTGTATCATAGCAAATTATTAATTCAAAATAAATGTTATAGCTACAGTTTCATTTAATTCTAATTCGTAGAAAACACTTAATCTCGCTCGCCTCTCTCACTTTATACAAATACAAATGTAAAAATTGTATTTGTGTTTGTATAAAACGAGAGAGAACTGTATATACAAATACAAATACATATATCTTCGTCCTATACACTTATAATTATACAAATACAAATCTTCCCTTACCCAGTTCTCTCTTGCCTTTCTCACTTTATACAAACACAAATTATACAAAATACAATGTATAATTTGTGTTTGTATAATTCGATTCAATTGTATACGAATTTAAATTTTATGCAGATATACAATCACCAAGAACATATACATATACAAACACAATTTTCATAGGCATAAATGTCCGATTTATACAAATCGTTGCGATTTTTATACAAATCAAATGCTACCACCTGCGTGCTATAGAGCACAAATAGCAAAATTGTAGCTAATATGATTTTTATGTTTGTATATGATGATAAAGTATGTATATCTAATTATTGATAGTTTTTCCTTAATTAAATGGAACGATCAAAATAGATGAAATTTAAGTGGACAAATTCCTCGAACCCGCCAAAAATTAAGGTGGAAAAAAAAAGAAGAGGGAAAACAAAAAGGGTAAAGTTGGAAAAACCAAAAACAAAAAGGAAAAGGACTCTTCTACTGCTATTATATATGGTCTGTCAGTCTGTGTGTCTTCGTGTGGGTTCCAGCAACAAATAATAAAATATCTCATAAGTACCAAATTTGCAACTTTTTAAAACATTAGAGTCACATTGCAATATTTAAAACATTAAAATAGGGGTTAAAACTGAAATTTTGAAAACATTACGGGGTTCAAATTGAAAAGGGACATAATTGTAAGTATCAGAGAGAACCCTAATTTTTAATCGTGAACTCATCTTCTCTGTTCTCTGTATTTGAACGCCGACGCCTAAACTGCCCCCTTTTTTTTTGTTGCTAAACTCCAATCGGAGATCACTCACCGCCTTTCTCTCTCTATACTTTAAGTTTCTCTCTCTAAACTCTCTTTCTAAGTCTTTCTTCTTCTTCACTGGAACTTTCACGAAGACGATCGGTTTTCTCCGCCGTTGCAGGTATTTTTAATCTTTTTTTTTTGGTAATCTCAAAGATCAATTTTTTTTGGTTGAAGAAAGCGGATACGGGTACCCTTTTCTTTTATCTGATGTGCGTTTTTGTTTTTTTATGATTGTTTTTGGTTTTCATCGCTACTCGGTGCAGTTTGCGTTTGACCAGTTTACGGTGCTGCTGGAAGTGAAGGCATTTGAATCTAATTAGAACTGAAGTGGGTTTTCAATTTTGTATGATTTTTGGGGTCTTCGCCGGTTAAGAAAGAGTTACGTCGGTTACTTAGCAATTTTTGAGGTTATTTGGGAAAGAACAGGAGTTGATGTAAAAATTGAAAATTGGTCGAGTTGGACTTTAAATTGGGTTTCCAGTAATGAGGAATATTCTGGGTATTTGCTGAGCATGAGATTTAAGAATAGAAAATTTTCTAAAGGAAACAGCTTTCGGCTTGCATGTGTGAGAATTTGCGGTTAAGGGTCTGTATGATACTTAAGATTTGGTCGTAACAACTGTGAAACAGAAAAAAAACAATTTTTAGTACCTCATTTTTTGGGGTGGGAAAAACAGTGAAATAGGGGGGAAAATTGGTTCGAGGGCAGGGGTACTGCCTTTTGAGGTGCGTGCACTTATGCCTTCGGTTGGTGGGATGAGAAGAACTACAAGGATTTTTGGGGCAAGGGTTTTGAGGTCAGGGCGGAGGTTGTCAACTCCAGGTGAGGCTAAGCGGGCAAAACATGGGGATGAGTGGATTGGGCTTCTTGACAATGTAGGTGGTGGTGGTGGTGCTGATGCCACTAGATGCAAGAAAAACGGTTGGCTTAAGAAGGATGTTGCTCTGAAGCATGAAGCTGACGAAATGGATATTGATGTAGATAGTAAGTCTATGGATGAACTGGAGACACCAGAGGCACCTGTGGTGGAGATCATTAGTCCGAATAGCAATATAGATCGGATGTGGGGACTTGTATATACGAGGAAGAGGAAAAGGATGGACTTGAAAAGACATGATTCTGTGGAAGGTGAAGTGTTAACAGAGGTGAAGAGGTATGGCAAGCACTTTTTCAGGAAGAAAAAAGTTAGATCAGCTTATGCTAAGGATTCGGATAAATCTGAAGATGGCCAAGTTTCGAGTGGCATTGTTATTGTAAATACATCATATGGAAGCAGTTATTGGGTTTCATGCCTTTTGAATTGTATTTTAATGTATTTGAGGAGGTCGACTGTTAGTTTGCAGCAAATTTTTGGATTCATCAACTCAACACCCCTGAGGGAGGTTTATTCATTGCGTGGAATCCTCCTCCAGGTAATTCAGTCCTCTTTTGTTACTATTGGACCTCGACCTTTATTTTTCCCATGCTTTTTTTTTCTTGATGTCTTAATTTTAGGGAGTTTGTAGCTGATCTTGTTGTTTTTCCTGTTTCTGTAACTTAGGATCAGACTCCCAGGAAAATCAAAACTGGAGCTTGTGTTATCTCTGACGTCAGGTGTTCAGTTCCTGTTTTTTCTCTGGACTTTTCTACAGTCCCGTGTTTCTTTTCATACCTGCACTCAAGCTTGCTTCTCAGATTTGTTCCCATGTCCTATGCATTAGTCATGCATCCTAGAGTTGCCATTGATGAAATTACGGTGACTAATGACAAGGAGATTGTATCTTGCCTCACCCCTGTGAATACAGAGTCTGGATTGGATGTAGTAGCACCTGGAGCATATGATTCCAAAAAGATTGAAGTGGTGAACCCAACTGTTGGTCTTCCTAAATTAGCTGTCCGGCACTTGCAGCCAAGGAACAGTCGTAATATCCAGAAGAGGAGAAGCTCATTGAGGTCAATGAGAGGCAGACATTCTTCCTTTGGCACACAGAATGCCAATGGTGTTTTGACTTCTGACAGGTTAAGGTTCAGACGTGATGGCCTCCGATTTTCCTCTCGGACATCTCATTATGAGCTTAGAAGTTCACGACAGAAAACTTCCACGCCAAGCGTCAAAGAACTAAAAGCTGCTTTGGTGGGGTTGACACAGAATATAGATGCAACGAGTTGTTCGGCAAACATATTGGTTATTGAACCAGACAAGTGTTACAGAGAAGAAGGCGCTGTTATTGCTATGGAACTTTCTGCTGCAAAACAATGGATTCTAGTTGTGAAGATAGGTGGTGTAAGGAGATTTAATCTTACTACTGAAAAAGTTATGAGGCCATGTTGTTCCAACCGTGTAACTCATGACATAATATGGGTTGGGGATAGTGGTTGGAAGTTAGAGTTTCCAGATAGGCAAGACTGGTTGATTTTCAAGGAACTTTACAAAGGATGTTCTGATCGCAATGTACAGCTCCCTGCGGTGAGCATCATTCCTGTTCCTGGTGTACGTGAAGTATCAGGCTATGCAGAGAGCAATCCTCCCGAGTTTGCCCGGCCAGTTTCATACATCGCTGTTAAAGATGATGAACTAGCAAGGGCATTAGCAAGGAGTACAGCTAACTATGACATGGATGGTGATGATGAGGAATGGCTGAGAAACTTTAATGATCAGCCTAATCTGCAAAATGATCACCTTTCAGCTGACAGCTTTGAGTTGCTGATTGATACTTTTGAGAAAGGCTTCTATTGTAATCCAGATGATTACTCTGATGAGAAAGTTGCTGTTAGTAGTTGCCCGAATAAGGAAAAGAAAGAGATTGTAGAGGCTGTGTATAGTTACTGGTTGAAAAAGAGGAAGCAAAACCGGTCTTTCCTGATAAAAATTTTCCAGGTAAAAGTGAGATGCTTCAATAAAAACATTTTCCTTAACGACAATATCTTTGGAAGCAATTGTATTCTAGATCTTGAATTGAAGTAAAATTGTTTATACACTTGTCTTCTGACTACTATCAAGTTTTTTCTGCATGGAGTATAATTTCTGTTTAATTCTCCGGAAAGAAGTTGATATACACCCTCATCTCTCCTAGATAAAGCAATTTGCAGAGAAGTGACAAAAGCTGCTTTTGTTCTATAATGTGTTTGTGTTATCTAGATGACCAATTGATTTTATCATTTTTATAAAAGAGATAAACTGCACTACCAATTGTGATGAATTAATGTCCCTTTGGTATTATAATTGTAGAATAAATGTGATAAGTGACTTGAGATTTGCATCCAGATTCTCTGTTGAGGATGTGATGGGTTGCAAGGAAGAATTGGTCTCCAATCTGACAGGGGAGCAATAGCTTAGTGGTAAGGACCTTCCACTGCCAACCATGGAGGTGGGGGTTGAGTGACCGAGGAGCAATCTGAGAAGGGCTACTAGTGGGCTCATGGGTGGGGGTGTGAATGGGTTAACTGTATAAAAAAAGCAACATTTTCACCTAGTGGTGCTTACCGGACATGACTGGCTTATGAGCATGCAAAATAATATAAAAGATGCTTTATTTATTGCTGTTACTACTCTAATCAAGTTTGAATTTTATAAAAAGAAATTTTCAGCTGCAACATTGTGACAGTAAATTTAGGGGAATACAAAATTTATTTTTCATTAAAAAAAGAATAGGAAAATGAAAATAGAAGAAAAGATTTGAACTTGCCCTAACATTTCCTCTTCATTAAACAAAACATAAAAAAATCTGATATTTTCTTTTTATAAATTATCCTTTTCATTATTCTGATCATATTTAATATCCTATAATTGTCGGTCGGTCAATGGTTCTCTACATCATATTATGGCTATCTGAAGGTAACAATGATTTTTTCTGACAGTGTTACCAGCCAAGGAGAACTCAAGTGATCCCAAAATCTATTTTCCGGAAGAAGAGGTCTTTGAAACGGCAAGGAAGCAAAGCTGGTAGAGGCAAACATCAGCCTTTTCTACCAGGTGTGTATTCAATTTTATTTGTATCAGAATTCTTGTTGTCCTAACTGAGATCTGTACTGCATCTTTACTCCCTAGACTCTTGCAAGAAGCTGTTAATGGAAGTTGAAATTACTTGCGAACAATTTAAGAAAGAATCTACGTTAGAGTGGTTCGATGCTATGCAATAGACAATGCCATGTTTTAACCTTGCCCATGTGAATGCTTGCAACTTAACTAGGCTAGTATGACTGCTTGTTTCGTTTGTTCTTAAGTTCTGGGGCTATGTCTTCAAACTCTGCCTACTTTTCTCAAAAAAAGAAATTTAATCTGTAAAAGCTCTTTCCTCAAGTTTTCTCAATTTGTGTTCACTATCAACAAAGATATGTTAGTAGTCTTTGCTATGTATGTGTGTATCAACAATGGTTTCTTGTGCTGGACCTACGACTTTTGAACAACGTTATATTTTGCTGAACAGTAGGTATACAGCATTTGCTATTTACTTGTATCTTGATGTTTTCTACTCTATTGAAGACTAATATGAAACTATTATAAAACAGCTGTTGTTGCAGAGAAAGATCCTTTACAGCAACAAAATGCAGTACAGAAGGTGAAAGAAGCAAAAGCTGCTGCAAACAAGTCGGAGGATTTGGCAGTTAGGATGAGACAGAAGGCACAGCAGCTGATGGAGAACGCTGATCTAGCAACTTACAAAGCAATGATGGCACTTAAAATAGCTGAAGCAGCTAAGATTGCTAAATCTACAGAAGCTGTTGCGCCGATTTTCCTAGGTTAGAAGAGTGTTGTTTTTGGTGTTACAGAAAATTCAGGTTGAAATGGCCAATTTTTCCCCTTGTTGAAATCGGAGGAAAGACAGCCTCGTAATGGCCTTTTTAGAGAAGCCTGTGGAGGTCTCGAAAATCTTTGACAGGATTTTATATGTAACTTTTGTATAGATTCTAATGGGATGTACATTCTGTATCATTATTTCTTTAGATGTTAGCTTAGATTTGTACAAGGGAAAAATGTTTCAAAAAGCACAACAGATATACAAGATTTTGAGCATCGTACATAGCAGACTCCGTAAATAGTGCTCCATGTCTTTTTCTTTTTAATCTGTTGCTCCATTTTGCTTTTCTCTTCTTGCTGCCCTTTTCTGTTTAACTTTGCCTTTTGAGATTCAGGGTCTATTGGAAATAGTTTCTTTACCTCACCAAAAGGTATGGTTAAGGTCCGCATATATTTTACCTAAGGTAGATTTTATTTGTGAGATTATTATATTTGAAAAAGATTGTTTCTTTCTCAATTTGACATGATGAGGTTTACAAAGATTAAAGGATATTTTATTTTGGTATATTTATGTTAAGTGTTTCATGTTTTGCTGTTTGGTCGTCTTATGTTGTTTTGTTTAGAATATGATTATATTATTTTAATCTTTTGTCTAACCTTGATGCCTTAACGGAATGCAGTGACAGGCGTGATAATTATGTTGTAGGCCTTTGTGTTTTTTTTTTTTTAGTTATTAAGTGATCATGCGTAACTAAAAGTTGACTCAAGCATTTGATGTGATATGTCGACGTAATCTTTAATATGTTATTGATGTTAGATTAAAAAAAAAGGTCTAGTCTGGCTGATATTAAACCAAAGAAGAAATGTTCTTACACCTAAACTTTTGGTGTTAACATAAATTTGTACATTAACATGTCATAATTTATTAAAATATTTAATTATAATAAACTAATATAATTTGGTGCAAACACGTGATCAAGTAAATTTTACTATTAGTTTTAGTGGAGCAAATGCAAACTGCCCAGACCACGTAATATGGGAAGTAATTTCTCTTATTACTGGCAATTACTAACAACGTTCAATTTCAAATCTTTAAGGTTTTTCTTATCTTGAAAAAAATAAGCTTATTTTAGAACGAGAAAATTGACTTTTCTAATAAAAGTAAGAAAAATAAACTTTATAGGTGACATTTCAAATTCATTGTCTCCTGCTTACCCACATAATGCTCCCACCCCTTGACCAGTTAGATTATATATAAATTCTATGGGATAATATTTTTTGCTTATTTACCAAACATTAAAAAATAAGTTCAAATTTTTTACGTGTTTTTCAAGTAAACATTTTCTAGGATTTTCCATGCATACCAAACACACCTTAAAGCTAAGTGAACAACGACAATAACACGAAATTTGTTTCATATAAGCACAATAATAATTAATACTTAACTTTTAGAAATATGAAAAAATAAATATATTTTTTATATTTTATTGCCCTCGACTTGTGGTTTATGTTTATGAGGGACAAAGTTTCATCGTAAAAAGAACTTTGTTCAAGTTTTCATTTCTATCTATTTACCATTCACATACCATACTTAAAAACCCAACATAATTTTGTTTTTTATTTTTTCTATTTTATTTATTTATTTATTTTTGTAATTTAAACAATTGATATATAAATACATCCTGCAGCAAGAAAATCCAGACTTAAAGATAACCACCTACTTCACAGCATCAGAATTCAGATCATTCACCTGCAAAAAAGAAAAGGAGAAGAGCATTAGTACTTAATTGACTTGCTATGGCTCTAGATTCTTCAAGTGAATTGTGCATGGTGACAATACTGTAACCAAGTGATGCAAAGGATTTCTAATTGAATTTTTCATCAAATATTCCTGGCTTTAACGAGTATCTATCAGAAACAATCTCTCTATTTTTATAAAATAGGAGTAGAGTCTACGTACACACCATTCTCCTTATACTGTACTTGTTGGACTACATTGAATATATAATTATTAGATTGTGAAGTCGCCTCTGTTGCTATGAACATCCTTCTTGTTGTAAATCCTCATAACTTAAAACTCACAAAGAAATAATTGAAAATTTGAATAAAGATTGTAATTCGTCTGTTTTAAATTGCTCGCCTTAATTACTAAGTAAAATTACCTAAATATACAACTTATTTTATCATATTCTCTAAAATTCCCTACCATTTGAAAAAATTATAAAAATCTCTACTCTCTCTTGTTCACGGACACATCACTTTACGCGATGTTTACACGATATATCGATCAGATACATCACATCACGCAATGTATCAGTTGGATACATCACTTTATGAAGTGTATCGGAACAGGACGTTGAGTGATATTTCCGAAACAGAGACGCAGTGTATTGAGACGTTGAGCGATTTATCTGAAATCGGGACGCGATGTATCATGACATTTTGAGATGTGTCCAAATTTCACTAAATTTAAGGAATTTTTATAATTTGAAAAAAAGTAGAAATAGAATGTAATTAGCTCTTAACACTATGAAATTTGGGTAAAATTCCCTTATTACTTATTTGAATAGTTAAAATATTTATTTTGACGATAATTTTTAAAAATATTACGTATCATTAATAATTAATAATTATAATTTATAATATGTTTGTGTAGTTTTAAATATGTAAATTTATAAAAGCTCAAAAATTTGTATCGAATTCATGTCGAACATCAGTTAGTTTAACTATTGCATTCCGAATCAAGCTAAACAAATTAAAACAGATACCTTTTAGCTCATCATCAGCATCATGATACTCGTGCTCCTCCTCCGGTACCGGTGGCAGCTCAGCCTCAACCGCCGCCTTCTTCTCCGCTGCTCCGTCGCCATATTCATCTTCTTGTGGGTATCTAACAACCACAACAGGACAAATACAGTTTTTCACGCAGTAATCACTAACACTCCCAAGTTTCCCTTTACTAACAATTCCCCTGCTATTATTAGCCCCAAATCCTCTGCTTCCCATAATCATCGCGCTCAATCTCAACCTCTCCACTTCTAAACAAAGCCTTTCTTTCATATCCCGATCTTTCACTACGTGAATTTTGAACGGAACATTCGCTTCCACTAAAGGTAACGCTAATTCAGTCGCTTTATTGTTCGTGAAATTCTCGTAATCTCGTTCGATTTTGTGAGCAGGGGAGGTGGAGGTGATTCCCTAATCTACACCGTAGAGGACGGAAGTTGGTCGGACTTGGAGGGGGATGACGGCGTCTCCTGGACGGAGGTAGTTTTGGACGGCCCATTTAACGGTGAAGGCACTCTCGTCGCTGAGATCGACGGCAATGGCGACGGCGGTGCGAGGCTGAGAGTGAAAAATTGGGGGAAATGGGAAGGGAATTTGTTAGTTTTAGAGGTGGTTGAGTCATGGAGGATGATGAGATTTTTTTGGTTAAGCTATCAAAGCAATAGAAGAGAGTAGCCAATGAATTTCTAAATTTATTTATGAATTAATAGTACTATTTAGTTACCTTATTTTCAAGGTGGTTTGCTAGAATTAAAATCTATAAAGGATTATTTTAAAAAAAAATCATGTTTTAAAAATGTTATATATAACTACCAAGGATATTACGCAATGCATGAAGTTATTTCTCAATGTGAGATGGAAAATTAAAAATAAATACATTATATAGTACTTTCTTTGTTATTTTTACTTATCCATAATTTGCTTAATTTTAAAGCCAAAGTAATAAAAATAAGTCTTTAGAGATCTTAACTTGTATATTTTAAATTATAAGCTAAATGTCAAAAGCCAATTCAAATAGACTTTAGAAATAGATATCTTTTACTTTCTTGTTCATTTTTACTTATCCATTATATCAAAAATAGAGTCCACTTTTAGTTTAAAAAAAGTCAAGAGATAATGTAGCACTTAATTCCTAATTTACTATTATTAATTATAGTTACTTCTTAATGCACTGAATTTATTATATTCAAAATGTGGACATAGTAAAATCATCATTTTATTTGTTGCTCCTTAAAACTGTGCCAATTCAATACTAAACCAGTAAAAATAATAGAAAGAGTACTTGCCTAATTTAAAAAATTAATAGATAATTGCCATTTTATACCTAATTTATTCTTATTATTAAGCATTAATTATATTTAAAGTTCTCAATATTTAGATGACTTATAATAATTAGGAGTGATATAGTAAAAAATCATTTAATTCATTATTTCTTAAAGAATGTATCAATTAAGTCAAATATGAATAAATAACACAAACGGAGGAAGTACCTTTGTATTAAAAAAAAAAGCAAAACAAAAAAAATTATTTATGTCATTTCTTTAATAAACAAACTAAAAAGAAAAAAATCATTCTAGTTTTATATTTTTTTAAAATTTATATGCATGAAATTTTTATACCTAATTAATCTAAAAAAAACATTTCTTTTAGTTAAACTTATAAGCGACCATACAAAAACATTTTCGCAAAAAGCTTTGTTTTTTGCATGTACAATTAAGAAAAACATTTTTTTTTTTTTCATCATATACAAAAGGTTTTTTTTTTTAATATAATAAATGCCAATAACGTAGTGTCAAGGACGTATAAGCTTAAGGCTCCAATTTAGATCGTCACGTGTCCATTTACTTTTGAACTGTTAATACTCGTTAAGAATTTTATTTCCTACTTATCGTTTGAATTAGAGCCCGTTTGGATTGACTTAAAATAAGTAACTTTTAAAAAGTTATTTTAAAGTTATTTTAAAAATAAGTAGTTATGTGTTTGGCAAAAAAGTGTTGAAAGTCACTTTTTTCATCAAAATGTCTGAAGTACCCTTAAAGTTGTTAACATTATAAAAGAATTAAAGGTAAAAAAGTAATATACTTGGTCAAAGTGGAATGATTTATAAGTTAAAAAAAATAAGTATGGGGCAACCTACTTTTAACTTTTAGCTTATTTTAAATTATTCTTTAATTGCCAAACACTCTAATAAGTCAAAAACTGATTTAAAAGTTAATCTGATCAATTTATAATTCCATCCAAACGGGCTCTTAATGATTGATTATCCAAACTTTCATTTTTTTTGACGAAGTTTTCATTCCTTTATTTTATAATCGACCTTTTCATTTCTTCTTCTCTTACCTTTAACTTTTAAAAACAATATATTCATACTATTACAATCCTTGACGGTCTACTACTTGGAAAACAGGTAACCGTCGATATTTTGAGCTACTGATCCTCGTGGTCATTTAAACATAAGGTGAACAGTGAATCAATATTCAAGATTGAAGTTGCGGTGATTTATTATTTATTTGTCCTATTTTGTGTTACCATTGATGTAATATCACGATTCATATAATTTTGAGAAATTGCTGAAATGTTTTTCTAATCAAATTTATATTGCTAAACAAGTGAAAGTAATTAATAACTCGGTCTTCCCCCGAGAGATAAAATTGAACATTGATAGTAGTGTTACGATGTGATTTGAAAATATTGTTTTTGAGGGTATCTTTAAAGATGAAAAAATAATTAAATGCCACAAAACTAAATGTATTATGACACAATAGAAGTGTTATGACACTATATTGCTTAATGGTGCGAAGAGGGCACATAACATCATCCGCTTAGATCTATTATTGAAGATTGTAGATAGTTGTTAAAAACCAACAAATATACTATTAGCCATGTCTGGAGAACACAAATCAGTGTATCAATTTCTAGCAATATATCATCAGGACATAATCACGAAGAGACTTTGATATTCTAGACTTTGAAATAATTATGCATTTAAACACAAATTATATATTTCAACACATATATAATACCCTTTCTTTGGGTATGAATAGCATTTCTACTACAGTACACTAAAAGCAAAGTCTTAAAATTTAGTTGTGAAAGTCAATATTTTTGAGAATATCTTTGGACGTAATCTGTGATTTTTGGAATGTTATATGATGCAAAGTATATATGAACATACACTTGTCAGCTTTGGCTGAAGTAAGAGTAACTAGAAAATGACTTCACATTGTGACATTTATGCACTCTTTCCAATTCTTCTCCCCTAATTGAAATGGACATGAGCGACCTGCATATTTATGGGGTTGAGTGACTAGATTGGGACACGTAATGGTGAAGTCAGAAATTTTTACTAAAAAAATTTATGATATAAAAAAGAGATTCGGATAAATTTCTTGTGTCTCACTGGTTCTGCCTCTAGCTTTAGGGTTATTATATAAAGTAAACACTATAAAATCTCACTAGTTTAGAGTTTAATTATATACCTTCATTTTTGTTTTTGAAATTATCTTCCCTACTACATTTACTTCGCCAAATATAAGTATCTAGCACACTACTGAGATATTTGTATCTCGTATATATATGGGTAAAATTAGGTGTAATTTGTTCCAAATACACTTTATCCAATCACAATTTGCTTGTATCTTGGATGTATCGACTCTCTCTCACCTCTCTCCCTACGTATTTGCATTGGTATTAAAGATACATATATCTAATATCTTTGATACATATATCTGATTTGAAATCTGAAGGAGTGTTAAGTCTGATTTAAAATATGATAAGAATTATCAATTAGTCAGATGTGTAATTATTTTCAAATTGTAGAGTTGATTTTATTTATTATAGAAAATATTTGTATAATTAAGTAGTTATATATAATATATATCAAGACTATTATAGTAGAATTACAATTTCTGTATAACCCGAATAGACTACAATTTTTGTCCGAAAGTCATGATCTTCAATATCTCCATAATTTCGCGATTCACGGGTTTGATTACTTCTTTGTCTCAATTTAACACAATTTCTTTTTTGGTTCGTATAAAAGGAATCGATATATTTATATATAGTAATAATTTAATTTTTAAATAAACACAAATTATATACTTAATAAGATAATTTATAGTCACATGATTTAAATCACAAGTTCTTTTTAAAAAAATTCTTAAAATTATATGCCTAATAGAACTACATCATATAAATTGGGGCAAATAACACAAATTTCATAAGTTTAGAGCAAATTACTTTCATTCGCGCGAGTTTCCAATATTACTAATCTTATCAGAATTTGGACTTCGAATACATGAGATCAAAATTAAATGAAATTTATTCTAGATACATTGTATCCAAGTAGATTCACATGTATTTGATTCTCTCACTCTCCTCTATCCAATCTCGCTCACCTCTCTCCCTCTCTCTAATCTCACTCGTTTCTCTTCCTATGTACCTATATTTCAAAATATATCTAGTATTCTAGATACATATTTCTAATACAAGTCACATATATTTGGAATATGTATACTATCTCACTCGCTTCCCTCCTATTTCAGTGTACTGATAGGAAAAATACATATATAATGATGTATCTCACTTGAAATCTTTTAAGAAAAAAGCGCCACCATTAAAGTTTCAAATCACAATCCCCGCCAACCAAAATGCTCTTCAATTTCTCCCCCAAATCTCCCATCTGGATGATCCCTGTGTAAGCGTACACGCTCAAAATCGATAAATTCTCTGCCTGTAACTCGCAATTATGCAGAATAGTTGATAGTCATTGAAGCAGAGAGGGATCTATGGAGAGTGGAATGGTATCAGTGGATCGTTGGACTGCTGGAAGCCAAATCTACTTTCTAACTCACCTTCATGCCGATCATTTGAGTGGACTCACTTCGAAATGGTCGCGGGGACCCCTATACTGCTCCCGCATTACTGCTAAGCTCTTTCCTATCAAATTCCCAGGATTCGACCTTTCACTCCTTCGCATTGTTGAAATTGGACAATGGCACTCTGTTTCGTTGCTATCTCCTTCCTCGGGTTCTTCTACTACTGTCTCTTTCATGGCTATCGATGCTCATCATTGCCCTGGTATGTTGTTGAAATAGGCGTAATTTTGGCACTACTTTTTTTTTTGTTGTTGCACACTACGTGTTTGATGAATTCCTCATGTGATTCAAGTTTTCATGTAATTCAATCTCTAAAGTTTCCTGTTGGAATAAGATTAATGGGTAATTGCAATTTGCTGAAAACATTAGTTCTAAAAGGCGATTCTTTTTGCTGGCCAGACAATCTTAGTCTTTAGTACTGTTATATAAGTGATGGAAGTATATAAATTGACCCATTCTCATTTGAAACTATTGGTATAATGAAGTGGTAGTGATTCTTTTTTTCATGGTGAGTATATATGTCTTGGAGTATTAATATTCAGAAGTTTTTTGTTGTTCATTTTTTCCTTATTGTTATGGGGCAAAAGGGGGTTTTGGGGGTGGGCCAGTTTATATTCTGGTGTAAAGTTAAAGAAGAGGTGAAATGATTTTTGGATCTCTCTGTAGAATTTTAAAACTGCTTTTTGTAGTATTTAGCACTTCAGAAGTTTGGCCTTTATACTTGCTTGGAATCTCATTCCCGTCAACACAGAACCTCACATCTTATCGTGCTTGAAGTTGTAACGACTAATAATCATGCTTAAATTGCTAGAGGTTGTCTCAGTTCTTCTGCTAAAGTATAAGCACTGATACAGGAGCAGTAATGTATCTGTTTCGTGGTGAATTTGGCTGCACACTCTATACTGGGGATTTCCGTTGGGAGAGCACAAGTGAGAGAGCACAAACTGGAAGGACCATGCTGCTTAAAGCTATGAAGGATGTACAGCTTGACATGCTTTACTTGGATAATACTTACTGTAGCCCGACATATTGTTTTCCTTCACGTGAAGTTGCTGCTAGACAGGTGAATGCTCTTTTCATATTTCTATCCTTTTTGACATCAATTTTTTGTTTGAAGACATTTTTGGTGTACTGTGACCCGTTGAGTGAGTGTTTAACTTAATGAATATGCGTTTCTTTACGAATATCATTTCCTTGTAACCCTGAAGCTCTGTTGAACTTTGTTTAGCATAATCTTCTTACATCAAAAGATAATTCTGGTCAGTACAATTTTAAAAAATCTTTTGCTTAGGTGTGTAGCTTTTCTCTATGGATTTATCCAGCAGTTCACTTATTTTATTGTGCAACATATGCTTTTACTGCTGGTATTTTGTAAAAATCATCAAGCGTCCTGTGTCTTATGCCATGTTATAAATTATAATTCCCTTTTCAATCTCAAGCTGTGAAATTCCAACTTGTAGAAGCTGTTTAATGATTTTGCTTCTTTTCCATATGAAACATGATTGATGAAGTTAACAGTATAGAATATTGACTGATTGGTTTAATTTTTGATCAATGATTCCAGGTTTTAAGCATCATATCCTCTCATCCTAATCATGATGTTGTCATTGCTGTTGACACACTAGGGAAAGAAAATCTTCTGCTGTACATATCACGTGTCCTGAAAACAAAGGTACTTTCCTACCTTTACGACATAACCTTTACAACATAATTCAGCACTACAATTTCTTCGGTGAGTCAATATTATGAGATATCCAAAGTTTACCAGAATTTACAAGTTTATCTTAATGGTCAGTAGAAATGCGGTTATCCTGGCAATAAGTTTCTATGTTCTATTGTTTGGAGGTAGAAATACTAACGTAGAAAACCAGTAGATAGCATCTCTCTCTCTCTCTCTCTCTCTCTCTGTTGTTAAATATTTGTTTCTTGCTCAAAAAATTGCAATTTCAAGTTACATCTAGTTAGTAAATCTTCAGATTGTTTCCTTCTGAGAAATATTAGTATACTTGTGTTTAAAACTAAAAATGGTATTCCTTTAATCATGTGCTCTTGGACACTGCTGACCCATTGTCAAGTAATTGAGCTTCAACTGTACTGCAGATATGGGTGTGGCCAGAACGCTTACAAACTATGCATCTTCTTGGGTTCCATGACATCTTTACAACAAAAACTTCAGTGACAAGGATTCGTGCTGTTCCTCGTTATAGTTTTAACATTGAGACTCTGAAGGGACTGAATTCAATGCGTCCGACCATAGGGATCATGCCATCTGGTCTCCCTTGGGCGCCAAAAGCTTTCAGAGGAAAGGAAAAAGTTTCCTTGGAATCTCCTCCGTTGCTTCTTCATAACAGGTGGCACACAGGTGTTACAACCTCTAGTAACTCAAGCAAGCCAAATGGAGGTTCATTAAGTTCAGGGAGAGATGATCATTACATATATACAGTTCCATATTCTGATCACTCATGCTTTCCCGAGTTACAAAAATTTGTTGAGTTTGTCAAACCAATTAATATCAAAGGCATCGTATCTTCATCTGCTTGTAATGTTGACCCCCTTTACCACTTTGGAAGCTTTTGTCGAATCCAACAAGCATCAGAGCTCTTATGCCAGAGGCTCAGAATTAAAAGATCTGAAAAAGTTGGAGTCATTGACATGAAGTCTTCCTTTGGATGCACCAGTATGATGCAAATAGGGGGGAAAAAGAGAAAGAGACAAATTTCTACTGCAGGTATTCATGTTAGTAGGGTGAGGTTGTTGAGAAGAGAGAGGCAAGGAGTAAAGATTGTGGATACAGATCCTGATTAACCTATTAGATGTCCTTCCCTAGCTATTTTTAAATACACAGGTTCTGAAGTCATTCCATTGCGTGTGATGATGTTGAACTTGCTGTCAGTATAAGCAGCAAAGGGAACTTTGTTTAGATTTTAACTTGTATGTCTCGAGATTATCTATTAAATTTGAAGAGGTCAAGAGTTCGGTTTCCTACTTGGTTTCCACATGGTTCATATTACTTTGTGTAGAACTTTTCTCAAGGATTGTGGACAAGTGAATATTTCAATATTTTAATACACTCTAACAGGAAGTATGCTCCATTTTGTACAAATGCAACCTCCTTAGAAGATCTAAGAGCAAATTATACTCTTTGACCTGTTATGTTTGTTACAAAGATTTAGTTTGGTATACAAGATCAGATTGCGTAATATGCTATTGTTGTCAAGAATTTCCGTGGAAGAGTATTTGCATCCACCAAAGGTATTGCTACTTCAAATATCCTGTGATTTACTTCTTCAAATAATTCTTTTGATAGATTGCTTGAAGGATAATTCACACACCTGAGTGTGAGTTTCTGTTTCTTTTTGATAATTTATGCATATATTCAGCAGTTCCTTCTTCTGCAGTGAAGGAATATAGAGATTACATGTTTGCCAATGTTTCTCCGTTGAGGAAATAGCTCCGTTGGTTCTTGATAGGTAACATTGGCAATGGTCCTCTTTTCTAGAGAGATCAGTACAATCACCATGGGTCCATCGTCTCATATATGATATGTAGGCTAGATTGCTAGAGAAACTTCTATATATTTGCTGGATGATAAAATGCGGCATCTTTCTCTCTCCTTTTATGTGTGTGTGGATTGTTTGATGCTGGATGTTTCTGTCTCTCTTGCAGTGAAGTTCCAAACCTCCAGAAAATGCTAGCTGATCATTCCAGTTAATGGTGTATCCAGTGACCACCAAGTATGGTTCCAGACAGGATGCTCCACTGGAAAGTCTGGTATAGGAATTCTCACATAACAAAACATTTGGTACCTGTTTCGTCTTTGTGAACTTTTTTAGCAGGATTTAGTTGTGTTGGTTTGAAGGGAGTTCAGTTGCAGTTCTTTCTTTAGTTGAGTTAAATACTTAAATTAAGTTGGATTGAATTGTACACTTTTTAGCCTGAGGAAGATGCATACATTTTATGTACTTAACTATCTAGTTCAAGGTCTCTGTAAGCTAAACTTTGTTTGACAATATAATAACATGCATAAATTACTTTAAGACATGGTTGGTGACAAATGTTTCTTCATGACAAAAAAAGATACATAGCCTTAGACACATAAATGTTCTTTTTGTACTTTGCAACCTGCAAATATCAAATTTGGATGAGAAAGAAAGAAAAGGTAAAAAGAAAATGATCAAGCTATTTGATGTCTGACTGAGTCTTTGGCGCGTGGATGGATTCAAAGATATAACATTCCAACGCGCAGGTTATGCAGGGGGATTGTGGCTTCTAGTCCTTCATAATCAGAGTATTTTAAGGTTCCAACTTCAAAGGTGCGCTTGTTTTCATTCTTACCGAATTGACATGACTGATGTGGAATTTACAGCGTAGTTGTGGAAAAAAAAAGGTTCTTATAGTCAACATCTGTTGCTTTCTGATTAATAAGATTATCATTCAGCAGTATTAAATAAAATATTTTATTTCTTGCAGAGTTTCCTTTTTTGAGTCCGAGGGTTAATCGGAAATATTTTTTCTACCTTCACAAGGTAGGGAAAAGACTCTGTACGCACCACGCTCCCGAGACCCCATAAGTGGATTACATTGGTATGTTGTTGTTGTCCAGAGTTTTCCTTTTCTTTTAACTTAGCATCCTAGCTTTAACCTTATTAACTCTCTTAAACATCTGTTCCTTGTAGGAAAGCGCTTCATTAGTTTTAAGATTAAAATGATAAATTCACAAGTCTTACTTAAAATACCATCTGATCTATTTGCACATTTTTGTGTTACCTTATTTGCTTAGTGTATATTTCCTATGGAACACAAATTGTAGATTACTTGATCAATTAGTGGTAAGTGCAGAATAAATATAAACCTATCAAATAGTACTCCTCAACTTCTTTGGGGACTTGCTGCAGTGGTATAGCTACATAGATGGAAGGGTGATCAAGTTGACCATCTTTCATCGGAAAAATATATATTTAATGACTTTGTGTGTGGGGGAAATTGAAATCATGTACTTCTTTCGTTTCAAAATAAGTGTAGTTTAGCAAAAATTATGTTCATTCTAAGAAATCAGTAAATACAATGTGTACAAACTATCCTATTTAATAAATATTTCTTGAGAATTGAACATTATTAAAAAGATGGAGCGTAAGAATATAGTTGAAAAAATATACACAATTTTTTGTTTTGAATTCTTAAGATGCTACTTATTGTTAGTCGGATGGAGTACTTTCCTACAAGTCATCAAAATTAAATGGTAAAATGATTCTCACCTAATGGTTGAATCTAAACTAATGGTTGCTAAAATATATAATATTTACTATTATTCCGCTTCATATCTTCGCCCAATTCACACGAAATGTGAAACAGGATGTGAGTGGTTGGCCAATGAATTGTAGCTTTCTAGCACAATTTATTATATTAATAAAAATCAATTATGTCAATACATATTATTCAATTTCTTGTGCGTTATCCAAGAAGAAAAAGATTGGTGTATATTTGGTAAGAGAAACATGCTGGACATCTGGATCCACTTTAGAGGCTATTGGCTAAGCATTTAATTTTCTCCACTAAGAGTTAATGTGGGTAGCTGAGACTTATTCAATTTGATAGTGACTTATCAAATCATGATTAATGCTAATGGAATTATCGGATTTAGCTAAACTAGGGGTGTGTTTGGCAATGTTTTCTCGAAAAACACGTGAGTTTCTTATTTATATTTTAGTATTTGATAAATAAGCCAAAAAAAATATTATTTCAAGAGCATTTATATGTAATCTAACAAAAAACTATTGGGGTGAATGAAATAGGGAGTCTAGGGTTCCAGGGTGGTGGGGGTGGCGGGGTTAAGTTGGTCAAGGGGTCAGGGATGTTGAACGGATTGGGAGAAGACAGTAAACTTAAAATGCCATAGATATTTAGTATTTCTGTCTACCAAGGCTAGAATAGAAGAAATCAGCTAGTTTGAAATTGAATTTGAGATCTCATGGTGCTCAACCCACAACGTTGACCATTAAGCTACACTTTTGGGTGTCTTGAAATATCATTTCTGAAAATTTATTCTTTCTACTTTTATCGTAAAAGCCATTTTTTTTATTTTTAAAAAAGTTATGTTTTAGAAAATGTTTATCAAAACATTAAGCAAACCAAATATGAAAAATATTTCTACAAGCACATCCTAGGTGACTGTCATTTGTAACTTTTAATAATCTCCATTGATATATTAGGTGCTACAATGGGTGAGTGAAAAATCTTTAGCCTTGACTTTTCTTCATCATATATAGCAAGTTGGGGAACTCTCTTCCAGCTGTGTTTTCCATTGGCTCGTAGAATTACTATCATGCCCCTGGATTATTCATGGTTCAGAATTCAAATTAAAAATCAAAGAAATACTTTGAATATATTTGTTCTAGAATGAAATTCAAGGACTTGCAGATGGTTGAAAAAACAGTCATACCTCATGAAATATTTGTTTGGTTCATCAATAACATATTCATATTTTAAAGGTTGACCCATTCTCTATGTGAAATATTTGTTTTGTTCAGTTATGTCATAAATGAACTCTGATGTATCACAAATTTAAATATTTGTCTATAATGTTATCAGTTCGTCACTATCGACAACAGAATATTTCATGTCTGCCATAAACAATTATGACATTTAATTGGATAGTTTGCTCTTTAAATGAATTAATTTTTAATTTTTACCCCTAGCAGTCGAACTTGTGCCAATCAAATTATGATGCACCAAGAATTCTCGTTAATTTACTGTTCTCACATATAAGATATGAACAGCTTGACCATATATTTTGACCCATTAATAACTTATTGGAATTAGGCAACGTAAATCTGGTCAGTTTGAATATTAAACAATATAACAATGAAAATTTGTTTGGAGTCTTAATGTAAACATGGTACTATTGCTAGTTAAAAATTCATTTTCCTCATTTATTGATAAAAATATAAAGTCCATGTTCTTGTTTTAAACAACTGTTTCCTTGTTTTTAATTCAATTATTATTTCTCTAATCACTTCTTTATTTAATTTTATATTTTGGACAGAGGGATTAAGGGTGAAAGAGTCAATTTAAGATTGTTTGTCCTGTTGACTTGACACCAGCAGTCATATGAAAGTTCATTTGTCCATTTTCAAACTGACCCATTCTTCAAGATAATCCCATGAATGGCTTCTCCCAAAAAGTGATATAAATCTCTTTGTCCTCTGCACAATCTCTGAGCAGCTATGGAGATCAAAAACAATTCTTTTCTCCTCTTTTCTTTGTTGTACCTATGTTTCTCTCTCAAAACCCATCTCTCAATTGAAGCTGCTGACACCATTTCTGCAAATCAATCCCTTTCTGGAGACCAAACAATTATCTCTTCAGATGGGAAATTTAAGCTTGGTTTCTTCAAACCAGGTAGTTCTCACAACTACTACATAGGCATGTGGTATGATAAAGTGGTTGAACAAACTGTTGTTTGGGTTGCAAACAGGGAAAAACCAGTTCTTGATAAGAACACTGCAGAGTTAAAGATCTTAGATGGTAATTTAGTGCTGGTTGATGAATCTAAAACTCCAATTTGGTCCACAAATATCAGTTCCAGCAACTCGAGTTCTGTTGTAGCTGTCCTCCAAGATGATGGTAATTTGATCTTGACAGATGGGTCTAATTCAACACCACTTTGGGAAAGTTTTAATAACCCCACCAATACTTGGTTGCCTGGTTCTAAACTTTCTTACAACAAAGTCACCAGAACAAAGCAGCTTCTTACTTCATGGAAGAGTGCAGATGATCCTGCACCTGGGCCGTATTCACTTGAACTAGACCCAGATGAGAAGCAGTATATTATCAAGTTCAATAGAAGTGAGCAATATTGGGATACTGGACCATGGAATAATCGAATTTTCAGCGGGGTGCCTGAGATGAGGACTAACTATATTTACAATTTTAGCTATGAGGACAATCAGAATGAAAGCTATTTTACGTATTCCCTTTATAATGATTCTATCATCTCAAGATTCATTATGGATGTCTCTGGGCAGATTAAGCAACTCAGTTGGTTGGATAATGCAAATCAGTGGAATCTGTTCTGGTCTCAACCAAGACAACAATGTGAAGTTTATGCTTTTTGCGGGCCATTTGCCACTTGTCAGGAAAGCATTCCCTTCTGTAATTGTTTGGATGGTTTCAAGCATAGTTCAGAGACTGATTGGAATCAAAATGATTTTTCTGGAGGATGTCAGAGGCAAACGAAGTCGCAATGTGGCAATGCTAATGGGGAGAAAGATGAATTTTGGAATCATACCCACATGAAAGTACCTGAAAATGCTCAAAATATTTCTGCTGGAAGTGCTGAAGAATGCGAATCTACCTGTTTGAATAATTGCAATTGCACTGCTTATGCTTATGGAAGTTCATGCTCAATTTGGAATGGTGAACTCTTGAATATGCAGCAACTCCCACAAAATGATGGCAGAGGCGTGTTGATCTATGTCAGGGTAGCTGCATCTGACGTCCCAAAATCAAAGAGTAAAAAGGGAATTCCAATTGGTGTTGCTGTGGGGTCTGCTGCTGCCATACTGATCCTTCTGGGCATTCTTTTTGTTGTATTCCGGAGAAGGCGTAGGCATATTATTGGAAGTGGGAAAACAGTTGAGGGTTCATTGGTTGCATTTGGTTACAAAGACTTGCAACAGGCGACTAAAAATTTCTCAGAAAAGTTAGGGGGTGGAGGCTTTGGTTCTGTTTTCAAAGGGAAACTATCTGATTCATCTGTTATTGCTGTTAAGAGGCTCGATAGCATCAGCCAGGGAGAGAAGCAATTTCGATCAGAAGTCAGCACAATCGGGACAATCCAACATGTTAATCTCGTACGCCTTCGTGGATTTTGCTCTGAAGGTAACAAGAAACTGCTGGTGTATGATTACATGGAAAATGGATCCTTGGATTCACATATTTTTACTGAAAAGCAGTCAGATGTTATGGATTGGAAAACGAGGTACCAGGTGGCACTAGGGACAGCTAGAGGCTTGACTTATCTCCATGAGAAGTGCAGAGACTGCATCATACATTGTGACATAAAGCCTGAAAACATCCTTCTTGATGCACAAATATGCCCCAAAGTAGCAGATTTTGGCCTGGCAAAGCTTGTTGGACGTGACTTTAGCCGAGTGCTTACTACTATGAGAGGAACAAGAGGTTATCTTGCACCAGAATGGATATCAGGGGTGGCCATTACAGCCAAAGCCGATGTTTATAGCTACGGCATGATGCTTTTGGAAATTGTATCAGGGATGCGAAACTCGGAATACTCTCAAGATGGGAAAGTGAAATTCTTTCCTAGTTGGGCTGCTCGTGTAGTAGTTGATGAAGGCGATATCCTTAGCCTATTGGACTATAGGCTGGACAGAGCTGCTGATGCTGAGGAGGTGTCAAGAATATGTAAAGTTGCATATTGGTGCATCCAAGATGATGAATTCCAAAGACCCTCAATGGGTCAAGTTGTTCAGATTCTTGAAGGAGTTTTGGATGTGAATTTGCCTCCTCTCCCACGCTCTCTTCAAGTTTATGCAGACAATGAGGAGCACATCATTTTCTTCACCGAGTCATCCTCGAGCCAGACTGGTTCACAAGCTCAGAGCAAGACTTCAAGTGCAACATCTCAATCCAAAAGCATCACAGAGTCTACGAATTCCACTTCTTGAAGATGACTTTCAACTACTACTTTTGCAATGTATATCATTAGTAGCTAATTCGAATTATCTATGATAACTCTGTAAAATCATTTAATGCTTAGCCCTAGCATTATCTGTTGAGTTTCCCGGGTTCACTAAGTGTGTATTATTTCATACTTTTGGTAATTTTGTGGTGATTATTGTCAATAAATATCAACTTTTAACATTGGAAATGACAGTTGTGATGTCCGTATAACTATGGCCTCTTTTGAAGAGAGAAAAGAAATATAGAAAATCAAATGAGGAATGGCTTTGCTTGAGCGTCATGTCAGTGTAAAGCTTCTCTTATGTAATGTTATTTCTCCATGAAGTTTTTATCTGAGTAAATGGAGATTTGAAAAGATTTCTAAATATGGAGTTAAGGTTCTGCCTATTCTTTGAATTGATATATCTTACTCCCTCCGTCCAACAATAGTTGTCCAATATACTATTTTGGGATACTCAATAATACTTATTCACTTTATGAAATCAATGGATAATTTTACACTTAGTTCCTAATTTACCCTTATCATTAATTATAGTCATTTCTCTATTACATTTTTCAAGACATTTTATTTATTATATTCAAAAGGTGATATAGTAAAATTACCTTTCTATTTATAGTTTTTTAAGAAGTGTGCAAAGTCAATAGTGGACAAATATTGTTGGACAGAACGAGTATTATAATCTGATAGTAGAAATATTAGCAAAAGGTTTATGCTCACCATACTTCTACTGAATGATACAAGTCTTAGGGATAATAGTTCATCTTTCTGAACTGCCCAGCTAACTTTATGATACAATTGCCTATACCATGAACATTTTTGAATTCAGTTAGAGGGAATTGCTTCCATCACTAACCAGTTCAGCTCGGTTAGTGGGATTTTGTGTCCAGATCCATCTACAAACCTAGGTCCAATGTTTGTGTCTACAAGCTAGCCATCAATAGATGGACATCCCTTTACTGCAGTCTTCCCCTATTAGGCAGAATTTTCTCCAGAGGGCGGGTATGAGAAGGGTCCCCCTCTCCTTTGTCAAAGCTTAGTTATCCGTGAATGAGAACTCGTTTTGCTTGTTGGCTGGCTTGGACTGTTAATTTTACCAGAACTTCAGCTCTTGAAATATTCTCTGGTTACTTCTTGGACCAATGCCAATGTGTAGACTTTATTCTCTGGTTCCTTCTTGAGGATGATGCATTTTACACATTGACATTTATTAACTTTATAGTAGGGGCATGCATGTATAAACTTTTAAATATTATGTTTTTAATGTTTTACCTATGACTTATAATATAAAATATATTTAAGACATTTGACATTATTTTTTCTCATTTCCATTCAAATATAACTATTTGATTGTGTTAATTATCTTACATGACACAATTGAATAATCAAAATCGAAAAAATCAAATCAAAAAGAGTAAAAACTTGAAAAGCGAACCAAACCAAATTTATTTCGATTTGGATTGCATTGTACCTTTACACAACTAAAACTTGAAAATGAAATCGAAGATTACAAAATCAAATTGAAAAATTGAATGCACATCCTTACTATTCAATTTCACCGTACATCTAGGTGATAGCCCTTTTCTTCCATACTTTTTACAAAGGAATTTTTACATAAATAATATATTTTATTTGATTAATTACGCTTTTAAGTGTTATTTTATTTTTATTACCATATATGACATAATTTTTGCTTTAATAACCATTTGATATAAATCTGTATTAAAGTTGTATTAAAATTTTATATTAGGTGAAGTTCTGAAAAATTGTATTAATGTTGTATCAAAACTGTATTAAATATAAACAATCGGTGGTCTGGTGGTGGTGATTACGAAAAAAAAGATGTGAGACTCTAAAAATCTGTATCAAAGTTGTATTAAAATTGTATAAATATAAACGATAGTTATAATACAATTCGAATTCGATATTAACATTACTATAAATTCGATAGTTATTATTCCAGAACAAATATAATACATTTCTAACAATGTAAACTAATTTAAATAGTACCGGAATGTTTGAAATTCACATATAATACTTATAATATATTTGTATTAAAAATGTTTTAGTTATATATTAGGTGAAGTTTTGAAAAATTGTATTAAAGTTGTATCAAAACTATATTAAATATAAACAATCGGTGGTCTGATGGTGGTGATTTACCGAAAAAGAAGAGGTGAAGCTCTGAAAAATTTATGTTAAAGTTGTATTAAAATTGTATAAATATAAACGATAGTTATAATACAATTCGAATTCGATATTATACATTACTATAAATTCGATAGTTATTATTCCAGAACAAATATAATATATTTCTAATAATGTAAACTAATTTAAATAGTACTGAAATGTTTGAAATTCACATATAATACTTATAATATATTTGTGTTAACAATGTTTTGTTATATATTCACCACATGCATTGAAACATGCCTATAATATGTATAATATATTGAATTCAAAATGTATTATAACTGTTGTTTATTTTTTTCTCTTATTAAAAGTATTAAAATATGTTATTGTATTAAAAATGTTTTAGTTATATATTCAATACGTGCATTGAAACATGCCTATAACATGTATTATATATTGAATTCAAATGTATTACAATTGTTATTTTTTTCTCTTATTAACGGTGTTAAAATATATTATTGTATTAAAAATATTTTAGTTATACATTTACAATGTCAATTGAAAAATACATATAATATGTATAATGTATTGAATTCAAATGAATTACAAGTATAACTTAGATTTATTTATTTTATTAATGAGGTCCATGTTTTTTTTAAAAATAAAATGTTAATCTTCAAAACATCCTTAAATATTAAAATAATTGAAAGTTAAAAAAGAAAAGAGAGAGAGAGAGCAAAAAAATAACCGAAAAAAGACAAGAATGAAGGAGAGAGAAAATGATGGAAGGAGAGACAATGAGAAAGAAAATGACGTAAAGAAAAGAAAAGAAGAGAGAAAAAAATAACCGAAGAAAAGACAAAAATGAAAGAGAGAGAAAATGAAGAGAAAAATAAAATGTATTAATGGAAAAGAGAATATAAAAAGAAAATGTGTTTTGCTATTTTTGGTAATAAAACTAATGTTATTTTCAATAAGAGTACATATTATACCATAATTCGTAATTAATATATTATATTATATTATTTATGTAAAATGACATTTTCACAAATTCATGACCCACAATAATAACTTAAAGGCCCTTTTAATAAAAACTTAGTCTAAATGGACCAGCTGGGTCTAAGTCAAAGATCTCCAAGGCTCCAACAAGATGCCCAACTTGTTCATAATAACTTTTGAGCCCAATTTAAGTTCTATAGTTCAATTTAAGGAAAATTGTGCATTATAGCAAAGTACTACTAAATCAAAATAAATGTTATAGCTATAGTTTCATTTAATTTCAATTCGTAGCAAACACATTGTCATTCTCGCCTCTCTCCCCTGAATCTCACTCGCCACTCTCAATTCTCTCCCTTGCCTCTCTCACTTTCATACAAACACAAATGTATAAATTGTGTTTGTGTTTTTATAAAGCGAGAGCGACTGTATATATACAAATACAAATCTCTCCGTCCTATACACTTATAATTATACTAATACAAATCTTCTCCTGCCCAGTTCTCTTTTACCCCCCCCCCCCCTCTCTCTCTCACTTTATTCAAGCACAAATTATACAAATACAATGTACAATTTGTGTTTGTATAAAGCGAGGGAGAGATTTGATATACAAATACAAATGTTTTAACTTGATTCAATTGTATACAAATTCAAATTTTATGCAGATATGCAAACACAATCATTGATACATATACATAGTAATTACATATATGCAATTATCTAACCAATATACATGCACAATTCACCTCTCTCCACTCTCTGCCCTCTCTCGCTCGCCTCTCTCCTCTCTCTCCTAATCTCGCTTGCCACTCTAGCCTAACGCAAAGAACACATACATATACAAACATAATTTTCATAAGCACAGACAATCGATTTATACAAATCACTGCGATTTTATACAAATCAGATGCTCCATAGCAAAACTGTAGTTATAGAGCGCTAATATAATTTTTATATTTGCTATTCCTAAAATTTACTCTTCAATTTATGAGTCACTGCACGGATATTCCTATTTTGGGGTGATCTTAATTTTTGTATTTTATCATTTTAAATAATTAAAAAATAGTAAAAAGTATCTTTGATATCAAAGAAGACAAAACAAAGTTTGCTAAGGGAAAAATTTACAAGGCACAAGTAATGCCTTATAAGAAATAAGTTTGGTTTCAAAATATTACGTCGTAAGAATTTCACAACTGCTATATTATACCTTACAAAATTTTTAAAAAATTGGCAAGACACGTTAGGTTTGGAGAGAGATGGGACCGGTTATATAATAGGGGAAGCAGATGCAAGCTTTTTCTTTCAATAGCCGGCCAACAAGTTATATAAGACTAGTTCTCTAATATAAATTTTACAAATTAAATACTACACAATTTATGTTATTTTAAATTTTTGCCTTGTAAAATTACGTTCACAACTTTTAAGAGGCTACAAAATGATGATAGTATATGATTCTCTACCCCCTTCATTGACTGATGACTACTGAGCTACATTCTTGGGTACACATATATATTATATGCGTGCCATTGTGTGATTTTAGTTTACTTTTCCTCTTTCTTCGCCAGCACCTAATCTAAGACAGTATCCAAAAGAGTAGAGGATATTCTTCCAATAAAGTTGAAAAAAAGAAAATCTTTTCAACAATGAATCTCTTTTAAACGCATTATTATATTGTATTTACATGAATGAATTAGTTAGGTTTAAGCCCCACTAAAAACAATACATACACATATATAAGTAGATAAAATAATATCATATGACACTAAAAAGAGAAACTAAAAAAGACACTTTATAGCAATCAACTAAACACTCAAGTGGCAGTTAAATCTTTGTTGAAAACTAAGATATTGTAAAGGACTTTTGCTACTAAAACTTTTATAGCAAAAGCAGAAGCACCTATTTTTTTTTCTCTTCCTCAAGGATTTAGGTATGGCGTTTAGATATAAATTGAGTGATATTTTAGAAAAAGTGGTATCTAAAGTTGAAACTGAAAAATAATATTTTAAAATTGATATTATGTTTGAACTAAATTAACAAGGCAATGAACATGTCGAATAGACATTTAGAGTAAAATCCTAATAAGTTTAATTACAATTAAAGATTATCATATACATCAATACTAAACAATACCATTTTTTCATTAAAACTTTTTACTGAAAAATGTTTAATGGTTATTTTAATTAATATTTTAATTGAATCATTAAAATAAAATGAAAAATAATTGTACTTTCATACGAAAAAATTAAAAAGATTCTCAGTATTTTTAGTGAAAATTTATTTCTCATTGTATTTTCTTAATAAATTAATTTTGATTAAAAAATTATATTTTATAATACTAATTTTCATTTCTTAACGGGTATATCAATTTGTATAGGTATCCCTTTAATGAATTGATTTTACAAAAACCCAACAAAAACGATAGTTTGGCGATAAAATAAATTAAAGGTGAAAGAAACAAAATGAAATCTCATCCTATACTTTCTTTTTCTCTTTATAAAACATTAACTTCAGTATTAAGCAAAAGTTAGTTTTTTTTTTATAAATATTCCCCGGAGAAAAGTTTGGACACTTTGAGTGATGCTCGTGGCACAAAGTTAGATCGTGAAAAGGATGAGTATGCATTTAATTATTTCCATGCTCTTTTCCATCCAACTCAAAAAAAATAAAAAACTTGAAGAGATAATGACAATTAATTGTGTCACGAGGCAATAATTTTTATAGGCTTCTTCTTTTTCTTTTTTTTTTAAATTCAGATAATCCGTCGTCGCTATAATTTTTGCAACAATATTTGTCCTTGAGATAAGCACTCTGTGGTGAGTACCTTATGTGCATTAGGTAAATCCTTCATTGTGTAATAGCCTGCAAATTACACAGAGGATGTAAATCGCACTAGGTAAATCCTATGAGACAAACTCGACGACTCAGAAGATATTAAGGGGTGATCGATCCCGGATCATCTGTGTGGATGATCACCACCCTCCAAACCAACTGAGTTATCTGAAAGATATACAAATAATTATCTTTTCTTGATACATTAAAGTAATAAATAAATAAAAAATTATTTTTAAAATATTGAACAAGTAAAAATGAAACGAAAATAGTGATTTACCATAGTAAATATAAAAGAGGAATTTTTCTCTTTCATCTGTTTTTTCATATTTCAGTTGGGGAAACTACATAGAATTTTCCAACTAAGGTGAAAATCAAAACCCCTAACGATGTTACAATAATTGCATAGACCTTACCAATATATATAAGCACAAATAAAATGAAAATAAGCAAACATACACAAAATGAAAAATTCATGGCTGTCACGTTGTGCCAAACCATTTTTAGCATCTTTCTTATGATCATGTGAGTTTGATCTTGATAAATCATCTTCTATAGAAGAACGGTTGGAAAACTATATGCACAGCGAAAGCATATTCACAGTCTTTTACAGTTATCCAAGTTCACATCCGAAATCTCTCAATACTTGGGTGGGCAAGTATTGATAGAAACCTTTTTTTTTTCTAGGTTTGGAGAATCCCTATTTATAGAGATTTCCTCCCAATCCAAAAAGGACAAGAAAACTAGTTTTCTTATAATTCCTTTTTCCATAGGATTCTGGGTTCTAGTTAAATATGAGCACTGGAGGGACCACATAATTAATTACTGAGGCTTCCTATTATGGAAATAATTTCAAATAATTAATTTGAATTATTCTTACCATAATGAATTACAAATCATTCCACTAAAAATTCGTAATTGCACTCCTCTATTTATATCTCAAAATTCCCCAATATACACTTATGTAATTCCCCATGTTAAGATTACAGATACTAATCAATAAATTAAATTACTGACAAATTTAATTTAATGATTAATTTTCTTTAGAGCACTGCTTAACTTATTTCATGTGTCGGATTCATAAATCCACTTGCAAGGTTTGACACGATGAAAACTTATAAGCTTCTCAAAAAGGCATATCAATCAATCTCTATAATGAGACATGAATTCCATCAACTAACTTATTATTTCACCAATATATATTATTATCATCCAATTTACCAGGTATATTGATCCATCTCAGAATCTCACCTTTTAATAAATCAAAACGATAATTAATATATACAGATCATAATAGTTATATCAAGATTAAGAATATAAGTAAATTTAACAGTTTAGAGAATATGTTTTTATCAGTCAGTCTAAAGCAACTATCTCTACTCAGTCCCGTTCAATACATACAAAATGCACTAGCACAAGAAGTTGGAACTATACCGTTCCCATAATCAAGATAAATTACATATAATCTTGTGTTACAATCGTACCGATGGCATGTCCAATTTCCATATCAGATTGTGAATAAAATTTTTTATACTTATAAGAACTGATGATTTAATCCTCTGTGTATAAGCTAAAACTCAATACACTAAATCATCTACTATATAAGTCAACAGACACCATAAACGAATATATGATCTATTAAAATGGAATAAATAATTATTCTATAATAAAAACTATATCTAAACATATGGTTAATAGTATATATCCCAACAAGAACAAGGTGATAAGTTTGAATAAGAAAGTTCATAGCTTGCTTTCCTTAATGACTTGCCTTTAGTGTTCCTCCTCTTACCTTTTGTTTTCAACTGCAAAATTAAAGTGAATGTACCGTAGTCAAAATTTATTGAATGCATAAAATTTAAATTCTGAATCAAGCGCTGACTAAACAGTTTGTAGTTAACAATTTTTTTTATAATACATGTCTAATCTTCTTTTGAATAATATTAGCGATAAATTTTATTGTTTTAGCTTGTATGATATATCGTAAAAAGAAAGGGACTTACAGTTGGATCTTGTTTGTGAAAAAAGAGTCGTGTGCAACATCAATAGGTTTAAAACAGAGGAAAAGTTTGTTCTTCTTTGATTTGTTTCTCAGCTTTAAAATTAAATGAAGAGAATGAATTTATATTATTAATAAGGTAGTTGAAAACAAGAAAAGTTTTTTTGTTTGTGAGGTGGCAATTTGGCTAGCTTAGGCTTTATGCCGGCCTTCTCTCTTTATTTATGTCAAATCGGATCATACGAAAATATTACGAATTCTAGAAAGTTTAGTTTACTAGATCTAATTATATGGTCTTCAAACGTATGGGTTGGACTATTTTAATCCTTCGTATATATGCTCAATTAAAATAGTCTATTTTTTTTATATATATATCATAACTAACTGAAATAGTCCTTATATTTCGCATCCGATCAAATGCCAACAAATGACTTAGACATAACATAGGAAGGAAGGAGTACCCACTAGTACTATTTAACCAAAAGTGAAAAGATTTTTAACAATAACGGTTGGTGTAATATATCATAAATATAAAATACTACAGTTGAAAATAAAATATATCATAATTATAAAATACTACAGTTGAAAATAAAATGATAAAAATGAATAAAAATATATTTAGGCTGAGACGTAAATTGCTCTCTTTAAAGAGATTCAGCCCCACAGCGGCATAATATACAATGATCCAGCAGTATCACTCATGACTTGTTCCAAGTCTCCTTCAGGATACAACAGCCTAACAACATCGTTCATGAAAGTTTGCAACCTTCAGAATCGATCATTTTCCAAAGCCGAAGCCGAACGACGACAGCGCAAGGGTCCCTCGTTCCAACCCTTTTATCAACTAGTAAAAGTGTTTCTCTATTTAAACACTTTAACTTTTCTTTCCACCACTGATGAGGGAGAAATGCTCTTTTCTCACTAAAGCATAAGAGATCCTTTCAAATTTCTCTTTTCATCTTCCCTCCATTTCCTATTAAGTCTTACTATATACCCAACATTTATTCGTAATTTTATCATCTTCATATTGTAAAAATAGGTTGTAGCACCTCTATTTTGAGGTTTTAGACTTGTAGCATTAATCGTAAATATTATTACGTTTTCTTTTAATTATTACTTAACCAAAGTATTGCCTTTCATCTCGAAGGCAATTGATGTCTACCAGCTAATTCATAGCATTAATTATCCATTCTAAATCATTTCTCAAATACATTTAAAATTATACATCAATTAATATAAATATCATAATAAAACATGTAATTTATTTATTATTCTTTAAGGAGTATATAAAGTCCATTATGAACACATAAAAATAACAACAATAATATGTATTACGTAACTCACTAATGAATATTGGGACATGAACTAAAGAAAATTCGCATAAAAATTCAAGAATTTGGCAGATATATATGTTTCAAACTTGCTCCAATCTATACGGACAAAAAAATATTTAAATATTTCCTAATCAACTAAGACAAATTTAATCAAGCAATAAAATATTGAGATGGGTGAAATCAAGATGAACAGAATACTCGAATAGCTAAATGTTGGCATATTCATAACCTAAAGAATCAAGTTTTAAATTATCCTCATAGTTCCGTACTCTCTTTGTCCTAATTTTATGTTTATTTTAAGGATAAGTTACATAAATCACATAGTGTAAATATGAAATTACTATTTATTCCTACTTTTTTTCTAATTACAATAATCCCTTAAAATTAACCCAATCCGGATATATTAATGAAAGCGCGGATACATTAATACAAGTACAGATACATTAATATATTAATACGGATACATTATTAAAATAAAAATTAACTCAATTCGGATACATTAATGAAAGCGCGAATACATTAATACAAGCACAGATACATTAATACATTAATACGGATACATTATTAAAATAAAAATTAACCCAATCCGGATACATTAATGAAAGTGCGGATACATTAATACAAGCATGGATACATTAATACATTAATACGGATACATTATTAAAATAAGAGATTTTAGTTATTTTAAAAAGATATAGGGACAAATGAAAAATAATATATTCTTTAGTAATTTTTCCTTATTTTAATTTGTCATGACTATGGAAAAAAATAAAACATGTTCCAGGAATAAGATAACTCGATAGTTTTCACAAATTATGATATTTCTATGTTTATGGAGAAAAAAATATAATTTAAAAAAATTTCAAGAATGCATGTTTAAATAAAAATTCAACTTCATGTTAACCTGATTTCAAATCTATCCAAATGGATCCTTAATATAATTTGGTGTAAATAATGAATGTGAGCAATTTTCTCTCTACATAAAGTACTGGAATGTAGTACAAAAATTAAATTAAATTAATATATCACTTCTACAATAATTTATTGCAGCTACTAAAGTGATACACTATTCCAAAAGAACCACAAAAGCTACAAGTCTTTAACAATCGAATTTCACACTTTCGATTAATCGACTCCGATAACAAAATTTAAATTTCACTGGATATATTATTGTTACATTCGATAATAAGGGATAGAATAGAGCCATGATAGTGTTAACACTATAGCCCAATATTTACCTAGAAAAATAGTCATGAATAGAGCAATGACAATTAAATACAACAAAGAAAAATAGTCCTTTTTCTTCTTGTCACATGATGATGTTGAAGTAGTACTAGAAGTTTTTGGATTTGTCCAATTTGATGATGACAACTTTTGAGATTCATGTGAAACTGAACTGTCTTTTTCTTGTGAGATTTTACTAACTTCCTCAACTTCCATTTCTGGTTTTCTTGATTCATGATTTTCCAATTTCTTGAAGCACTTTTCATCTTTATTCCAACTCACTTTACTTTTCAATTCTATCTCAAGTTGCTGAATATTTCTCTGTACATGAAAAATAATAAGAAAAAATTGTCATAAATCAGAAAGTATAACAAGGAGTAAATTTGTTGGCCTTTTAAAATATTATATTTGAGTTCAAATGATCTTACACTATAACAAAAATAATTTTTTGCAGTAATAAAAATATATATCAGTAAAGAGTGTTAAAGTTTTTTACACTCATTAGTCAATTATCACTGGATCTAATATCGCTATAGACTTTAGGGACAATTACAAAGAGTCTTAATTGTGGCTAAATATTAATGATAATTAAACTATTATTGTTAATTAATTGCCACTAAAAATTATTTTTTGGTACAGTATTAATCCACTAAAATTGATTAGGAATTAAAAAGTACTATAAATTATGACTATTAGATACTCCCACTGTGTCCCAATTTATCCAAAAGGATTATGAGGGTCAAAATATAAGATTTTTCAGAAGTTCATACAATTTATAATTATTATTTCAGAAAATTACATTTTTTCGTAATTTCAAAAATAGTGATTTTTCGAAATAATAACTATAAATTAAGTGGCTATCTGAGAAATCAACTTTAAATTTGTGTACACATTCTTCGACCTTTTTTAAAAAATAAAATCAATATATTTAAAAACTACACAAAAATTACAACAACCCAACACAACCCAAAAAAATTCAAAGTTAAAGAAAAATTATAGTAAAAAAAAGTTATTCGACCTTCAAATTTTAACACCTTCACATAAAATGAGACAGTAAAGTTTGAAAAATGTAAAGAAAGACTAACCAGAGGATCTTGAAACAATATAGCCTTACAAAGTCGAGGGAAATTCTTGTATGAAAAGATTTTCCGGCTGGAAAGTTTGTGGATGCTTTTATTAAACGAAGGTTTCGGTAAAAATGACAGTTTTTTTTCGTCTGAATCTTTTACGAAGATCTTCGTAGTACTATTGTTGTTTGTTGAAAGAAGAAGATCAGTAGAATCCTCTGTTTCAACAACAGAAGGACAATAACAAAGACAGAATTTTTTCTTCATGTTTACTTTCAGAGGATTTTGCAGAGAAGTTTTTTTTTTTGTTTGTTTAAAGAGACTGTTTTAAGGTTGTGGGCGCGACATAAAAGGAGTAAGAAAAGGTGTGGGAAATATGCTTACTTTTGTTTGATGACTATTTGAACACTTTTCAAGTCATCAAGTTAGGTAGTTTCGGACTTTATTATTGGAGTTAAGTTAATAAATTCAGATATTTTAATTTTAATAAAAATAAATGAGGTTTTAATAGTGTTTTTTTAATTGGTCAACCATTTTAAGTAAAGTTGAAAATGGGATAAAACATGATACAATATCTGAATAGTGAAAATTATAATAATATACGACTTAAGACTTTAATTAACAACATAATCATATACTTATTTATAATTACAAAGTAGTTTTTATATTACAAACATAGCAATTTAATTAAATTTCAGATTTAAATTAATTATTTATTTTCTTTATTCTCTTCTCTCCTCTTTTTTGTATTTCGTGCCTAAATTAATGGGATTGAAAGTTATTACTTTTTTTTTATCTCTCCTACTAATACACGTTGTTATCTCTTATTAAGATAACTGTGCCTTTTATTATTAAATTTATATTTATTCCTTTTTTAAACCATCTATGTAAAAGTTTTACTATACCAACAATCAACCTTTTTATTTACCTCTTACTATTACGTGTGGTTATCACTTATTTAAGACAACTATGTAATTTAGTATTATAATTTATTTCTATTTCTTCTTTAAACCAATTTTGATTATTATACCATTACATTTAACTGCCAATACATTATCGAAATGTTGTATTTCATTGTGATTTAAAACTTATTTTTACAAGTTAATTATTTGTTTGTGGTTTATTGTGGTGTAAATTTAACAGTATTGGTGTTTTTACTGTATTCATAATTATGTTAGAATGATGTGGTTCATTGTGGTGTCAAACTTTATTTTTTAAAAGTTATTTAGGTTTAATATACATTCATCTGCTGAGGTTGGTATACATTATTAACAAGCAGCTATTATATACGACTCTTTGTTATGAACTTTGGTATTTTTTTTTCACCAAGAAAACAACAATGTACTAGACTAACATGCAATCACAAAAGTTATTATATAATTTCACCAATATCATGAATTGCAAATCACTTTTGAATATTACATATCTTATATATTTTGTCTTTATGTACTATTTACTTATATAAATTTGTATATTAAAAGGCTAGTTTATACATTAACAAATACTTAACTACCAATAACAATTTCTAATGTTATAACAATAAAAACACCATCAATACGAATCAGACACTAAACATTAACCAATGTATGTAATTGTCGCCAATGTACATCTGCATTTGACCAAAAACCAAAAAAAGTTCAACTACAATGTTTTATGTGAACCCAAAAAAAAAAAAATAGACACTAGTGCTAGCTCTGATGTTCATTTTTTGGGCAAGTCTTCTTGTTATGTTCCGGTGTACCACATTTACTACAAGTGACTTTACTCCTTTTGTATTTTCCTTCGTTGAATCCATTTTTACGGTCGTTGATTGGTGGTCTACTTGATTGTTTTCTTGCAATTGGTGATAGCACTAAAATATGCAATGGAATATCCCAAGTGCTTTCACAAGGTAATGGTTCAATTGCGATTGCATAAGTACCAAAAATTTAACACGTTTATATACACCATCAATTAAGTCAATACGTGTATCAAAATTTATCTAGTTATGCAACAACATATAATAGATAATTAAACAATGTTGGTATTAATTACATCTCAAATATGGTGTTTTACAAAGATCTGAAAACTACCAAAATAGTTTCTATGTATGTGTTGACATCCTTTAGAAGGCGCAACGTCGCGGTGACTCAAAAAATAATAACTAGTTCAAATTTAAAAGAATTTAAAAGAAATAAAGGAAAAGGAAGTCGCCACCTAACTTTAGGAAAACTAGGAAACCAATTAATAAAAAAAAAATATACGAAACCAATAGATTATAGGTAAGGGTTCAAGTTATTCCGAAGGGAAGGTATTAGACATCGTTTGAAAACCACAATTGTGGGTCCCGACTGAATTCATTTTTTCAAATTGAGGAGGAGATAACAACAATGTACAAGTATAATAAACATGAAATATAAACAAATAATGAAGTAAAACAATAATATAAAAAACGGCCTAAGTTTGCCTAACGTCAATATATACAAAACAATGAATAAAGAATATAATTCGAACTTCATTCGAATTGCTTCAATGGGAAGCAACTCCGGGTACCTGTAAAGACACTTAGTAAAAGTGTTAGTAATAAATAAATATGAATAAAAATAAATGAATCAAATAATAACTTAAAAATAAAAATCCGTCTTATTAACATGGGAGACTTTGGAAATCGACGGTAATTTCTTCATCGGCCCATGAGTAAAATTATTTCAACAAACCAATAGCATGCTTTCGTGAAAGCTTCATTCTATATAACTAAATCAACAACTCATAAACTTTAATTAGCTATATAATTTTTTTTATGTATTTACTAGTTTAAAATCTAAAAACACACAAGCAGAAAGTAAAAGAACAATAAACAATTAAGTAATTAAATACTAACTAACAACAAGTTTCGTGTTATCGAAATATAATATTAGTATCTAATAAACTGATTATCCAAAGCATTATACACATGTCACTACACTGTAAATAAACTACATAAGCTAATTATTGATCCAAAATGATTTATAAAGGTAAAACCTTTATACTTAAATCGATTATCTTAACTTGGTTTCGAGATGGTGGTACAGTCAGATCTGAGCACTATTCTTAGTGGCTCGACTAGCAAAGCTGGGAGATGTAAGTCCCCGTTACAAGGAAAAAAAAGGGGCAGATAAAATTTCGGTCAGAACCTGCTAGTTGATGAGCTACTTTGAACAGTATTCAGACCTCGACAGACCCATTGCTCGAGTAAAAGGGGATTAAACCCCAGACCATACCGTTATCATAATTAGAAAAAAATCTCTCTCCTACTTCGGTTGTATGTCCCTTGTACGTGTACTACTTCTACGAGATCTAAGTTATCATGGCGGATTACCACCCGATGATAAGATCCTGTAAAATGGTATCAGAGCCTAGGGATTTTCATAGTAAACATGGTTTTCTGAAGTGAAAATATTTAACATGGATATGAACATCTTTTGTTTGAACTGTTTATGGAACAGGGAGATTCTAGTACAAAAAGTACTAGACTTCAGGAGGTAGATATACCTCAAAATTTAGATCTGTTAAACAGATGAACTATTCCAAAGGTCGCTTTGAAAACTGTGTATGATTATGGATGGTTTGATAAGTTCTCATCCAAACAATTGATAAAAACAACTGAACAATCGATTGCTTTAAATTCGTCAGAACAGACGATTCGTTTACTTAATGAGCGAGATATTAATATGTATCGAAATCAGTTTAATTATATGCATATTGGCATGGTGCAGATTGCATTTAAACCGCTTACCTTAAAGGGTTTGCCAGAAACTTTTATGGCTGCTATAAGAGATGCGAGAAATTATAATTTCCGTCAATCTTTAATAGGTTCGATAGAATCTACTGTTGCATATGGTCCAGTATATCTTAATACTCAGCCTAATTTGCAATTATCTTTATCCGATGTGAATATTCTTGACGCATTAACATTAAATGTTAAGACTCATGAAATTATGCGCCAGGCTCAGAATTATTATGCTTGTCGTATAGAATTTATTATCGTTTATTGTCAACTTTGAATCCAAAGTGTAAGTTGTATGATACTTCTCAACAAACGGTGTTGATGAAAACCAACTTTGCGAAATCAAAGATAACCACAAGAAGAACAATTTTGTGGGACGAAATTGATTTTCCGACAACTTGGACATTAAATTCGGGTATAGCTCCGGATCAATTGACTAATGAAGTCAGCAATACAGAATGTTCACATATCTCTCAAAATCCTAATGGTAGGATTACAATACAATTTGATAGCAGTAATACTAGTAGATTTGATGACTCATCATCAATCTTCTCAAGACAGTCTTTCTCAGATATGAGAACAAGGAAACCAATGGTAAGTCATATTTCTCCATTTGAGCCAAGGTATTCCATGGCAAGAAATCGTGCAGCTTCTTTGCATACTCTGTCTACAGAAAGACCGATAGAAAAGGTAAAACCTAAAGAAATTATAAAGGTGGATCCTCACACTAATATTGTGCAGGTAGTGAACATGCAAGGTGAGATTCTCACTGCTTCTCAGGTAGGAGATGTACCTACAAATTCCGAAATGGGAATCGATAACGACAGTTTTTAATGATTCCACATCAAATTGATTTAGTCCTGGATCACAGGCGAGAGATTATATTCAAAAATAATTTTTTTCAAAAAAATGGAATCAGCTTAAAACTTGGTTATTTAACTCTTATTCAAAAGAAGATTTGAACAATATTTCTCAAGAGTTCTATGAAACTTGTGCTTTACATAATCAAATTATGTATTTTGTTCCTTGGTTTATAACCACTTATCTTCCTTTATATATAAATGTTTTAGAAAGATGTTATAAAGATGGAAGCGGGAAGATTAATAATTCAGTGAACCCTCCTCAATATCCTTTTACTTTACCTAATACTACAAGTATTACTTTTGAAGCTTTTCAAAGATTTATTGAAAAGGAAGTTGCTGCTATTAGTATAATTGAAATTAATAAAATTATTTCTCAAAATAATTATTTGGGTATTTATGTTAAAGTACTAGGGGAACATATAAGTTCTCTTGGCAAAAAGCTTGATGAATTATCGTCTTTGATAAAGATAATTAGTAAGAGCAAAAAGACATCTGATATCACTTCAACCTCCAAAGATATTGCAGATAGTCCAGTTGCCGTTGCTAATATCCAAAGACCTCCTGAAGTTACAGATTTTAAATTTAAATCGTTAAATGATTTAGAAGAACTTCTTGATGCGAAGTTTGCAAATTAAATCAAAAGTTTTCAAATTTAAGTTTAAAACCAATTAATCTGTCAGAAGATTTTGCTGAAAAAATGGAAAAATCTATTGACCATAAAGAAGAGATTGTTTCTGAGGTTAACAAGTTAAAAGGACAGTTCAAAAGTGGTAAGTATGCAGACAAACCACGAATGCAAACTTGTTACTATCCTCGTCCTACTCCGCAAGATGTGTTGATAGAGGAACGAGATTGGAACCAGACAAATACGTCTTACAGTGGTTCAAAAATTTATGAATGAAATCTTGATGGGTTGACTGATAGACAACGAACTATCTTGGTTCATCGTATGCTAATGTATACTACGGTTTGCAGAAGTGTGCAAAACACAGATAGAAATATCTGTAAAATGATTGTTGCAGGTTTCACTGGTCAATTAATAGGCTGGTGGGATAACTACCTCTCGATAGAGGAAAAAACAATGGTTATAAATGCCAGAGCACCTGCTGAAGGGGTTGATAACCTAGGTATGACTCTTGTCGCTAATAGGGAAGATGTTGTATATACACTTGTTCTTACAATTTTAGAACATTTTAATGGTCGTTATACTAATCAGCATGAAACAGTGCGAACTTTTTAAATGGTCTTCGATGCAGGACTTTAGGTGAATTTTGATGGTATAAAGATACTTATATGAGCAGGGTTATGGAATTACCCGAAAATAAGTATCAACATTGGAAAGCCAAGTTTATAGATGGACTTCCTTCGCTATTTTCAGAACGGGTAAGAAAAGTTTTGCGAGGAAATAGGATGGAAATTCCGTATGAAGAATTAACTTATGGAAAGTTAATAGGAGTATGTACACAAGAAGGATTAAACTTGTTTAACGAGTTAAAACTCTCAAGACAGCTTAAAATAGACAGACTGAAAGAAAGAAATCAATTGGGAGATTTCTGTGTTCAATTCGGATTGCCTGATACTTCAGAAAAAAAGAAAAAGAAAAAGGATAAGTATCATCATGATCCTTCGAATGATAATTCGTATAAGAAAAAGAGATCTAGAAAAAGGTCTAAAGAAGAAAGGGAAGCTAGAAAAAGCTATCGAAGAGAAAGAAGATTTGCCAAAAATAAGTCTAAACGAGACTTGGCAAAAATTAAATGTTATAAATGTGGAAAATATGGCCACATAGCCCCAAATTGCAAGCTAGAAAAGCTTAAAGCTCTCGAGTTAGAAGGAGAGTTACATGAAAGGATTTATGGGTTGTTATACACTTCAGGGTCAGAATCAGACTATGATTTAAGTTCAAAATTAGAAGCAAAGGTTGATTTACTTGATTTCTCTGATGAAGAACAGGTTTGTGATAATATCTGTAATACTTGCACAGGTGATAATTGTTTTTGTGAAAATGATGAGTTTTACAAATTACAGGCTCAATTTCAAGATTTAAATGTTAAAACTATCACAGCTGATAATGTGATAGAACTTTTAAAAGAAGTAACTGATAACAAGCTCCGAGAAAAGATTATTGGTCTAGCCGATGTATCTGGATCAAGTTCTTCAAAACCTTTTGAAAAATCGAGAAACTTAGAATATTAGGTTCCTTATTCTATAAATGAGGTTAATAACCTTTTGAATAGTAAAATAAATTTGCCTGTAAGAGATTCTTCTTTCGATGATTTAAAATATGAAATCAAAAATTTGAAAAAGGAAATTAAATCTTTAAAGCAGAATCAAATGATTTGTGATCATAGGATAACGCAGGTAGAGAAATTCCATTCTCTAACTGAAGCATCCACTGATGATAAAGATAAAAACATTGTGGTAGATGATTTATAAAACAAATAAAACTGATTGAAAATGGCCACAAAAAAAAAGCAGTAGCAAAAATAAAGACGTGTGATAAAAATAAACAAAGAAAAGACAAACCAAGTGATTCAATGGCATCGAGTCGTGTTCATGATAAAATGCTAAGAGTAAACAATAAGATGCACAAATAATAATAATAAGAAAAATGCAAAATACTTAAATAAACAACATAAATAAATGAAAAGAAGAAGTAGGAGGTCACCGGGGTTGTTTTTCGGCCAGATCTAATTCGCCTTATTGAGCTGTCATCATCAGAGCTCGGTTTGGTTCATCGATTGTGCTCCGACTTTGAGCTTCTGGTTGTTGAGCAAGGGATGAGAGTAGGATTTGTTTGGATAGGGTCTGGTATAGCTCGCTGTGAGCTTTTCTCGTCGGAGAAGACGAGTGAAATGGGTTTGTGGTGATTGTTGTTTTGGTCGGTGGGTGTTGTTTCAAGTGCGTTTTGCTGGTGGTTCGTGGTGTTGTTATTGATTGTTTGATGGTGGAGAGAGGAGAGGCAGTGGTGGGTCTGGCGGAGTTCGTGGTTTGATAGTATGATGGTGGTGAACTCGTTTGGCTACCGGAACTTGGCGGAAAGTGAAGAAATGGGGGTATTTTGGGGCTGTCTGGTTGAGTCTTTTTGTGGTCTGGGTTTCGTTGTGTTTGAAAACCACTGGTGGCGTTTTCGTAGTGCTGTTTGGATCTCGTTTCTGGTGGAGATATGGTGGTCGGAGGTTGTTTTCGGTGGGTTGTGGGTGGAATAACGGTTGGTCTTTGGAGAAGAAGGCAAAAGATAGGTGATGTTCTGTTTGTTTGGGCTGGCAGCAGTTGGGTTTCGCCGGAAAACTAAAAAGGAAAAGGGGTTTTTGGGTGGTGGACTACCGGATTCCGGTGGTGCTTTCGCTGGAAAAAATATGAACATTCAAAGAATTTATTAAACACTAAAAATCTGAAAATTACCCCTAAAATCTTATCAACCACCTCTAACTTAATGATCAAGCTATTGCTTAAATAGAAAATTGAAAATCACCACTAATAGTACAATACTATTATCTTAAAATCGTGGGCCAAAATCACTCATTAATAAAATATCTGTGTATGAATTTTATCGATATTTGAATGAATTTCTAGACTGTGCAAAATATCAAAATGAATATTTACTAAATGTAACTAATAAAATGAATATTAAAAAATGTAACCAATGACATGTAAAAAAAATGCAAATTAACAAAAAAATAATGATTTAATCAAACGGAACAAATATTTGAACATATTCAAATCGGCTGTGACCAAAAAATAATATAAACAAGATTAACCGATAAAAATCCTAATATTTTGAGAAATAAGAATAATTATCAACAAATTAAATTAAAATTGCAAAACATGTATTTTGAATTATTTAACAAATAAAATAATTTTAAAATATTAACTTAGAAAAATATCATACCAAAATTTGGTGTCAACAGTATGTACCAATAAATACACAAACTATGAAATCAATTATACTATTAAAAAAATATGGAATTTTGGTGTTCATTAAAAAACTACTTGAAATACATAACTACACAATATCAATGGGTTAAAAAAATAACAAATTAATATGCAGTATCAGTTACTTCAATACTTGTACCAATTTTATATACAATATAGCAACAACATATACCAAAAAATTTAAGAATGTTGGTATTAATTACATCTCAAATATGATATTTACAAAAGATCTAATAACTAACAAATTTTTCACATTATGCACCAAAAAACTACATCAATATTCAATATCAAATCCAGATCGTCCAATTAACTTTATTGTATAATAATAAGAACTTTTAAAACAGCACATAGTTCAATACATGTACCAAAAATTTCATTTAATACATCATCAAAAACTTACTAAAATAATCTAATCACACCTATGCAATTACCAATAAATATTTACGGAATATTTGGTTAATACAACAATCAAAATATACATTAACTCTCAATAAATAATGTACAAATATTTAATCAATAATACGCGTAACAAAATACTCATAATAGGTCAAAACATAAGCTATTAATCAATAACGAATCGACAGTCTAATACAATTTGTAACAAAAAACAAAAAAATTAATTAGAGCAGCAACTTATATCAATTTAAAAAAAAAAGAGATTATCGGTGTTGATTTATTTAAAACGTAATTACAATTCACAATAACTATACTATCAATTTCACCAAATTATCTAATCTGTGACTATTCACAATTTCAGCATTTACGATCTTCAAAATTACACCATAACAGACGCTACAAAAAATCATGAATTTGTCGATTAATAACAATGTATTATGCACTGTTATTGTACACCACATTATATACCCAATTTAAATTCAGATCCGGACGTTATTATATAACTTTATTTAGAATTAAATTTTATGAAATAAACAACAATTTTCGATAAAAAAAAACATGTACCATGTTGATAGCTTATACGATAATGAGCACAAAACATAAAAACACCAAAATATAGTTATTAAACTTACCTAATGCATCCCATTGTCCGTTGTGTTGTAGTAGAATCGATACACTGTTGGTATCCATTATTGACGAAACTTTCAGAATAAGGAGGTACAGAGGTTTATTTTGGTTAAAAGCCTTTAATTTATGAGGGAGAATATATATATAACTAAATTGGAGTAAATTGTGGGAGAAAATCGTGGGATTAATTAGGGGTTGATTTTTTTTTTAACGCTTTTTAAATATTTTTTATATCTATTTGCTATTTTTGAAAAAATACTATTGCTAAGTAGATGAAAATTTGAACTACTGCTATATAGTTGTTATTAAGACTATATATTTGTATACTTTAGTTTTTTACCCAACAAATGGGGTGGTTAATGATTCGATTCGATGGGTTATTTTATATAATTTATAGCATATTAATTTTTTGATTAATTTATTATGTGTAACCATAATTAAACTTTTTGAAATCGTCTCGATCATTTTTGACTTATCTTTGATATCAACATGGTTCGATTTGTTTTTGATATATTTTTTTTTGAAATGTCATGTAAGAGTTACAAGTACAAGTTAGAACACAAAATCATATATACTTACATTGGACTTTGGCAAAAATAGTTTTGACATTTACACAAAACCAACAATAGCAGTAAATAATTATTTTTTGATTTAATACTTTCACAATGTATTAACAATCTCTTCGGTGTTGCAAAATTTTATATTATTTTTATAAAAAAATAATTGAAACCACAACTTGGAGTGTGAAATCCGAATTTTAGGAAAATTTAAGATTTGAAATTGAAGTTGATATTTTGTGCAAATTTTATGAACACATGTTGATTTTGAAACCAAAACTTCAAAACTTATCAAGTGATTGAGCACCTGCACTATCAATCCATAAGTTAAGGACTTGAGTTACATTGAAGAGTAAACGAGAACACTATTAATCTTACGAGAAGATGGAATAGAAAAAATAATAATCACAACTTCAAATTAGGTCCCAAACTCTATGGCCAAAACACCTACAAAATTGAATCTGAATTTAATATAGATTATGCTTTGAAGTTGTAAACGGGCTTTATTAAAGGATGGGCCTTCGAAGTCGCTTAAAATTGGGCTCAGAATCCAATATACTCTACCAATTTGGGGGATTTCTCAAGAGTCTAAGAATGAGACATGGGCCGTGATGGTTTCCCAACTCACCAATGGGCTAGATTTCTATCACGTACAAAAGACAAAGGATGGATTATGGACCTTTTCTCATAATCTTTTCTTATACTATCAATTGGAAAACCAAATTAAAAATGCATGTCAAGTGGTTAACCAAGATAAATCAACAATAACATATTTAGCGTAATTTTATAAGTAAAATTTGGAAAGGGTAGGATGTACACATACTTTACCTTTATCCTTGTAAGGTAGAGATGTTGTTTCTGATAGATCCTTGACTAAAATAAAAGTAAGCAACACGGGATGGTTAAAAAAAAATAGACAACAAGATACAAAGTAAATATATCAACATATATAATTCACATCGAAGAATAAGTGACTATGCGATAAATGAATATTGAATACTATTACTATAAGGAAAAGAAGGAGAGAAGGCTACCCCTCCCCTCAGTTATCTACTAACCAACTTCTACTTTAATCCTCAACGTTCATGTTTTTCTATATAAGATCTTGTCTACAATTAGCTGAAGTCCTCATCTCCATTAACATGCATTTTAATTTGGTTATTAGCCCAAATGGGCTAAAACGAAGATGATGATTTCAGATGGATATATGGGTTAATTAGCCTAATAGGTTTTCTCATAGCCTTAATTAGCCCATATATCCATCTGAAATCCTCATCTCCGCTACCTTCATCTTCTAAACATTAACTTTCTTTGAACTAACAAGTACTCTGGCCCATACATCATATTCACCGTTCTGTGGTATTTAACAATGAATTATTGTTTTAGCTTCTGACAATTCACTCAATCCGTTCTCACCTATTATTTTTTTTAAAAAAAAGTCAAATATGATTTTGTCTATTCTCATGTGTGTGAAAGGCCTATTGACATTTTAAGAAATGTGAAAGCTTTTATTATATTCACAAAATTTAAAACAAAACTTGATGGCAACGTAACTATATTATTTCATATATATTATAAACTAAAAGTGTGAAACATAATTATCTGAAAATGAAGCCTTGTGTGGGGCTCTTGTGTTATAATAATTAGTGTTGACCATGACCCTACTTAGTTTCACTAGTAAATTGATGGTGAAAAAAAACAAACAAAATATAATTGTTATAACGGCAAAGGGTCATATTTGCCCTTAAAAAATGACTATATTTATTCTTAGTCATACTTTTTTGATATATTTGTCCTCGCCATCTAACTTTGGGTCCATATTTGCCCTTGGACAGTTAAGTATTATGTCAAAACTTTTATTATCCTACGTGGCGTGGCGCTTACATGACTCCTACATGGATATAATTATAATTAAAAGTTCATTTCCTATTTAATATTTTATCCAACCCACCCAATTTGAAAACCCATTAACCCTAACTCCGCTCACTACCTATACAGTACCCACCCAGTTTGATAATAGATTTAGAGGAGCTACTGAAACCGACTTCTCTACTTAAGCAAGGCATGGAGCTTGCAAAGGATGGTTTCTTTGTTAATTATGCTCGTTTTTTAGTTGGTTCAGGCCTTCAGACTTTTGAGAAGGAAAAAGGGCCCTTCAAAATTGGAGGTTTGGTGGTATAAGCTATTCTTGCAGAAATGTCAATGGTCTGATTATGCACCAAACCAACTTTGCAGACATTTTGGATTGAATTGGGCATTTGTGATCCAAAAGCTTCAATTCTCCTCTAAATCTATTATCAAACTGGGTGGGTACGGCAGTGGAGTTAGGGTTAACGGGTTTTCAAATTGGGTGGGTTGGATAAAATATTAAATAGGAAATAAACTTTTAATTATAATAAAAATATATTCATGTAAGCGCCACGTAAGATAATAAAAGTGGTGACATAATACTTAACTGTTCAAGGGCAAATATGGATCCAAAATTGGATGGCAAGGGCAAATATATTTAAAAAGTATGACTAAGGGTAAATATATCCTTTTCTAATAGTACAAGGACAAATATGACCCTTTTATGTTGTTATAAGGTCTTATTTTCTAAATTAATTCAATGACTTTTGTTTACTACTTAAAAACTTTATTCAATTTTTGTGGTTCAAACACGTTATACATAAAGTGAAAAAGACATTTAAAAAAAATAGTCATGAGTCATCGCCTTTTGGACTCAAAAAGGAGAGGAAGAATTTAGAAAGATAAGTCTTCAGTTTATTGACTGACCAACTTAGTAAGAATGAGAATTAATAGTGGAAAACTCGTGGTTACTACGAAATTTAATAAAAGTTGAAATAATGATCGCGCAATGAAGAATTTTAATAACTCAGTTGATTGATTATTTAATTTTTTTTATTTTATTAGTGAGAGTTTGATTCGTCATCTTGTAATCCCTCCACCTATCCTGATTGAAAAAGAAAAAAAAAGATAAACATAAAGAAGCTTGAACTACAAATAAAAGAGTTTTAGTTAAGTTATATATATTAGTGTAAAGACTTTTTTATATTATCATGTTATATTTATCTATTATAACAAGGCAATTTATTTTATTTATAAGATTATCAATCTCACATTTTAAAGAGACTTATCTATAGATTTTTTTTTGGATAACCTGATTAAAAAAAAACATACATAGAACTCCAATGGCAAATTAAATTAGATAAATCTAGTAGCTTTTACACAAAATAGTTTTTTTGCATAAAATATATATTAAATTCAGAATTTGATTATTAATATTTGAAGTCATCTTTCTAAAACTTTAGAATCGATAAAGTTAAAAGTTGATCTCACCTCCACTTTTGATAATATATATAATCTAAACTCAAAAATAAAAAAAAGGGACCAGGAATGCTTTTTCCATAAGATAATTGACTCAAACAATCAAATACAGATGAAAAAGAAAGGTCAATGTCGCCAAAGTTTCCCAAGTAATTTTTTTTTTATCATAATGTATTGAATAAAACTAAATTGGTGAAAGCATTAATAGCGTAAAATGATTATTTTAACACAAAACTACTTTATTAAACATACATTCATACCATATATATTAATTCTACATTTACCTTCAAATAATTACGTATCTTATCACTATGTAAGAGTTTCCTATCATATATTGAGGAAGATATACCTAATTCTGGCCTCATGTATCCTGATATACATGTATCTTGACATATGTGGACGCACCAAAATCTGGTAAGATTCGTAATATTGGAAACTAGAGTATATCTAAGTAATTAACTCCTAAACTAGTGAGATTTCTATAACCTTATTTTAATGCGTAAAAATAAATATTTTTATGTGTAAATCTTTTATAAAAAGGATATATAAACACAAGCTCGTAAAAAGTTACAAAATCAAATGCAGACTAAATTTTTATCCCTTAGGTTGTGTTTGTTATGGGATTTTTCATTTTCCAATTTACTAAATTTTTATCCCTTAGGTTGTGTTTGTTATGGGATTTTTCATTTTCTAATTTCTCCATGTTTGTGGTTGGTTGTAAGTTTTGAAAAATATTTTTTAAGAAAAATAAACTTTTCTATAGTAAAAGTTGAAAAAACGTTTTTTTTTATATGCCAAATACACCTAATAAAAGCTTGACTTCAAATATGGTAAGTCAATTATCCACACTAAATTCTTGAAAACGTTGTATGGAAGAACGAACATCGTACAATTTATATGATATTTAGGAGTAATCCAAACTCTTTTCCATCCACTTGTTTAATGGGGACCATGCCATGTGACAAATATGAAATGGAAACTATTTCCTCCGTTTATTTTTATTTATCCGCTTTATATTTTCCATGCCTTTAAAAAAAATAAATTAATATGAATATTTTATCATAATTTACATATAAATTGATGTATAAACCAAAATCTTGAGGAATAAGTAATTAACGTTGAGGGTAAAATAGGAATATAATAATTATATTTTCTTGATATGTTAAAAGTGAACGAAAAGAGTACATGTCTACAGTTACACGTTGCTTGATCGGTAAAATTTCTTTTGATTTTACAATTAGTTTGAAGGTATCTGAATAGGTATTCGACTAAATTTAAATTCGTATGAGATGACGAATAAACAAAACATGACTGAATAAAATCTGCAAAACAAAGTACTCAAGAAGCACACAAATATATTACAGCTACAACACGTTTTCAACATTCAAAAAATTGACTCAAATTTTTTGATGTCACGTTAGTTACGACAAATTGTGATGTACTACATTTATTACTTCTTGTTGGATTAATAGGAAGTGATGGAGATGTTGGAGAAAATATGTTCATTCAGACTTTGATTTTCCAGGGGAAAGATGGCATAATTAATTAGGAGAAATTATGAAAAAAATATACTAAAAGATATAGTATTATTTTTTATGTTTGAATTCTAAAGTATCACTTATTTTGGATCCTTTTATATTGTTAAAATAACACTTATTTTGAGATAGAGAAAATATATTTTATGTTACGTTTCAAAATAATAATAATCCAAAATAACTAGCAATTAAATGTTGCAGAAAAATGTAAATGGGATACTCTCTTCGTCCTATATTAGTTGTTCATTTTTCATTTTGCATGGTGCTTAAAAAATCATAAACAAGAAGATAATATTACTAATTCATAAGAAGAATTTTACAAACAAATGTGGACACTTTCAAAAATAATTAATTGCAAGGGTAATATATATATAAATAATTAATGCTTTTTTGATTTAGTAAAATATATGGGCAATTAATATGAGCTAACTATTTTTAGTATAATTATCAATTAATAAGGGACGGAGGGAGTAACTTTCATAAAACTGAAATGGAGATCTAACATATTTAGTAACTAATTTCACCATATTTATAACAAAATTAAATGTTGAGTGAGAAAAATAGATACAGTAATTTTTTATTTTTAAGCAATTTTTTAGTTTCAAAAAGTGTTTGGGTATATTTTCTCTGTTTTAATTTGATTTGGTGTAAATTTAATAAAAATAATTTTTTAATATAGTACTTTAAACTAAATATATGTATAATATATCGAAATATTTTTTGAATCTTGTGGCACTTAATGTATCATGTAGAATATTATGTTTAAGGAGTTACAAAATATAGAAAGTAACATTTTTAAAAATAAAATAAATAAATTGAAACAGAGTAATTCATTTTACATTTATTTTTTCTTTTTGAAAAATTGACTTTAAAAAAATATATTTATAATTCTTTTCTCTTTTTTGAAAAGATAAATAAACTAAGTGGGTGATTGGCCACGATGCCAAATATTAAAATAATTTTTTTAATTTTTTTTAAATGATAATACTCGTAATTAAAGGAGTCCTAGTTTCCTATTAAAATTTAGCTTTAGACCAAATATAATATTGAGTAGCCCCTATCCACATAAATTTTGAGAGATAACGACTCTAAAAGCACTGTGCATCACATCTTCATGATTAGTCCAAAGAAGTACTATCACCTAAAACAAATTCAAAGACATGATAGATGTTTGATACTCTAAAATACTAATTAAATCACTTGTGAGTGATAATTTATAGTTAAATGAGTTTTAATTTTTTTTTAATTCAAATTTAACTTTAGACCTATGATGATATTGAGCTATTCCTAACAAGCCATATGAGTTTTGACTGAGATAGCAACTCCAAAAGCACTAGGCATCACAACTTCATGATTTGTCCAAAGAAGTACTATTCTATAAAATATACTCAGAGACATGGTAAATGTACGATACTCTAAAATAATAGTCATATCGTTTCTGAGTGATAACTTTCATAATCAAAGGAGTCCTAAAACTTCTTATTAAAAATTAACTTTATATGCTTATGATGATGTTGAGTTGTTCTAGCCATATGTATTCTGACAACTATAGCAACTACAGATGCATTGAGCATCACATCCTCATGATTTGTCTAAAGAAGTCCTGCTCCATAAAACAAACAAAGATGTGTTAGGTGTTTGGTACTTTTGAATAGTAGTCAATTTGCTTGTGAGTGAATTATTTTAGCTAAACAAGTCCTTAAACTTTTTATTAAAATATAACTTTACACCTATGATGATATTGAGTTGCCCTAGGGATATCAATTTTTATCGAGATAGCAACTCTAGAAGCACTTGACGTTACAACTTCATGATTTGTTCAAAGAAGTACTACTCCATAAAGCAAACTCATAAAAGTGGTAGATGTTCGACACTCTAAAATAGTAATCAAATAGCTTCTTAATAATTATTCTCATAGTTAAACAAGTCGTACAACTTCTTATTAAAATTTAATTTTAGACATATGATGATATCGAACTGCCCCTGCCCCCTAGCCACATAAATTCTAGTTGAGATAGAAACTCCAGAAACACTGACCATCACAGTTTTATGATTTGTCCAAAGGAGTACTACTACATAAAATAAATTCAGAGACATAGTAAATGTTAGGTAGTAATCTAATCGCTATTGAGTGATAATTCAAATAATCAAATGAGTCCAAAAACTTTTTATTAAAATTTAACTTTAAACCTATGATGATATTGAGCTACCCTCAGCCACCTAAATTGATCTGATTGAAATAACAACTCCAAAAACCTTAGACATCACAACATTATTACTTGCCCAAAGAAGTACTGCTCTATAAAATAAACTTTAGAGACATAGTAGATGTTCGGTACTCTAAAATAGTAATCAAATCTCTTACGAGTGATGATTCTCATAGTCAAACAAGTTCTAAAACTTTTTATTAAAATTTAATTTTAGACCTATGATGATATTGAGTTGCCCTCAGCAACATAAATTCTGACTGAAATAACAACTCGAAATTTTTTGGACATCACAACTTTATTACTTGTCCAAAGAAGTACCATTCTATAAAATAAACTTAAGAGACATAGTAAACGTTTGGATTCTAAAATAGTAATCAAATCGCTTTCTGAGTGAACTTCCTTCCTTAACACTCTGACCTGTCTTTAAAAAAAGGACCTGCTACGACTATATAACACTTGGCCACTATTTGTTAAGTGTTTTAACAAGTAAAACCAGTGAATGGCATGTAACTAGAAAGGGCATAATAGGTCAAGACATAAAATAGTACCTATAATTGAGAAACTGTAAGATTCCTCTCTAGCTATTGGGTTAAAATTGTCTCATTGCAAGTCAAATGACTCAAATGCCTTACAAATGATCATATTTTGGGATGTCAAATAAACAGATTGGATTAATTTGAAAGAATTAAAGTGTAATGAGTTTAATAAATGAACGGTTATAGATTTGCCTATAAATGGAATTTATTTGAGCTGAAATAGGCTAAAATGCAAGTCATAACTCGTTCAATTTTTACTAACTAGCAATTTAATTTTGTTATTGTTTATAAAATCACATTAAATATATTATTGTTGTATGTTGTGTATTGTTGTTGTTATTGTATTTTTTTGTTAATCTGTATAAAACAGAACATCTCTTTCTTAATTTCACAATTTTGTAATTCAATATGTCATATGACATATTTAAAGTCACAAAATTAAATGACATTTTAATACTTTATATATGAAATTTTAGTTTGAGATCATGATCAAGTTTTTTAAAATTTTGTACATTAAATCAAAATATAGTAACAAATAAATTGAAACCGAGAAAACATACATCGCTACAATATGTTCATAATTTTCCTCTTTTCTTGGCACTTTGACATGCATGTCATGTATCGCAGATCTGCTTAACATATGTTTTTCATAAATTGTCACGATATCTATATATATATATATATCTGGTATTTATATTAAAGCCCAGTTAAATTTAAATTTGTGCTGGAAAGTCTCACATTCGAGGTAAAATACTTTCTAACAAAGACAACTTCACACCAAGAAAACTCAAATACAAAATCTCTAATTAAGGAAAAGTGATAAGTAACTTACCGCTCTACCACGATCGTTGTCGATTGTCAACATATATTTGCATGTGATCGTGGACCTACTTATACATATATTTTCACAAACAAGTCCCGTCCACTAATTGGCATTCAAATCGTCAAAGTTTGCACATGTACATGCATGACGCGGGATGATTAAATTATTGCAGCCGCAAGATGAACATGAAAGATCAAGAGAATAAATAGGTTTAACTCATCGCGAGATAACTAAAGTTGATATCATCTTTTATTTAGATATTTTTATTAAAATTTGTATCATTTAAATACATATAATATAATTAATTGAATTATTTTAACACTTTTTATTAGAGAGTTTGATATCAAAGCACACTTTTTGAACCCTAAACACTAAAAGAGCTATTGTCTAAAAACACACACCAAAACGGACAGTTCGCCCATTTATGGTCGAACTATAACTACCATCTTTTAACACCGTTATTCTCGTTAACTCCAAATCCATCTAAAATGATACTATACAAACTTTAAAGGTAGTTTGCTCATTCATGGGCGTAGCTACGCTAGGCCGAGGGTGTCCAACTGGACATCCTTCGTTGAAAAATTACACCGTATATATAAGTAAAATGATACGATAAATAAAACATTTTGAACATCCTTAAAACAATCAAGTTTCTTAGTCCATTGGTTGTAGATGCTTAGTTAAAGCTAAGGCTTTAGCTACCGCAAGCGCGCGGGTTTGATACCCTTTCACTGCATTTTTTGTACATTTTCAAAAGAGCTCTTACTTATTTACTTGTCGATAATATATCAAAGTGACGAATTTAATGAACGCGTGACATTGGGGACGAAACATTAGTTATAAATGAATTAAGAAAAAAATAGTAATATTCTTCTCCAAATAAATAGGCCATAAACGTATATGATAACTTGCATGCGTGACGACCATAGTACTTTTGTTGCACCCCGTAAGTGTGGATATGTGTAAATTTGGAATTAATTAATTTGTTTGTTTAAATTTATTTATCTTAGATACTATTTGATAGTACTCAAAGAATATTTCTTTTTATCATATATTTTTTAAAATATTTTAAATTATTAACTATTTTAAAATTTAATTTTTAAACATGTAAATTTTATTTTTTAAAAACAAATATATCTTAATTTAGACCGAACATTTCTTAGAAAAACTAATTTAAATTTAATTGAATATAAAATTTAAAAAAACCATATGATCAAACCGAAAGGAGTAATTACTTTTAGGCCAAATACATAGATGCTTGTAAAAGTTGCCAATTTTTATTTTTAGATAAATAGATCAAAATCCCCCTAAATTATCATGTTTTATTAAATTTCGCACTTAAACTATGTCTAGTTTATATTACTCATGAACTACTATAATTTTCAGGTACTAAATTCCTACTAAATTATTAACAAAGGACATTTTAATTCAATCTCATGGGGATATTTCACCCTTTTCTATATACTAATAAATAAAACTAAAAGGAAGCTCAACATATTAATTAATTTGTAGATATGACTTTATGTTGGAAAACATTAGATATTTTTTCAAATGGTCGGATAACCTCAACAGGATTTAATGTCGTAGAAACTTGAAATAGAACCACAAAATTTGAAATATCTAAATAGTTGATTGCCATATATTTGACAAAAACTTCATTTTTGATGAATAATGAAAAATAATAAATAAATCTAAGGATTAGAAATTGGTTTTGATGTACAATAAAATGTACATTTACAAGTTGAAGAGCCATCTTCTGTAACTATACATGTTGCTTCGGTGATTGTACGTGCTGTTCCTTGCACACATTTGCTGAAACATCCATCTCTAAATTGTACTTTGCATATGTTAAATCCCAACTCAATAGTACATGTGTTGAATCCATCGACTACTTCAACATTTCTCTCATCTGTGCGTTCACAAAACAAAACGCGAAATATCAGCAAACAAAATTTTATACCTAAACAATAAAATCTGTCGTTAATCGTATTTTAAAATGTAATACCTGATATAACAACCAAAAGGATGAATAAAAGTACAAGTGATTTTGCCATGATGTATTCGAATCAATGATGATTAAATACAATTTGCAAAAAAAACTCATTCAAGAACTTCCTTCTTATAATGTGTTTTATTGTTGAGATTTTAATAAATTTCTTTTTTTGATTTTAGAATATATATGAATTTAATTAATTAGTCCATAATTTATTTTTTTTACCAATTATGAATTTTTACAATAAAATTTATTGTTTATTTCTTTTGTTTTTGTTTTTGTAATATATGGAATTTAATTAATTAGTCTATAATATTTTTACCAATTATGCAGATTTACATTAAGATTTATGGTTTATTTCTTTTTTTGTTTTTGTAATACATGGAATTTAATTAATTAATCCATGATATTTTTACCAATTATGCATTTTTACAGTAAGATTTACTAACCATATCATTGTGAAAAGTTTTGAAGTCATTATATAAATTTCCATAATTTTATAGTAAATTATTCAATATAGTAGGTATGAAATCCTTAATTTTTATTTTTTTTCCTGAAATGGATTATTTGTGCTATGTAAGTAAACCACTTCCGATTATGAGCTAAGATAATATATTTTTCCAAATACGAACCATGCGTGCTATGTAGTTTTAAAGCCATGATCCCAAATTACGTATCAAAATACATTACATTAAAAATAATTTTTAATGGTAATTAATTAATAGAAATGACTTAATTATCGCTAAATATATTATTTTAGTGGCAATAAATACTCTTTGTAAATGTCCCTAAAGCCTATAACGACATTGAATCCAACAACGATTAACTGATATGGATAAAAATTTTAATACTCTTTGTTAATATGTATATTTATTATTGTTAAAACTATTTTTATTATAGTAACAATACTGATTTAAAATCATAATTCTAAATCACTCCAAACACTTGTTTATTGACAAAACTTCTCAACATTTACTAAAAAGTAAAAAGTGATTGAGAAAAAGACTTGGAAAGTTGGTCAATGAAATGTTGACTTGCTTTAACAAAAGTTGTATGATGCATATATGCAAACGTAAATGAATGAGATATTTCCTACGTCAAGTCTTCCCAATAAAAGACTGTTTCTTTTAATTTTCCATTATCATTCACTTTTTTATTCTTTTCAAAAAAGAGAAAATATAAAACAATTTCTTTTTTGGGATTCAAGTAAAATCCTGTCGGATGGAATAAAAAAGTAATTCAATTCCTTGACCACGAGATACAGAAAATTTGAAAAAACAGAGTAAAAACCACACCTCATCTCGAAACTTTCATATTGGGATAATGTTAATATTTTTACTACTTTTATACCCTCTCCGTTCTTATTTGTATGTCGTCATTACAAAAAAATAGATGATCTCTAATATTTGTCATTTTACAAAATCAATGCATAAATGACACTATTCTTCTTATTTTACCCCTGCGAGTTATTAGCCTTGAAAATATGAATTTAACCAATATAATTTATGTTAATTTATTGAAAACTTAACTTCAAGAAAACACTAAATAAGGGTACAATAGTAAGCTTAGTACTTAGTTTCTTAAAGGACGTGAAATCCAAATTGGTGACATATAAATAGAAACGAAGGGAGTATAATTTAGATTAATATGTCAATTATACACACTCCCTCCTTCCCGAATCCCAATAAAATGCTCTTTCATAGCCTTATTACTCTTATTCTTATTCTTCGTGAAGAAGAATTCAATCAATCATAAAGCTTACCTCACTATGATAAAAACAACTCTAGACGGCAATAAATATACATATCAATAAATAGTGATGAAATTTTTATCGATATTAATTAATTGTCATTTGATCCAATATCATTATAGATTTTAGGGACATTTATAAAGAGTGTTAATTATCACTAAAAATACATATTTAACAACAATTAAGCTATTGATGTTGAAGATCATTTTTAATATTGTATCTTTGGTTTCGTTTTTACAAATTTAACTATTATCACAAACTATCAATTTTTCCCACAAATAAAATGAGAGGAGTATCTTTTTGTTCTTGCAATTACTTTATAGATGTGTAAATTATGTTTGTATATCATTAATACGTAAAATTTCTAACTCAATTATTTGATGAGATATAATATGACTTATTGACTAGCAAATCTAGTAACACGAGAAGAGAAAGTCCTATGGGCATGTAACGAAAATCAAAAACATATAATTAAGCGATGGAAAGTATTTTAAAAGCCAACAATAATACCTTCGTTTCTTCGATTCACATTCTTATGCTAAATGCCAAAAAAGGGGCTGCGGGTATGTACTACTTTTACAAGAAGGAAAATAATGGCTAAATATAAAGTTCTAATACATTGATGCTTGGTCGGACATGATTTTCTTCTTCGAAAAGAGTTAAAAATGTTCTTAAATTATGCGAAATTGAATAAAGATGTCCTCAGTGAATGTTTGGTCTAAAAACGTCCATACCTATCAATAGTTTGGTTCAAAAATATTTTTTCTCCAAATAAATAAAGTGTGTTTAAAAAGAATATATATATATATATATTTATATTTATTAGGAAAAGGATATTTTTGATCCATTAAGTAATAATAGGGACATTTTTTGACCAAACTATTGACGGAAATGACAATTTTTGAACAAACCGTTAACTGAGAGAATTTTTGTTCAATGTTATATAGTTCAAAGATATTTTTTTTATCCTTTTTCATTTTTTTGTTTCTTTTTTTCATTAAAAAAATAAAAATCCGTATGATTTTATATTGCGTCAATTTTTCACTCAAAACTCCAAATAATATTAATAATTATAATAATAATACTAATCAGTTTTTCAAGTCAATGGTTTGATTGGTCATTTAGAAAGTTTTATACCATACTCATTTTTGGTTAATCTACGATATATAACCAAAATCAAACTATTTGAACTCATCACAATCAAATTGTTTTTTTTTAAATTTATTTCGGTATGAATTTATTAATTTTTTATATTTTTAAAAGGTCACCTAAGTATAAATTAAGAATTAAAAGGCGTTGCTTGAGATACACCGAAAATGAGACATTGTTGATGATTCTCGCAAATGCTAGTTCAAAAGTGATTAGTGCGTCATGCGGAAGCTTATAATTACAAATCATATGGTTGATAAATCAGACGATAAATAAAAGCATACTAAAAAATATTATTAATATGGTTTGGTCAAGTGACCTACAATTAAAATTATAAACTATATTGGGAGAATAATCTCTCCATAAACAAAACTCTCTAAACGGCTACATTGTGTATGTTCTTATGTGTTATTAATTTGAGAAGGGGAGTCTTGAATTTATAGAGTTCCAAATTTTTCCTCTAAGAAAAGAATAAACCAAATATGGAAGAGAATTATATTTTCCTTTTAGAAAAAGTTCAAGCATTTATATTAATACTTTGACCTTCCTTCAAGATAAAAATAAACTTCAGAAGAAAATTAGGGCAAAATCTTAACAAATCTCCCCTCTTGGCTTGAATAAAAGAATACTAAAAACATAGTATTAACATGGTTTGGTCAAGTAACCTACATATTGAAAACTAATATTAAAATTATAAACTCTATTGGGAGAATAATTTCTTCCATAAACAAAACTCTCTAAGCGACTGCATTGTGAATGTTCTTATGTGTTATTGATATGAGAAGAGGAATCTTCAATTTATAGAGTTCCAAACTTTTCCTCTAAGAAAAGAATAAACCAAATATGGAAGATAATTATATTTTTCTTTCAGGAAAAGTTGAAGCATTTATAGTAATACTTTGACTTTCCTTCAATATAAAAATAAACTTCAAATAAGATTAAAAAATCAGGGCAAAACCCTAACACGACATCACTTATAAATTATGAGCAACTTATATTCTTTGCTTCTAAAATAATATTCTTATGATCATAAAGATTTTTTATCAGGCGTGAGTCAAACACTGGTACCATAATACAAAGTCTATCTAGCTCTAGAGACGTGATATAGATAGGAGACACGTATCAAATTAAAATTTTTGGAAGATTTATAAGTCATTGTACAAGATTTTGAGATCATCGTCAGCCATATTTCTCTATATTTTTTAAAAATTTCTAAAATTTCTTATTTTAATAATGTATCCGTATTAATGTATTACTATATCCGGATTGGGAAATCCCTTATTTTAATAATGTATTTGTATATCTGCGCTTTCATTAATGTATCCGGATTGGGTTAATTTTAAAGGATTATTGTAATTAGAAAAAAAGTAGGAATATATGGTAATTTCATCTTTACATTATGTGATTTATGTAACTTATACCAATAATAATTATGGGCGATTAATAAACTTTTTAAGAGCATAATATGTGGATCTTATTCCTTGATATGTAACTATAAATAGTGCCTCATAAGAAAGCTAGTTGAATTTCACAAATTCAAAATTTTATATTCCCTAGAAATTCTGATTAATATTCGACAAAGAGAAATTAAATCTGGCAGATGATGATGCTATTTGTCGTTGGCTTTTTAGTACTAATTAATTTGAGTCATTAATTTCCACAAAAAAAAGAAGTAAAATCATAGGAAGAAGGTCATAAATAGCGGCTTAAATAGTGATATTAATATTCCTGGTGCAAAATGAGAGAGGGCCTCAAGAGTCAAGACCATGAATTGACAGGTCCTTGATTTTTTTTTGTTGTTGCACGTTGCTTCGCAAACACTAATTTAATACGAAAAACTTTATTACGTGTCTCACGTAATTATCAATATTAGTTGTGTGAGATTTTTTCGTAATCTCACAAAAAAAGTAGTCTCATGATTCATGAACTATAAACTTTGAGTTCATTTTTTTTAAGACAACAAAAAGCCTCACATAATTATTAGAACTAATATTAGACACAGCAAAAATTCAGTCAAAATAGTGACTGAAAAGATTTAGCACGTAATCATATAATTTGATTAGGGTGTGTTAGGCCCGGAAGAAAAATATTTTCATACACAACATGTTTGGCTGGTCCATTGTTAGATTTTTGTTGTACAATGTCAAGTGGTCCACAAATACTATTAACATAAAAACAAATGGATGAAAGATATATAAATATTCCACCTGTTTCAATTTATGTGGTATATGCACTTGAATTTTGGAAAGCTAATTATATTTTACTTCGTTCAAAACTTTTTATATGACATAAAATATTTTAACTTGTCCTCCTTTGTAAATATATAAAAAAAAATTAAAGTTTTTATGTTTGAACTCACGGATAAAAACACACTGATTGTTTTTTTCCTTTGTGTGTGGTACAATTTTGCATGTAATTTCACTCTCACCACAAGATTGGTCTATTCGATAATAAATGCTTAGCGAGTAGAAAGGTGCTTACGCATTTGTACATAGACGAAATAATAAAAACAAATTTGACGAAATATAATGGAATTTTCTTTACAAAAAAAAAAAAAAAAACCTCCCAAAGGCCCCATTTTTCAACGTGTTTCGCGTTATGCTTTCTCTGTATATAAATAGACTGAAACTTAAGAATTTTGTGATATATTCATTCAGTTTTCTCCACTTAGTTATAAATAACTCTTTCAAGAATACTGCTGTTTATTTTTTCGTTTTAGATCAGAATTAATTAAGCGATGGTGAGAACACCTTGTTGCGACGAAAATGGGAGGAAGAAAGGTACTTGGACACCTGAAGAAGATAAGAAATTAGCAGCTTATATTACTAAATATGGATCATGGAACTGGCGACAACTTCCCAAGTATGCTGGTAAGAATTTATGTCAACTCGAAACCATTAAGTTTAATATCTTGATTCCGCCTCTATCTGAATATGTAATTAATTATCATACTATTATAGAGTCGTTCAAATTGACAGATATATATTATTGTCTTGGTGAATTAGGCTTAGCAAGGTGTGGAAAGAGCTGCAGACTTCGATGGATGAATTACTTAAGGCCAAATGTTAAAAGAGGAAATTATACTAAAGAAGAAGATGAAATCATCTTGAACCTCCATGCTCAACTTGGAAATAAGTACGTATTCTTCTTCCACATCTCCAATTTTACGAGTCAATGCTAGTAGAGCTGAGACGAATTCAAGATTTAAATTTAATGAATTCAACTTTTAAAATTTTCAACATTGAATTCATTGTGTAATAAGAACTATATAATAATTGTTAATATCTATGGTATCAGGTGGTCGGCGATTGCAATTCACTTGCCAGGAAGATCAGACAACGAGATAAAGAATCATTGGCACACATCACTGAAGAAACGCGCTAATTATAACTCAAGTGAAGGAAGCAAGAAATGCAATAATAAGAAGAGTGATAGTAATACTAAAAGAAAGGGTAATGTGGAAAATCAAAATGCAAGTGCTAATAATAATATGCATGAAAATATTGTATTGGAAAGTTCAGAATGGTCACCAAAGGAGTCATCAAGTGAAGAATTCTCCTCTATTGATTATCAACAAGACATTTTTCAAGAAGAATTAGCTAATTTGGAGGAAATTACTAGTGGAAGCTTTTGGACAGAACCATTTGAAGTGGATAGTAAAATTGATTTTGTAGCTCCATCAATTGATTATTGTGGACTTGTGTGTCCACCTTCACCTTTTATATCTCATGAATTTCTTTCCTCCTTTGATCTAGATGATTGTAATAATTATTGGTAAAAAAATAACATTCAAAAGAAGTATCTAGTGATTCATCTCAATACATTCGATTTCATCGATGAATTACATTAGATATATTATTTACATTGTTGGGGATGAGTGTACCGTAAATCTGTACTTTACGACGTTTTATATGAAATCAAGAGTAAATACTAAATAGCACTTTTGGTATCTCATCTATTGATAAATTCTTATTTTAAATTGAGGAATATTTAAATTATTATTTTTTCATCTGCTAGGTTGCGGGGTGTCTAGGCTAGTTTTTATTAATAAAAAAAGTGAACATCAAGGAGAAGAGTACAAGCAAGATGCTAGGGATTATCTTATTAATCTTTATCTGAATAAATATATTTAACCTTCAATTAATTTTAAATATGTACTTTTGACCCATCAAAATGTAAATTCACAAATTTACAAGAATTATTAATTTACTATTCCATTTAATAAATTACTCATGTGTTATATTCTATATGTTAAATTTGTGTTATTATTCTATATTTAGTACATAAGATAAGTAAAAGTAAGTAAAATTTATTTTCAGAATAAGAGTAAGATTTTGATTTTTTTTAAATGTTTATCTTACATATTAGAAAATATTTAGAAACCAAACACATACTGATATTTCGAATTATTATTTTTAAAAAGTTACACTTTTATTATAATTTAACTGGAAATAACATATTCCGTTAGAAGACCTATTATGAAATTTACATTTATCTATTATTATATGTCAATTTCATTTTGTAATGTAAGAATATGGACGCTGCCCATAAATGATCAATTGATTTTCTATCGTGTAGGTAGGGATGGTAAAATTAGCTCACGAAAATAATGAGTTATTTAATAATCTCTATAAGTGTGAGAAAGTTATTAATCCACTAATTATTAATTTAATTTACCTCAATCCATCTCAAAGTTGGATTAATATATATGTAGTTTAAATTGATTAATGAAAAACCTTAATATTTCTAAAATGATTACGATTGACTCATAATTTTGTCTCCACCTCTACTCGTACACTCATTAAAGTCATGAATTTTTTGTTTGATACGGTATAATTGTCGTAATAAAGACAAACTAATTTTATAAGTCACTTGAAATTATAAAAGAACAAACTAATAAACAATTAAATAAATTGAGTTACGATTCATTTTCAGCCTATTTTAATATGACTTATTTTAACCCAAATAATTTTAGAAAAGTCATTTACTCCCCTTATCTATTAACTGAATCTATTTTCATCCGTTCAAATTTAAGCTAATCCACATTTGATACTTCGGAAACTATTTTTAGCACCGGCCACGGAATGTTCTACGAACACGTTACACGATGGGAAAATGTGAACATTAAATTGTTATTCTCATTTCTATTTTCATTCAACATAGAAAAGGCCAGTTTCCACTTTATTGTGTTTGCCATTGACTCAACAATGTGACAGTATTATTATTATTATTACTACACGGATCTTATCTGACATTTATGGCTATTACCTAGTATCTTCCTAGTCCAATGATATGGGTAGATTCCTTCTAATCTTATCATGTATTATATTTCATTTTCGAATGTTATACCGTTTCTGTTTTTCAATTTATATAATATAATTTAACTGGACATACTAAAATTTAATCAAGAAATATGATAAGATTTTATAATGTTCTAAAACTATCCTTTAACATAAATAAAAATTTTAAACAAAAAAATTTATTTTTATGAACTTTTTATCAAATAAGTGGGACCCAACGTAGCATAGATAAAATATTAATAATATCAATAAGCATATTTCTTGTTTTGTCAATTATTAGTAGAAAAAGTATTTTTTTTTTTAGCAAAAAATACTAAAAAACGTAACAAGGGGTAAATTTGACTTATATTGAATAGCTCAGGATATTTTTTTTTAACCTTTTTCCCATAAAAAATACTTCCCCCGTCCAATAATACTTGTTCACTGTACTATTTTAGGATGTCCAACAATACTTGTCCACTTTATGAAATCAATGGATAATTTTACACTTAGTTCCTAATTCACCCTTATCATTAATTATAGTCATCTCTCTATTAAATTTTTCAATACATTGTATTTATTATATTCAAAGGGTAATATAGTAAAATCACCTTTCTATTTATTGTTTCTTAAGGGGGTGTGCAAAGTCAATAGTGGACAAGTATTGTTGGACAGAATGAGTATATCGTTCTAATTTAGACTGACTAAGTTTATGGTGGAAATTGAGACAAAAAGAGTATAAATAATGATTTCTCAAAAACTTTAGTTTAGAACTTAAAATTTTATAAATGAATTGAACTCTTCTATTCCAACAACAAATTTGAAGTCACATTCCTAAGATCAGTATCAAAATCGAACTCTAAAATCCAGTGTAAGTATTTTGAAAGACCCACTCAATATTTTGATTCAAAATCATTGGTCAAAAATTTATGGGCATTGCAAAAAATTGATCCATAACCAATCACGTTCGATTGGTTTTTAAATCGACAGTTTTTTATAATTTTAAAAAATATAATATCAATCGAGTTTTTTTGATTTTCTAGTATTGTTTTTAAAAAATGAAGTCTAGAAAATACATTGAAAATCAATCAATTAAAAGCAATTACAATTCACTGCTAATTCAAGCACCGCGTATTCTCAATCTGTCACCTAAAAATATATTAAACAATTATATTTGTGTAGAGTTGTCAATATGGATCGGCCTAGTTCATTCAGGTTAAATTTATATGGGCGTTGAAATTTAATGGATTAAGTTGGGTTAATCTATTATTTTTGTGGGCTAGAAAAAATCAAGTCCAAATCACCACTATAAGGATTGCAAGTCACGTTGGGCCAACTCATTTTTAAAATAAAAAAACATATATGTGTTATTATTCTTTAATTTAAATTTAAATTTTATAATGTTAACATAAATATCTACAAGACAATAGTATATAATGTTATTATGCAAGTATATTGGGTACAAGCGTATAATAAAATGATTTTTTTGAACCATAAAATTTATGTGAAACTAAATAACTTTTGACATGACACCACTCAAATCAAATAGAGATATTAATAAGTAAAGTAAACCGTTATTTACTTATTTTTGACACTTAATTTTATGGGTAAACAACACAAATCCCACTAATTTAGGAGCTAATTACATCTCAAATATATATTAATTAGATACGTATAATTAAGTGTATTTAAATAAGGAATGTAACTGAAAGTCATAAATTAATGAGAAAATCATGCGTTTAAAAACTTCAGAAAATTTCAAAAAATCAAATTTATGTGTATCTGATATGTTCATTCTATGTATCTAAATTGTTATTCTATGTATCTTATATATAGTTAATGATTAGATGTATCTAATTTGTTCATTCTATGTATCCGAACTATTCTTCTACGAATCTGATATAGTTTCTTTTGTGTATCTCTTGTACTTCGTACTTTGCACTTTTGTTCACGATTGGGTATTGGATTGAATGAACACTCAACCACGTCATCACGATAGACAAATACATTTAACGATTAGATGTATTTGATCTGTCCATTTTGTGTATCTAAACAGTTTTTCTATGTATCTGATCTGTCTATTTTGTGTCTCTAAACTGTCTTTTTTATGTATCTGGTATCCAATCTAAAAAATGTTACTTTCCGTGGCTATGAAATCACATCCTTCTTCGGCTTCCTCGATGCTGTCTTCTCCTATATGATACTTGATTAAGTTCTCTGTGATGCACATTAATTAGTTTATTATATTGTACACAATTTCATTTGGTTCCAATATTGTTAGAGCCTCAAAATAAGTAAACATATCATACTTTTTAATGGATATGCTCAACTTTTCTCCATTCTTGCTGGGCTTTTTGCTCATACAACCCTTGAAATAGTTGACGAAGCTGGCCTTTTTGCTCGTGGGGGGCATGGAGGATGTGGGGGGTGGGGGGAGGAGATATACTATTGGCTAAGGAGATTGGCAGAATGAGACGGTTGATGAGAGAGAAATAAACTAATATCAATTGGATCATTGATTGTGATGTTTAAATGTAAAGATAATTAATCAATCCTAGTTTTAAGGGATATGTGTATATAATTATATCTTTTAAAATATATGGTATAAAATATTAAAAGTGATAATATATGTAATTGTTTGAAAGTAAATTTAGTATATATGATAGTAATGTATGTCTAGTTATGTAGTTTTTCCTAATTTTATTTTATTTGACCGACGAAACGGTTTTTACCCACATTACTCAAGTCTTACGAGCCAATAAATTTATTCAAGCCGAGCTAAAAAGTCATATTTTTAAATGGACTCTAAAAGTATTGATCCAAAAAAAAAAATCGACAAAATGTTCACTTCTTCTGCCCAAAAGAAAAGAGTTATGTATAACGTTAGGAATGAATCAAGCCACAAAATGTTAATCTTTTTAATGTTAAATTAAAACCCGACAAACAAGTTAAAACATAAAAAGTATTCACAAAACTTGTGAAACGTGTATTTCTTCCGTCCATCTTTACTTGTCCACTATACTAAAAATAGTTGTTCAATAATAATTGTCCAATTTGAAAAATTAAGAGATAATTTACCCTTCCTAATAAATATCATTTAATATTTCATACATTTCTCAAAATATTAAATTTAATACTCTCTCTGTCCAACAATAGTTGTCCGCTATTGATTTGACACTCCTCTTAAGAAACAATAAATAATAGGGGTAATATTACTATATTATCCTTTGAGTTTATTAAATTTAATGCTTTCAGAAATGTGTTAGATGGTAAATAGTATTTAATAGCAAGGGTAAAATAGACATAAAAGGCAAATTATCTCTTGATTTTCTAAATTGGACAACTATTGTTGGTATAGTAGACAACTATTGTCGGACGGAGGGAGTATATTCAAAGGGCAAGATAGTAATATTATCCATATTATTTATCATTTCTTAAAATATGCATCAAGTTAATAGTGGACAACTATTATTAAACAGATGAAGTGCTGAATATATGAAGTAAAAAAAAAAAAGTGAGTGAGGAAAAGACTTTGGAAAGTTAACGAAAGTTGACTTGCTTTAAATGGATGATATAGTTCTCTACGTCAAGTTTTCCCAATAAAATAATATTCGCTCCCCTTCCTTTTTAGTAATTGTTGATAGTAAAATAGTAGACTTTGAACACTTTTTAAAAATATTATTATGATATTCATATTGATTAACATATATTCTTTAATGGACTTGAAAATGATTTGGAAAATTAGAACTTAATGGTAAGGATAAAAAAAATTAACCTATTTTTAATATATTTTTTTGTTTTAATTTATTTGTTTGATTTTAATTTGATACGATGTTTAGGAAAGTATTTTTTTTTAATATTTAAAAATATATTAAAATATTCTTTAATCTTGTAATCTTAAATATGTCACCTGAAAAACTAAAATTAAAAAGATCATTTATTTAAACGAAAAGAGTAAGATGAATAAATTAAAATGAAAAAAAAATAATAATAATAAAAGTAAACAGAGTACTTCCTTTAATTTTCCATTATTATTCACTCTTTTGCCAAAAAGAGAAGTATAAAATAATTTTCTTTTAGGGGTCAAAGTAAAATCCTGTCTGGTGGGAAAAAAAACAGTGAAAAAAATGAAAGAACACGTAGTAGAATCCACACCTGATCTACAAACTTTCCCTACAGGATAATATATTTCGAAATAAATAATATTTTTATTTTTTTAGATTTATTTTAAAATAAACAGTGTTGTACAAAATCAAAAGGGCCTTAATGATATTCTTTCATTTATTTTTATTTATAAATAAAGAAAGTTTTACGTAATAAAAACTATTAAAAGTCGATATCTTTTTCAAAAAATTACCAAAAACACTATTTGTTTTGAAATGAAGGGAGTATTACTTCATCCACTCAATTTATATGATGGTTTTTTTTAGTAAGTACAAAAAAAAGAAATTTCATTTTGTAACCATTATAAATTTATTTTTATACCTAAAAAATTGTTGTTTTTACACATAGGAGATTTCAAAAGATTATTTTCTTCTATTTAACTTGTAGGTGTTCATACGAGATCATTTCAACTAAAATAAAATGAAAATCATATTATATAAACAATACTTATACCTTTTTACTTTTTTTAAAAAACTTTTGGTGAAACAGTATTTCCTTTTGATTTTCCATCAATATTTGAAATTTATATTAAAGCCCGATTAAATTTAGATTTGCGTCGAAAAATATGACTCCATATTCAAAAGGATTCAAATCTAAAATTTTTGATTAAGAATAAAGGAATACTTATCGTTACACCTATTCTTATAACAATATATATTGTTGCACATCCAAACCACAGATTCATTAATTATATGGCAACTTTATATAAGGAGACTATTGCAACAACAGGTGTGGAGGACTTGGCTCCCCAGTGGGCATCACCTCCAATTCCTTCAGTATTATTCTAAAACGTTGACACGTGTCTCAATTGTCATTCAAATATAATTTAAATGATATATATATCAAATATTAAATCTCTTTCGATTAATTCATATGTTTATTTTTTTATATTATAAATTTTGAAAATTTCGATTCTGTCACTATCACACATGAAATCTTGCCGATTATGATGCCGTGTGTTGGCTTTTGAGTACTTTCCAACATAAAGAAGGAAGAAAGTCATAATTAGCGGCTTCAATGGTCTATATTCCTCGTTTACAATTAGAGAGGGCCTCCAAACCATGGAATCACTGGTCCACACTTTGATTTTTGTCATACGATGCTTTCAAATTTCAAATTCTTTTGCAGTTGCTAATTTCTAAATGAAATTTTTTATTATGTGTCTAACATAGGAGCAAATTTATAGTTTAAAAGTAGGACATGTGAATTAATTTGTAGTCTTTTCATAAATTAGTATGATTTTATTTGTTGACACTCATATTATGATAAAAGACTTTTTCTTTTTTAATTTTAGAGAAAATATATTTCATTCTTCATAACATGTAATAAGGGTAGATTTGAGGCGTGAGAGAGACTTTTAGCAATTGTCCAATTACAGTAATATCCTATTTGTTGGCCCTGTTGGGGACACGTTTCAGAAGAATGAGAAAAACAGGCTTTATATTAAATTTAAATATTAAGATAATAGATGAAAAATATTATAATTTTTAATTTTTAAAATATTAATCTGATGAAAAAAATAGTTTAAAATATTAGTTAAAGTCCATGTAATTAATTTGACTTTGGGAAAGGAAAACATGACATGTAAAAAAGAACCGATTTTTTTTTTAATGTCATAAATTTCAGAAAGACCCTAAGTCATAACCATATAAATATAAAAATAACATACTCAGTAAAAAATCATAAGTGAGTTCTGGGAAAGATAGAATGTATGCAAATCTTTTCAATACCTCGTAAAGATAGAAAAACTATTTCCAAAAGATCATTTGCGCAAGTACAACAAATTCAGATTAAAAAAAAAGGAGATGGTGAAGAAAATATAACAAGTAATAAGGCATAGTTAAGAATAAAAAACAATAATAAAATAATGTGATAATCAAAACACAATAGACAACATATAGAATAGATTAATGAAAATAATAACAAACAAGAACTACAACAATTCAGCTAGTACCATGGCAACCAATAGACATCCTAATCAAGATAACACTACAGTATCTACTAAACTTCTATCCTAATACGTGTCCTCCACACCCTTCTATCTGTGATCATGTCCTCCGTAACCTGAAGTTGCGTTCTTATCACCTTTCCACAATACTTCTTCCGTCTACCTTAGTCTCTTCTCGTTCCCGCTATAACCAACCCCTCACACCTACTCGTTGGTGAGTCTATGCATCTCCTCTTCGATCACATCTCCAAGTCATCTCGGTCTCGCTTTTCTCATCTACCACAGAGGCCACTCTCACCTTATTTTAAATATCCTCATTTGTAATATTCTTATCACTCCAATATTCTTATCACTCCTACTATGACCACGCATTCACCTCAATATACTCAACCCCACAATCATGCATTTTCTGGACATGAAACTTTTTAACTATTTATATTATAATATATATTTTTATTTTTTCTCTTTTTAAATTCACGTACATTGAAACAGTTGGATTATTTATAGTAAACTCTCATTGGTACTATGGGCTGGGAAAGGGATTGATCGAAAGCTAAAAGGGTATTGATCAGCTCAGAACTATTTATAGTAAACTCTCATTGGTACACTTGGCTAATAAATAGCTTGGTAAATACTCACTATATTATATGATTTTTTTGAGCGTTTACATTTAGTTAAAAACAAAGGCAAAATGGTCTGATAAACTCGTGTACTTGTATGAGTTTGTATTCTAAATCTTCCTATTCAATACTTAGTCAACTAAATCCTTAAACTCATTAAAACGCAGTATTTTAAACTCTTTTCTCATCAGATCACTGTGAGTGTAATCCAATCGATTACACGTGTAATTCCATGTCATTTTTCAATGACATGTAAGAAATTAAATATTAAAAAAATATAAAAAATTAAGTATGTCACTTTTGTAAATTTTGTAAATTTTTAAATAGTCATGTTCTTCAATATTCATATTTGCTCATAACTTGAGCATCAAAGTCATGTCAAATAGATGAAATTCTTCTCTATTTGACTTGAAATTTAAACTACAGGTGCACCAACACAAATCCAAAAGAGCCCCAATCACAAATTTGAATTAATTTCACAAATTCATAAGACCCATTTGTTGTTCTTCAAGCTTATCAATGGAGTTTTCAAAATTTTCAATACCCACCATTACCCTTTACGTTAATCCATATACATACCTCCTCTTTGAATCCAACTAACACAAATAATGGTCTCAATTTTTTTAGAATAAAAAATACTAAAAATTTAGAAAAAATCAGGGCAAAAAAAAGAAATTAAGGATAGGATTTTGATTTGTTGCAAAGAGGAGAGTGAGCTGAAGAAAAAGAGAGTTTATGGTAGGTGATTTAAAAGAAAAAGAAGATAATGAATGTGCTGGGTGATTTTGTTGAAGAAGAAGAGAAAAAATTGAGGGTTATGGATGGAGAGAGGGCTGGGGAAGAAGAGAAATTGGGGCAGCGTGGGGGTAGGGTGGAGTGGGAGATGGTGGAAGAAGAAATAAGTCTTTTTTATTAAAAAATAATATTTTAAATATAAAATAGTGTACTTACGCGCTTGGAAGCAAGTGCATTCACACATTTTTTCAACTCAACAATATTTATGCCACATAGATTCGGTCAATGGTAAGAAGGGTTTCAAATAATGTGTTTTAATAAGTTTAAGAATTTAATTGACAAAGTATAGAGTGGAAGAGTTTACAATACAAACTCATACAAATAGAAAGATCCATCAGACCATTTCGCCTTTAACAAATGCAATTTCACATGAGTAACTCCATTTACATGATTTGGGTGAACAAAATTTAAAATTAAAATAAAAATATTTTAAATTTGTGATTTAAAACATGCCATAGATATCTATGACATTGCATTATTTCATTAATGATTAAATGAAAATTTAAAAATAAACGGAAGATATCATTTTTTTTAATTGACTAAAAAAATGAATGTCACATGACTTGGATCAAATGATATTTTCTTTTTCAAATTTACCCTTTATTTAGATAAAATAAATTTTTACATAACAAAAAAAACTATATTAAACTAATGAACTATTTAGTTACTCTCTCCGTTTAAAAAAAATTACTTATTTACTTTCCATTTCGATCGATTTAAAAAAGAATGACCCTATCCTTTTATGATAATACTTTAATTTCAGTTTTTTACGTGACATATTTAAGGTGATAATATTAACAAACATTTTTATACATTTGATGACATAACTCTAATATAATATCATAAAATCGATTTTTTTTTTGATTTTCTTAAATTTCGTATCAAATTAAATTACACCATCTTTTTAAAACCGCGTCAGTATGTAGTAGAAGTAAATTTTTACTTTACAAAATGTACGTTTGGAGTGTTGTAGTGACAGTACAAATGGGTAAACAGCGTAATTGATTCTTTTTGTCATTTTCCTTCGTTTTTTGTTTGCTTTGGTTTGGTATAGCATTCCGTGTAATTTCAGCTGCACCACAAATTTTTATGATTCGTCCATTTGATACGAAATCATCAAGTACGTAGAAAGGTGCTACTCATTGTAGCCAAGGAAAAGGAAAGAAATAATTACGGAATCGATTCATTTTTACTTGTCATTTTTAGAATATTAAGAATAAATATTAGTAATTTTTTTATTTGATTTATTAATATTAATTATTTTTTAAAATTTAAGATTATACATCAATTAATATAGATATTCTGATAAGATATTTATATTGATAATTATTTGCGTATAAAAATTTAGATTAAATATGTAGAAATAAACGGAGATTGTTTTGTCCACACTGGAAGCACACTGATTTTTTTTTGTGTGTGTCTTAATTTCATTTGCACCACAAGTTTTATATGATTGGTCCCATTTGGTAAGAAATGTTACTCTTTTCGTTTTAAGATAAAGTGGTATTTAAGTTTTTGGATTTTATTTTAAAATATGTGATCTTTTAGAATTTAAGAAGAAATTGATCTTATTCATCAAAAATTATATATATCTAAAAACCATTAATTAATTTTTCTTTGATTAGGAGTAAGTAAATAATATTTTCTTATTTTCTAAGAATGAATAATTTCTTATGAAGTGTCGGCGCCGTTTGACCATGAATATTCCCAAATATATTGGGGAATTTTTTCCGAAAATAGTGTTTCGCCATATAACTTGTAAATATATTTGACAAACATCCTAAGTTCCTAAATACTAGAAAAAAAATTAGTATTTGAGAATTTTTAATAATTTAAAAATTACCTCAAATTTTATACTTTATAAAATCACCCATATTTATAGCTTTGGACTAAATCCGGTCCCAGTTTGTTGTATAAAATTTATACAGTTATATACATATTCTAAACAATTTTTATTCAAGCTTGCTCTACGAAGTCACTTTCAATTACAAGTAGTAATAGTAGTTTTTCATATACAAATCAATGGTATTTTCCTTTTGTTATCTTCCTCTTTTCACGAAACATGTTAATTATAAAATGATAACACCAACTTATGAATATCTTTTACTAATTTTTAAAACTTACGAGTATAAATCATATGACCAAACATGTAATAAAACTTCACTCAAATATAACTTGCCAAAAGTATTTAAAAAATTATAACTAAACGCTAGCTTAAAACAACACTCATTTTGGAGTAGAGATACGTAAAAAAGGTGATTTGAATGTACGTGTCATAAAAAATGAAAAGAAATGTTTAGGAAGGATAATGGAATTTTCTTTTCTTTTTTAAAATAAACGCCTTTTTTAAGAAGGCCCCATTTTTCAACGTGTTTCATGTTCTTCTCCCTTTCTATAAATAGGACTCAATCATATGATTTTTGTGATTTAATTTAGCTGGAAATTAAAGAGCTTAGCTATAGTTTCTTCACTTAGTTAATTGAAAAAAAAAAACCTCTTTTTTAGAGAGAATTATATTAATTTAGAGATGGTGAGAACACCTTGCCGCGACGAAAATGGTCGTAAGAAGGGTACTTGGACACCTGAAGAAGATAGAAAATTAGCAGCATATATTACCAAATATGGATCATGGAACTGGCGCCAGCTTCCCAAGTACGCCGGTAAGAATTTAGTAATGCTTTCATACGAAAAAATTAGGAACTTTCCCACTATTTAAGTGAAAATGATCGAGTGAGTTGGTTTGGTGGAAAATGATGAATGGGGAAATGATGTTTGATAGTACAAATTTTCTACTGATTCGCGAAGGAAAACTTTTGTTCCTAGTAGTATTAACACCTGATAAATTTATTGTTGTTTGTGATCATCAAGGTCTAGCAAGGTGTGGAAAGAGCTGTAGACTTAGATGGATGAATTACTTAAGGCCAAATGTTAAAAGAGGAAATTATACCAAAGAAGAAGATGAAATCATCTTAAATCTCCATGCTCAACTTGGAAATAAGTATGTATTCTTCTTCCACATCTCCAATTTTACGAGATAATACTTTGTCAATATTAGCAGAGTTGAGACGAATTCAGAATTTGAATTTAACAAGTTTAACTTGGGTTCAGATTTACGTATATTAGGATTAATAGATTTTTACATACTCCCTTCATCCCATTTTATATGAGTTACTTTAATATGATTAAAAAAATTATTAGTTGTCATTTTACCAAAGATATATAGTTTCATGACTAATTTTGTATGGTTTACAGGTGGTCTGCGATTGCTGTTCACTTGTCAGGAAGATCAGATAATGAGATTAAAAACCATTGGCATACTTCACTTAAGAAGCGCGCTAATTATGCTACAAACTCAAGTGAGGAATCAAGCAACAATAAGATCAATAGAAGAAAGAGTAATGTTGAAAATAAAAATGCAAGTACTTCACATGAAAATATAGTAGTTGAAAGTTCAGAATGGTCACCAAAAGAGTCATCAAGTGAAGAAGAACTCTCCTCTTATCAACAAGAACATAATGTTTTTCAACAAGAATTAGCTTTGGAAGAAATTACAAGTGAAAGATTTTGGACAGAACCATTTCAAGTGGAAAGTTACAATAGTACTAGAATTGATTATTGTGGACTTGTATGTCCACCTTCACCTTTTATAGCTCATGAATTTCTTTCCTCCTTTGATCTAGACGATTATGATTATAATTGGTAAAAAAAAACTAGAAGGGAAAAAAAACTCCCAATGAAGTTGATTTATCTCATATCACTCTTTTACTTGGAGATGATGGATGACATAGAATGTAATGTGATTTAAGATGTTTAATATATTACATTCTGGGTAAATTATTCAATTGTATTTCACGTACAGTACATCAAAAATGATCTTTAACGGCAATAGCTTAATTGTCACTAAGTATGTTTTTTTAGCGGCAATTAACACTCTTAATTTGTTAATGTCCCTAAAGTCTATAGTGACATTGAATATAATGAAAATTAACTAATATCAGTAAAGGTTTTAGTACTCTTTGATAATGTGCATATTTATGGCTGCTAAAAGTTATTTTTATTATAACGGTAAAAAAAATGAATTTTATGAAGTTTTCTCAGAAAAGTTTTCAAATAAATGCATGTATCTCGGAATAAACCGAAAACTTTTCTCATTTTCCCAGTGAGAACAAAAGTACTTTCTTGTTTGTCTGTCTATTTGTCTTACCACATGTTTCACCAAAATTTTGACAAGCTAAAAATAGTAAAAAAAGAAAAGAAAAAGAAAGTAATGATCTTGAATAGTAACATAAGTTATTTTTCATAAACTAAAAAAAAATTAGTTTTTCTCCGTAAGTATTTAATTTATGAAATCTTGACGAAACACAAATTACCTCTAATATTAACACAGATCTCGATTTCTTTAATCGAATTATATATATACATAATTTTAACTTTTACGTATTTCGTCCCAATTCTTTCATTATTTGTGTTAGATAAATCCAATTATTTTTATAAAAAAAAAACATTACTTAACCGTCTTCAATCATTAATTTGTCTAAATAATAATAAATCTAACAAATTTATTTACATTGATTTAATTTTTTTCATGTATGTCTACGCTCAATTACATATAATTAAAACACATATTAAAAGTAATTAAAATCTTAGACACATACATCTGAACATAGAAATTAAAATGAAAAAAGTGAATCTGACTGTAAGATTTTATTCACGAAAGTGTGAATTAATTACGCAAAAGGTCATTCAACTTATAAATGTCTCTCACTTGTGATTTAAGGAAGAAGTTACGAGACAAGTAGTTAATAGAAATACTTGTAAGATCAGGCACATAAATTTTAGAAACTAAACATACGTATATTCACATTTTATAGAGAATCATTGAAGGATGTGGTGCAGCGGATGAGATTGCTTCTTCCTTAATTAGAGATTTCATGTTCGAATTCTGGATATGAAAAAATCTTTGATAGGGAATGCTTCCCCAAGCATAAGATTTAGTAGAGTACGTGTATACTAATAAATAATATGTTAGATTGAGATTAGTTATTTTATTATAATTTTTTATTGATAGTTTGATTTGTCTAATTAAAAATAATATGCATTACATATTTTATAAGAAAAAGTTCTTTGTTCACAAAAATACCGTCTACCTTATTTATTAGAAAAAGGAGCTTAATAAACCTCATATGTATTTTTATCATTTTTATTAAATTATTTTGAAATAACTAATCATACTACCGAAGCTTATAAGAAAAAGTTCTTTGTTCACAAAAAAAATAATATGATATAACTTTTCTCAGAATTATAAGTATCCAATAAAAAAAAAGACAATATTAAATTTTCATCTCAAAATTATTTGTACTTGTCCATCATCCCAAACGACCTGTTAATATAATTTACTAACAATAATGTAGAAACAAGGGCAAAGCCAATATTTGAGTTATGATTTGGCAGACTTCAGTAATTTTTGCTCAAATTTTATATTTGTATATATGTACATATAAATATGTAACATTTTTTTTTTGATTTTCCACCTAGTGTCTAGAGTTCATATTGGAGTTCCGACTGAATTCAGATCACGCACTGCAAGGCCTATTCGGAAATAATGCTCTCAACAGAATTTTCTCTATACACAGGACTCAAACTCGAGACCTCCGATCAAGAATGAAGCAGTCTCACTACTACACCACAATCCATGTTAGTAAGATCCGTGTTACTAATATGTTAATTTCATTTTATAATGTAAGCATATACAGAGTGTCAAACGTCACACTTGTGTGACATATGCAGATTTTCATTTATCATAGCACCGGTCACTGAAGCTTCTATGAAGACAAAATGTGAACATTAAAATTGGTATTCTCGTATTAAACATTTAACAGTGAAAAACATTTTCTATTATATAATTGTGTTTGCCATTAACTTAAATCACCCCACACAATCTTGTCATACATGTTAGCTGTTACCTAATACCTAGTATTTTCCTAGTCCAATTAATTGTTTGTGGATATTGGTGCCTTGACGGATATATGCCTTTTACAAATTAAATTAAAAATAATAATTTAATATTATTTTCGTTGTTTCAATTTGTTTTTCTTTTTCTGATTTTGACTTGGTACGAAGTTTAGAAAAGTAAAGAAAACTTTTTAATTTTGTTTCTTAAATTAAAGATATGTATAATGTACCGAAATATCTTTTAATTTTATATTCTTAAACGACCTGCTATTAACGTCGGCTTATCTGTCAGTTGCGTCGGGTCTGCCGCTCAGTTGAAAACTATGAAACAAGTCTGTGGTAGTTCAAAACTGGAATTGGCACAATATCGCGAAGTGGCCGCCCTTGCTTAATTTGGGAGGCTAGGGCTGCTTCTTTCCCACCACGTCCTTCCTTGTGTGTCGGAGATATAAAGCGAGTGCACCGGAAAAGAACGGGAACTGGATCGATCTATTCTATGGTGAAGCATCCGAAGCATAACTGCACACTCACACGATCTTTGCCGAGAGATAGGCATTCGGTGGAACCGGTGAACTACACTTGCTTCTGGATAGATGTGTGGGACAGAGGGCTCGTGGTACTTGCTGCCCACCCTTCCTCCTCTGCTTTGAGAACCGTGTGAATGGAGAGTGGGCAGAAGAGAAGGAGGTCCTCATACGGAGTCGCACACTTACTTGAGCAGTGCGGGAGACTGGGGAATGGGTCGAATAAACTCTCCTGGGGCCGGAAAAATAACAGACGAAGGTTTACTTAGATAGGGCTTTGATTGGTCTTTTTTTTTTTTCTTAGTGATTGGAAAGGAGGGCGCCTGGGTATGTTATAGAAAGGGGAGGCGGAAGCATCGAACGGCGAAGAGAGGCGGCTCGGCAGGGAAGGAATGGGAAATCGTCAAGGATGACTTCTTTGTTGGTGGAACGAAGGGCTAAATAGCGAGAGTGATTCTCTGAGCCGGTTTGGATTTCCAACGCCTAGGGAAACTGGTCGAGATAGATGACAGCACCCTTTCCCCTCTTCCTTACCGGTAGGGCAATCTTCTCTTATGGCCATCACCCCCCGCCCAGAAATAGAGAACCAAGCCCCTTTCTGATCCATTCATTTCTGCAAACAGGGAGGATCTAGAGCGTTTCCCCCTCCTATTTGAGGCCGGATGGCCGCGCCCCACAAGCACCCAACCTTCCTTTTGCTCTTCCTTCAATTTGCCTCCACGAACGCGCCACTTAGGAGCCCTACTCATATTCCAAAGGTGCTACTTCAATTCAAGCGCAAGCCCCCCCTTCTATTGCATAACTTAAAAAAGCTATAAACAAAGTACCAAAGTGGTTG